>CM031237.1:467087964-467687964 GCA_018340775.1 Taxus wallichiana var. yunnanensis
TTAAGTGAAGTGAATGCCATGCATGTAGATCACGAGGACCCATCATGCCAATCACTGTTGAATTTCAATAGCCTGTGGATAGTGGAATATTCACACAATTCCACGTGGTGTTTTAAACCGGGCAATCTCCACCGAGATATAATAAACTGAGAGCCGAAGTCCCCTTGCTCACGCCTGCAGTACTTGTTTTATCAATGGGTAAAGAGACTTTTTATGGACCCCAACCTGATACTGCGTGGCTCAATCTCCTCGACCAAGGATGGAACCGAGATATTGTTTTTGAGGAGGCCACAATTTTCCCTCAACTTCGACTACAAGTGTGCATTTGTATTCTTCTTCCACAAATGCATACATTTTTCAATACGATGTATTCCCAAACTCACAAAATTCTGAAAATTTCTTATTCACGAGTCTATTACAAATTGAAAAACCAATGCCGAATAAATAGTAACTCCTATCCTTCAACCCAAAAAATGTCAAAAACAATATTTTAATAAAATGTTTACCCTGCATCCCCTAACCCTACGCCCTGCCTCAGAATGGAAACTGTTGCAAGAATTCAATACAACTTCCTGCATTACACATCAATAGTTATAGTGTTTACAAATGAAATGAGCCACCAAGACAACCGGTTCCAACTCAAACCTCCGCCGAGCCAGACACCAATTTGATGTTTGGGGGCAACAATATGAGTTAAAGTCGGGTTAATGTTATGCATGCCTCCTCTCCTCTCTGCAAGGCACAAAGCTCAAGGTAGTAGCGTGATCGCAAAGTTGGCGAGTTGAACATAGACTTTACCCAAGGTGGAATGTTACACAGTCACTAATGTGGTCACGTGTCTGGCAAGAAAGAATAATTATCTATGCACGTTTCTGCACCACGAGCAACAATGGTTCCCATATAATTTGTTCCACGCATTTAATATTCCATTCTTTGAAACACGATTATTGTGCCTCTATCAAGCATAGCGGTTGCCATGGCTATGAATTTAAGCATGCCTTACATGCGAATGACAACATATTATTACAGTTTCAACAATAAAAATTCTCTTCTACTGCACAAAAATATAAGCTGCAAATTGAAATGCTCTTCTTCAAACCATAATAATATAGATGCTCTTACAAGTTGCAAATTAAAATGCTCTTCTCCAATCCCTGGTTTGGTCTTGACACTGAGAACAATAAAGGCGTGGAATAAGAATACATGCACAACCTTAATCACTGTTAAAGTGAAGGCTTCCTCTGTTACAATGCAGGATGAAACCGCTGAAATTTCAAGTGAAATCCCCATTGATACTCGAATTCGTGCTAGTATTCTTACCGACTTCCTAGGTTCTGGGAAGGTAAGGACATTACGTCTCATTTAATTTCACTTTTCTAGGCAATTTAAAATAAGTAGCATTAAATCTGAATTGTGAATTTAAGCATTATTTACCTTAGATGGTAAAGATTATGATTACTTAGAGTTACCTGGTGCTAGGTACCCTGGTAGAATTTGGCCCCCTTGAGCACCATTTCCGAACGTGTGAAGTGGCCAAAATCCATAAACACTGCCAAAAATTTGAAAAATAAATAGAATCTGTCCAAAAGCAGAGTTGTGTTAAACAAGGATTTCAAATGTAACAAAGTCATGTAGTACTATTCTTGATACAATAAAATATTAATATGTCATCGATACCGTGAATGTTCAGGTCCCATTGTAATTAGAATAGAATTGTAATAAAAGATTCTGTTGGTCACTATTTTGATTATTTGATTATGTAGGAATTGGGTGTTCACAGTCAAAGTGCCACAATAAGAAGTTCACGCAACTTTAAGCTAGAACAACCTCCACATAAGTGGGCTCCCTATTCTAATGCTATTTAAAATTGTTTGGGTTGAAGAAAGAAAAATTACAAAAAATGTAGAGAGGTGAGATCCAACACACAATTTTAGATAGGTTAAATAAATAGCAACAAAATATTTATCAAGTGCTCCATATATATATATATAATTGTACACATCTTTTGAGATAAATGAACATTTAATACGAGAGAAAACTAAGGTTAAAACATAACGATTAAAAGTCTCATAAAGAGATGGAAACTTATTAGGGAAAAAGGCCATATCTAAAAAGATTTTACGATATTTATACCAAGGGGCATGGGAGAGGTTATGCGGTGTAGACATCCCAAAATTACATACGTGTTCTCAATACTATACCAGTTCACATCCTAGTTCATACCCCCTTATGGTTGATTAATTAAATTGATTAATTATGCACATTACACCCATTGGGATTAATTAAATTAGTCCACAACACCACCTTAGCTAAGTTAATTATCATTTATTAAATAAAAGATTAATTAATTATCTTGGACATTATACCTAATTAAATTAGTTACTTAATTACGAAAATGCACTTATTTTCCTAGTCAACTGCCATTTAGACTCCTTTTAAACTCCACTTCCTCATTCCAGTTAACTCCGCTTGAACTCTACTTCTAGATTCCTAAAAAGGAGGGGGTAATTGAGTTGTACGTGCAATCACCTTTCTAGATGTAACACGCTATTCCAAATGTCTATTACCCCTCAGTAAAATGCATGCATCTTGCTATTGCCAAGTCTACTTGCTAACCCGAGTAATTACAATTATTATCCTTGAGATTAGTCAAACTCATGTAACCACTTCCAACCACTACTCAACCTCTATAAAAGAGCAAGCTTACCCCTTTGCAAATCCTCTTGGATTGAAGTAAGAAAACTTTGTCAACTTTGTTATCCAATATCTGCATATTGGAAGCTATATCCAAGCCAAATATGTGTTTGTAGCATTGTCACTCTCACATTTGGAGGTCACTTTCAAGAGCATCCACAATCAATAATATACAAGGTTTCACAAGCTCAAAAGCTTCTTACAACCTTATCTCGAGGTTTGCAAGGAAGACATGGAGGAGTAGGTTTGGTGTTATGCTTATCTCCTTATTTCTACCAAGTTTTTCCATACTCACATTCTGGCACGCCCAGTGGGACATCCCACATTCTTTTTTCATTTGAGTTTATCATTTTATGATTTAACTTTGTATGTGCGTTTCTTGTCTTCTTTTAACCTTTTCGTCAAAATTTTAGGTCATTTGGTGAAACACATAAGCAAAAAAACTAGCTTTAGGGCCATTTTTCTCACGTTTAAACATTTCTAGAAGTGTATGCACTAGCATTCCCAATCTCTGCGCTAGAGTACATGTGTGTGCGTTAACATTCATTTGCATGCGTTTCCATCCCTTTATATGCGCTACCGTTAAAAAAAGTTTTTACACTAGTGCCCATACTTGAATGTTTGCACACCTAATTGAATGCTAGCGCATTTAATTGAATGTTAATGCACTCAATAAAATCCTTTGTTACACTAGCACATTCAATTACATGCGCTAGCGTATCACTAAGAGCGCTAGCGTAACCCATCTTCCGAAGGCCATAACTTTTACTCCCGAATTCAACACAACTCCATTTTTTTGTGAAAAGGTCTTGAGATAATGCAATGGACACATAAGTTTATGATTTAAACTTATAGAAAATTAATGGTTTCATTTCTCCTAATGATTAGTTTTTTACACGTTAGATTCATTTTTGCTCCAAATTGCTAAATTTTTGTGTAGGTTTCCATATTTTATTTCCAAATTTTTATTTGTTTTTCTCTAAACATAACAACCTCATGCATATGCTCTTTCCTCGCACTTTATAAGTGATATTGGAAATCATAAACATGATCATTTTAAGGTGTTATTTAGTATTAATATACCATCTTATCTAATCATAATAAGCTCACATGTATGCTCTTTCCTCGCACTTCTTAAGCGATTTTAGAAATTAGAAACATAATATTTCTTTAGGGGCTATTTAAGGAATTAATCTTTTCTTTTCTTAATCAAAGAAAGCTTAATGCGTATGCTCTTTCCTCGCGCTTTCTAAGTGATCTTGGAAATCAGAAACGTGGGCTTGCTTATTTCGTCTTGTCCTTTCTACCTCAGGAAAATGAACTAACCCTTGTTTGTAGGAATGACTCTAGAAGATGTTATACTTAAACTACTAACTACAAGTTGCCTTGAGTGACATTTAAAACAATCTACTAACTGCAGTTGCCTTGGTCAAAGAACGGTGGTTAAGACAATATCATTTTAAATCAAGATAAAAATGAACAAATCACACTGTATTTGCAGGTTCGGATGAAAAGGCTATTGCCTATCCACTTAATTCTGGGAAGTGATTTGACATAAGCCACAACACTCATTGTGAGGAGCACCATAGGAACCCTAAAGTAATCAAAGCACATTGAGGGATCTCGGATGACGAAACGAGTACCCCAACCTACCTGACTAGTACACTATGTGAGATTAGAGTCACAGATATCCAATAGTAGTGACCCTAGTGCGATTCATTTGAGTAAGATCTTTGCTCATTATTTCAAAGGGGATAAAATAAAGTCGAAACTAGCGATAATACAAGTGCTCACTCGGATATACTGCTAATACCTAGTTGAGAGAACCACCTAGGAAGCCACACCCTAACCAATCCAATCTAAGGTAGAGGCCAAAACATCCATAAACAAATTTTTTTTTTTTTTTCCGTTTTCTCTTTTCGTATCTTACGTTCTCACTTTCGTCTCATTTTCAATCTTTTCCAAATACTCCTTATTTGGGTTCACTTATGTCTCTTTTTCCATCATTTCCAAATACTCCTTATTTGGATTCATCTTCATATATTTTCTATCTTTCCCAAATACTCCTTATTTTTATTTATGATCCATGTTTTTTTGACTGGGATCCTAGTTAGGTACAAAAGGTCAAAGGCCATATTTTGAAAAAAACAACATAGAAAAAAACACAAAGCACAACGAAGTGAGAGCTAAACAACAAAAAACATGGGTGCTACCAAACCATGAAAGAACAGAACAACCAAACCCCAACAGTACCAATGCAAAACTACAACAAAACTACAAAAGCGAGATAATTACAAAACAAGGAGAAACAATGAGGCCTAGATCATGTCCAACCACTCCTTGGTTGTCTTAGTCAAGTTCTTCTTGAGGCTTCCTAGATTATCCTTGATATCTTTTATAGTGGTACCATCCTTAGCCTTTTCCTTGCCTTTAGTAGTCTCAAGAATGGAGATGAAGCTTGATAAGATGTCAAAATTTCCCTTAAGAACCGAGAGAATATCACATTGCCTGTTTCTAATTTTTTCTTGTTCTTCTATGGATTTAATTCTCTTTTCCATTTCATCCATCAAATGCTCATCTTTGCTCCCACTTTCCACATGCAAGTTTATAACCCCTGACATTATCTTTCGAATCTTGCATTCTTTCCTGATCCAGGTGATCATATCAAAGTGCAAGTCAAGCTTGGCCCTGAATCCTTTGGTTTTAGTACTGGTAAGGTCCTCTTTTTCACCCATGGACAGAAGACTAGAACAAGGTCCACATCTCCGTAATCAAAATGATGGGAAGTCAAAGGAACTTGGTCGATTTAGTCCTTTTTCTCTAAGGACATGGCCAGAAGGAGGGGGAAGGGAGGCAATAGAGTGGTGTTTGGAGGAAGAAGGAGGGGGAGAGGGAGGGTGAAGGGGAGGGGCAGGGGTGTTGACAATGAGAAGGTCAAAGTGCTTGTAGAGCAGGAGAATGAGGGCATGGTGAGAGGGTTTGACACGTTTCCCTGAAGGACCAAGTTGAGAGTGGTCGAGGGATTGAAGGAGGTAGAAAGGAAAATTGACCATGATGTCCCTTCTAAAATGATTCAAAAACACTAGATGAAAAAATGGGGTAACTTTGAACCTCCCATCTAGAGTAAGATATTTCATGATGATCAAACTTACCTTGTCATACGGTTTGGGAAAAGAATCTCTGAGGTATCCACTTTTGGCTTCAATCAACTCTTCCTCCCCCTCAAGAAATTTTGCCTCCTCCTCCTTTCTGTCATAGTTTTTTTGAAAAAATGCATACCCTTTTGATGTAGACTAGTAACAATCGATATGGTTTCCTTAGTGATTTGGAACTCCCTATTTCTATAGCGGATCTTGCGTCCATTCCAAGTTTGGAAAAATTGCTAAGACACGTTTCCAAATACTCCTTATTTGGATTCACTTTTATCTATTTGTCTATGTAACACCCACACTAAAGAACACAACAAAACCATATATATATATATATATATATATATATATATATATATATATATATATATATATCAACAACACTTACATTATCACTTGGGCCCACATAACAATAACACAATGCCTAAACCAAAACACAACATGTGTCACTTCACATGTATCTCTAAAACAAGGAGATGATAATACTAACAAACATTAGAAATGAGAAACATGATACCGCCAAGCCATAAAATGGCTTGTCAAGGGGAAATGGTGCCAATACTTCCACTTATCCCTCCACTAAGGAAGGGAGACTAGCCTTTGGTTCCTCCAAATAATTCATGCAACCATACATGAAAACACACTTATCCCTCCACACTTATCACTCCACTAAGACTAGTCTCACCAACCTTTGTTTCCTCCCAAATAAATAAGAGACCCTATACACCATGATAATATTTATCCCTCCACCTCTAGCAATGAAATTCCTCAACATACACACATACACAACATATTCATGCATACAAGAAAATACAACACATCAATCAATGCATATGCATTCCAAATAGAAACCAATTAATTCTAAAAGGGTTTAACATTAAGAGAGAGAAAATAACATTTAATCAAATATGTATCACCATGTCAAGACTTCGTAAGAGGTGTGAAAGAGAGAGGGTTAGGAACATTCACAAACATTAACACACACTACCAAGCCTCTAATGGCTTGCAAAGGGAACTAGGGTCAATCCATACCACTTATCACTCCACTAAGGTATGGGGCATAAGTTCTTGGTTCCTCTAGTAAAATAAAATGCATGCCACTTATCCCTCCACCTGGTTTATTCCAAAACCCACTTATCACTCCACTAGAACAAAGCCCACATACCTTTGGCTCCTCAATGTCACACAAGGTTTACTTCAGTTTTATCTTTACTTATCCCTCCATAATGACCCTACCTTCCCCATACACACAACACAATTGTTAGTCCCACATTGAGTACTAACAAGTGCATGACATATATGAAAAACCACATTACTACTAAAAAGAGTAAATAAACACGTACATCCCATCATATGATGACAAAATAAATTAAGAACTCACAAAACGAGAAGATAGAGAGTGAGGTCTTTGACCATTACTAAGCATCTTACATGGCTTGCTTTGAATTCATTTAAATCCTTGAATTAAACATGGGTTAAGGACAATAATATTCAGTCAAATGTACAACCAAGGCAATAAGATTACACTAACCAACACCACATTTGCTCAACGAAATTAACACCATACAAAAGGAGACCATAAGAGGTAAGTTAAGAAAAGGAGGCCTTGCCAAAGTTGTACACTGATAATTTAATTTACATTTTCCTTTTGATAGTTCTAAACATTAGACATTATTGTTTAAATCACAATTAGGAGTATGAAGAATATGCTTATTCCTTAAGTGTTACAAGTTTCCCATTTAATAAAATAACTTATCACTAATGAGGCACTACTTTATTCTATTTTTTATTTTTGTTATAAAATTCATCTTAATCATTTTAGTCCTTTTGGTAACATACAAGGTGTATACGATAATCAACAACCGTCCCAAAATCTCATCTTATTTACTCATGTTATTATAACCTTTTCTTCATTACATTAACTTCATATTGACATCATTTTAGTATAACTAAGGTTCAATTAACACTATCTCTCACAATTTTTCCTTAAGCAATTTGAGTATTAAATACATGTTATAAGAGAGACATTCGAAATAACTTTATACATTCTATTTCCTTCTAAGGCATTGTTTTCTCTTGTTGGGAAAAGCATACGTTGAGGGTCTTTTACCAATAATCTTCATAAGAGATCCACAAATTATTAACTTTGTTAACACTCAAAGGGGTCTAAGCTCTGCCATAAGAAAAAACTTATGGTAAACAATATCTTGTCTCGTAACCCTTCGAACAACCCAAGGTACCTCGAAACATCTTGCAAAGGTACCACTTTTATGAGGAGATTAAGGGGTTCAAACTCAATAGTTCATGCGTAGGTAACTAAGACATAAGGTTCACTCGTGTCATTTAAATCCTTAAATGAGATCAAATGAAGGTGAAAACACTCAATTATATTCACACGACCTTGGATACTCACTAGAGTACTAAGGACTATATGGACATGAGGAACAATTTGTTTAAGAGTAGACTAGAATAAACACATCTAGGAGTAACACTCGTACTCCCACCGAATGAGATATGATACACATAGTGTAGCCATTTCCTCCCACAAAAACACCCAAGTCATTTAAATGGTATAACAAGGCTTGTTCCAAGTACAAAACCAAACAAACAACTTGTAATAGGTTTAAACCTTTCCTTAACACGAAAATGGTTTTGAAATTAACAAGCTTTGACTAAGAATGAAGGTATGATAAGAGTGTTAAAACTCATTTCTTTTAGGTGGCCAAGGCAAGGAAATTTTCAACCAACAATTTAAGTTTTAGGAAGGAAAAACTACAATTAGTATGATAAATGATTGATTTAATAACTCGATATCACTAAACAACTTTCAATTACAACTACATACAACCTTCAATGCACACATGGAATAACTAACTTTTAATTTATTTTAATTTTCTCCTTTCAAAATAGTAAATAATTACAATTATTCAAATATACAATATGTCGCATCATTTTATACATTTTACAATTTTAAATACAACTATAAAGTTAAATTTCTTCATTTATCTTACTTGTCGTGTTACCTGCAACCTGCAACAACCATTAGAGCACGCGTCATTGATTACCACCAACATGGCTTTCTACTACGATCTAACACAACTCAAGATTACTATTTTTCCATTTGTAAAGAAAGAAACACTTTACATAACATGAAAGGTAAGAGATGCATTTTCAACATTAGAGGGGTAGAGAGAGGAGAGAGAAACAACATCATATTTTCCCAAAATCAATTTTATCGAAAGAAACAACCAAATTGAGATTCATGACATCATATATTAGTGACTACATGTTTTCTCACCGGAGATTTAACTTAATATGGGTTCACGGACGGTGTTTTTGAATTTGTTGTTAGTTTGTAAAAACGTCAAATTTAGCCCAAGTGTCTATAAAACTATGTTCGAAAAGCCCGAATTCCAATGGTCAAAGCATCGTGATACAAATCATACACATTCATCCATTTACAAGAAATGTTAGGTAAAACATAGTTTACCTAGGTTAATTTAGCATAGGTAATTTAGTTATTGTGGTAAGTTGTTATAAACCATATTTTCATTTGTATTTGGGAATAGTATTCCCGTATCATGTTTTTGTCATTATTTGGGTTGTTTTATTGTTATATGGTTTTGTATTGTTAAAACTATATAATTGTAAATTTGTGTACACGGATGTATATTTTGTTGCACTGTGCAACATCCTGTTTGTCTCGTGCTTGGCTGTTCAATACCTATAAGTATTGCAACCCTCGATATTGTCCCCGATTTGATTGAATATCAATAAACATACGAAGCTTAGTCCCTCTTCCATATTTGGTATCAGAGCGAGTTGGAGCCCCTCTGAATAGAGAAGGTGTTCAGTTCCAGGTGTTTGGTACACAATTTGTTTTTTTGCTCTGGTACCCCTGCACCAGGCAAAATGTGTTGCAGAATTTTTTGTCCCCATTAGGGGTTTCCCTCTAAATCTAGAGGTAAAATTAGTCTCAGCTAAAACTGGCTATACTGCCAAGTTTAGCGGGATGTGCTTTGTATTAAAGGTCTCTGCATTGAAATATCATCCTATTCGAACTCAAACCGAGCTGGTTGCTAGGATTCCCATCGAGCTGCTTTACATGCATTGGAGCCGAGTTGTATTGTAGTTGCACCCACACCGAGTTTCTGAAAAGAATGAGCCGTTCCTCTACCCACGGCGAGCACCTCTGCATCCGATCGACCAAGTTACAATTGAGCTCCCTTGACTGTTTCCTTTTCTGTACGAGTTGGATCAATTGATCATAGCTCCTCCCGAGTCCAGCATCTCCCGACGACAGATCCACCTCCATAGGGGTCGAGTCCCTTATTTTAAAGCTTTTTCACGTATCGTGTGACCGAGTTGGGTTGCAAAAAGCGGTGAAAGCAAAAAAACTGATCGGCGACTCTTCCATAAAGTCGATCCGGCCGAGCTCCTTGCAAACCATGGCCGAGACCATAGCTACGACATGTGAGCTCACCTACGTGCAAAGTAAACAAATCTTTGAAAGGAAGAAGAATTCAAAATAGGCGGCGACCAAACAAAAATGAAAACACAGTAAAAGGAGGCATAACAAGAAGATCCGGATTCTCAGGAACCCTAAACTGCCTCCTACACCTCCTCCCGCCACATGGTTCTCCATCATTGTGCCACGACATTGTTCAAAAAGGTTAGCATATTTTATATATTCTTTAAATAAAATTTGCTTCATTACAAAACATATGCGCTCAGTGGTCTTTGTTGGTTAAATAGATAATTGGGAAAACATTGGTCGTGTGGAGGTCCGGGGTTTGAACCCCACCCGCATACCACTCATTTTGCTATATTAGTGTTTTGGTGGCTTTTTTGACCAAACTGCCACAATTAGTAGCAGAAAACCTTTGGTAAAGCCGTTAGCTTTCACAGCCAAACCCGCTGCCAAAAATAGCGGAGAAAACCCTATTGAAGGGCATTTTTTTCTTCTTCTCCCATTTCACTTAAAAAATCATTCCGAGCAAAAATTTCGAAAGGGGGCACTAAAAATGCCATATTAAGTTATTTTCCAGTTTCTGAGCCGTATTGAGCTCCAAAGGCCACCAAGGCATCGTAATTTTTTTTTCTTGCCATTCAATTTTTCTGCATATTGGATGTAATTGTATATTTTTAGTGTAATTTCAATGGATTGTAAAAATTACGAGGTTTCCATATTCAACCACAAACATTGTAATCGAGAAAAGCGACAGAGATTTGTAAACAAAATCAGTAAAAATTTGGTTTTATAACACTCATGAGATCTTTGGATCTCTTTCACAATGTTCGGTACATACAATGCCTGTGGGAAGTGCTTACAATTAAAGTCATTCGACTACTACTACACTTAACACATAATATAGCTATGCAACAACATCGTTTGGGCATCATCCCTATAAATCAATAGGGAGTAATAAGGACATAGTACACACACTTTGAGCCATCCTATCATGTCGTGAACGATTGCACGACATAAATCCAGGATTAATGAAATTATTTGAATATATAATGAAGTTACACGTGTGTATGAGGATATTTATTTGAGCGGTGTCAATAATAGCATGAGATCCCTTTCAATACTGTCTTGGTACCACGTATTGAATTCTTTCACATACGTTAATGCCTGCCTCTTTCACGTGCGGGTAGGTATATCGAAAGGGCGAGCTTCTTCCACGTACCGTCGGGTATATCGGAAGGGCACGTATATAGAAAGGTTCGGTATATCAGACTAATGGTATATAGATTGGGAGACCTTATACCTAGAGTGATAAGAGCCTTACCCTTTGTCAGTGAATTCAGAAAATGGGCACCAATGCCCCTAAGTTCTTTCTTCCAGACTCATAGCTCCTAAGAGGAGATAATTATGTTGCATGGAAGACTAAGATAAAAACACAACTTGAGTTTGAGGAGATATGGCGTGTTATGAATGGTTCCAGTAACTAGATCACCAGATGATGCAACTCAACAGAGGTAGTTTGATAGTGCCAATCGAAGGCCAAAGTCATAATCTTGTTTGCAGTGTCTGATGAAGTGCAACCCCACATTTGAGATGCCACAACAACCAAAGAAGCGTGGGATAAGTTGAGCACAATGTACGAGGCCAAAAACAAAAACACAATTATGAATTTGCAGAGTTAGTTACACACATTGAAATTCAAACAAAATCGAGAAAGTGGAAGCTTTCTTAAGAAGAGTTACAGAATTGAGGGCTTCACTTCTAGCCTTGGGAGAGGAGGTCACTGATACAACTCTCGTTCCCATTGTGATGAGATCACTCCCTCCTTCATGACACATTTTTCAATGACACTCAACTTATCAGATCAGCAGTTAGTTAGTGAACCTACTATAACAAGAAGAAGCTATTTACAATAAAGATGATGAAGAGGAAAAAGCATTTTATTCTCATCACAAAGGAAAAGGAAAAGCAAATTCTCATTCTTCTCAAAATTCCCAAAAAAAAGCATATCAACATCAACATGGAGACAAGAACAAGAAGAAGTGTCCTATCTCAGTAACAAAGGACATGATATGCAATATTGTTGGTACAATGCATATAACAAAGGTTCATCTAGTAATTATGGATCTCAAAATTAGCAATATCATAAGGGACATTCACACTACAATCAAGGGCAGAAGAAGGGGAACTGGCGAAGAAAACCCCATCAATAAGGAAATATAGCTGAGCAAGAAGAACATTTAGAAAATGAGGACTTCTTGTACATTGCTCATTCCAGTGAACCATCCACGTCATCTAGTGTTATTTGGTATGTTGATTTAGGAGCCACTCATCGCATGACTGTGAAAAAAGACTGGTTTACTACAATGAGGGACACGACTTCAAAAAATCATGTTTCGTTAGGTGATGATTCTTTGTACACGCATCTGAGGATTGGGAATCTTTCTCTACCTCTTGGTTCACAAAATTGTAGAATATCAAATGTATTATATGTCCTTGGTTTAATAAAGAATCTGCTATCAATGAGTCAACTTCTAGATCACAATCTGAAGATTGACTTTGATAGTCTTTCCGTAAGAAAGTGTGTTTTATTTGAGATAAATCAAGAGGCTAATTTTTTTGCAAAAGTCTCCAATGTGGGACGTATGTTCCAGCTTGACTTTGTCCACAGGGATGATCAGGAACTTGTGGCTAAGAATTATTCATCAACACAATTGTGGCATCAAAGACTTGGTCACATCAGTTTCAAATACCTGAAACACTTCACCGGTACAACATGGTGAGAGGATTGCCATCTCTCAGAAGGATACATATAAGTGTCCTCATTGCCTAGAAGAAAACAACATAGAGCTTCATTCCAGAAGAGTACTTATCGAGCTCATGGTAAGCTTGATTTGGTTCATGTTGATCTTTGTGGTTCGATCAACCTGAGTCATTCTGGATTTTAATACTTCATGCTTTGTGTTGATGACTATTCAAGAAAAATGTGGATATTTTGTCTTCGTAAGAAAAGTGAAGCTTTTGAGAACTTCAAAAAGTTCAAAGTGGTTGTAGAGAACGAGATTGGTCATCATATCAGATCTCTCCATCAGATCAAGGGGGAATTCACTAGTAATGAGTTCAAAGCCTACCTTCAATCTCACGGGATTCATCGACAGATGCCTCCTCCACACACACTACAACAGAATGGTGTTGTTGAGAGAAGAAACCATACTATCATGGAAATGGTGCGTTGCATGATTGATGATTCTGGACTAGCGAGGAAATTTTGGGAAGAAGCAAAGCAAAGACTGCTGCTATATATTTTTGAACAGAGTGCTCATAGTTGCTCTTGATGGAGTGATGCCACATGAAGCATGGTTGAAAAGGAAGCCATATGTTGCACACATCAAAGTATTCAGGTGTAAAGCAAGCAGGAACATACCCAAGTAGAACAAAAAAAATGGATATGAAGTCACCAAAACTCATCTTCATTGGCTATAGTGAAGAGACTCTTGGGTATAGATTGATGGATCCAAAGACCAAAAAATTCTACACCAGTAGAGATGTTGAGTTATTTAAGAAGAAGGAAGTTGAGAATCCTCCTTCAGACTCACCTGATGTAGATATTTCACTTATTGTGAAAATAGAAGCTGATGTTCTTGCTGATGATGACAATGATGATGGGGATGATGGTGATGATTAGACAGGACCACAATCTACGAGAGTAATACAACGTATGCCCAAGTGGTATACTAATATGATATGAGATGTAAAATTGGATGCTCCACTGGATACATCCACCACTGGACCACAAACTTGCAATAAAGCATGAGAAGAAGTAAAATTTGCTTTAATGAGTAGAGTTGTTGAATTTGTTGAACCCTTTACTATCTAGGAATCCCTATAGTTGAAAGCTTGAAAGATGCCATGGATGTTGAGTATTAGTCAGTAATGAAAAATGACACTTGATAGCTTGGTGATCTTCCTCCAGGGAAGAAACCCATTAGTTGTAGATGAATATTCAAAACAAAGTACAAAGCAAATGGGACCATAGAAAATTATAAATCAATACTGGTAGCAAAGGGGTACACACAAAAAGAGGCATTGACTATGAGGAGACATTTTCTCCCATAGCTAAGATCAAAATGATCAAGATGATCTTTTCTCTACTGCATGTGATTTGTTGAAAAGTCCATCGAGATGGACGTGAAAAGTGCCTTTCTAAATGAAGATCTACAAGAGGAAGTCTATATGACTCAATGAGGGTTATGTTGTTGTTGGAGAAGAACCAAAGGTATGTAGACTCAGGAAATATCTGTATGGCCTTAAACAGGCACCCCGGGCTTGGTACAACAAAATTGATGAGCATCTCGTTCAACATGGATTCGTCAGAAATCCACATGATCCTAATCTCTACCTCAAAAAGAAAGGGGGGAGATTGTGATTGTTGTTTTCTATGTCGATGATCTATTCATCATTGATAGTTCAATGAAGATGATCGATGCAACGAAGAAAGATCTTAACCAATCGTTTAACATGACAGATCTCGGGCTCATGCACTATTGTCTTGGATTGGAAGTATGGCAGAAAGAGAATCACATATTTGTTTCTCAGTTAAAGTATACCAAGACAATGCTTGAGAAATTTAGGATGATGGATTGCACACCTATTGCTACACCTATGGAGATGAGACTATAGTTATCTCGTTTAGATCCATCTCTTGTGGTAGATGCAACTCTCTATTGACAGTTGATTGGGAGTCTCATTTACCTAACATACACTAGACCAAATATCAAATTTGTAGTGAGCTATCTTTCTAGGTTTATGCAGGAACCCAAAGTTTTTCATTAGAAGGTAAAGAAGGTGAATCTTGAGATATCTCAAGGGTACAATAGATCTTGGTCTAAAGTACAAGAAGAACGATAACTTCTTCTTGACTGGATATTCGGATTCAGATCATGCAGGTAACATTGATGACAGGAAATCCACTTCTAGATTTGTATTCTTTTTGGGATCTAGACCGATATCATGGGGAAGCAAGAAATAACACTTTGTTTCTCACTCTTTCTAGAGGCCCAATATCGTCTTTGTAGGTGAAGTGCATCTGTGAAGAGATATGGCTATGTCACATACTTTGGAAGGACTGGAGTACCGAGAAGATAAACCTACCACCATGTATGTAGACAATGAAGGTGTTCTAAAACTTGTTCGCAATCCAGTGTTTCATGAGAGAAAAAAACACATTGAGGTACAAGTTCATTTCATATGCGAGCATGTCTTGAAACACAACATATAACTTCAGTTTTTCCCAACAGTTGAACAATGAGAAAATATATTCACAAATTCACTTGCACGTGACAAGTTCGAGTTGTTCTAGAGAGTTCCTCTCCTCATCCCTTGAGGCAATGAAAAATTAAGGGGGAATGTTAGGTAAAACATAGTTTACCTAGGTTAATTTAGCATAGGTTATTTATTTACTGTGGTAAGTTGTTATAAACCATATTTTCATTTGTATTTGGGAATAGTATTCCCGTATCATGTTTTTGTCATTATTTGGGTTTTTTTATTGTTATATGGTTATGTATTGTTAAAACCATATAATTGTAATTTTGTGTACATGGATGTATATTTTGTTGCACTTATGCAACATCTTGTTTGTCTGTACTTGGTTGTTCAATACCTATAAGTATTGTAACCCTCACTATTGTACATGATTTGATTGAATATCAATAAACATACGAGTTTTCCATCCCTCTTCCATATTCACTAGAGTTGATGGAACTCGATCAGTGCACTGAGGTACAAATGGTGATCACTTTTCCAGGCCCACCGATTGCGGTTGCACTAGCTTTACTTGGTCATTCAGGATCGGAGGCCTACAAAACCTCCTTGTAAAACTACCCCATGAGGTGTTTTTCTCAAAACTAAGGGTAGAAAACAAATTTTATGTAGAAATATTAGAGGTTTACGGAAGCCGATATCCATTCCTTTACTCGAGGCACAAACGACAAGCCAAAACCAAACTCAACTTCTAAGTTCCGGTAGCCTCTCAAGATTGCGAAAATGACTAATGGGGCTCTAGAGGGTTTATGAAAAGTGCACAAACAAGCACGTGAGGTCATCCCAAGGTTCAATACAACTCTCCACATGACAAGGTACCCATTCAAAGCTTAGCCATCTTGTTACGAGGTTCAGAAAGATGTTTTAGACGTTGTTAAAAATTGTGTTTATTAACTTTTGCAAGGTGTAACGACAAGTAGTTTCAACTAGAAATCAAGTTTGAAAGATCTTTCGGTGGTTTCCATTAACCAACATGGTTATCAAGATTGTCCATTCATATAAGGAGGAAAATTAGGGAAAAAGGGTTTACACTCAACTAATCCTTCAAGTTGCATAACCGAGGAGAAATTTTCACGGTTGTACTACAGTTAGGAAGACTAAAACCATGAAAACTCATGCAAGAAAGGGCTGAGAAAGACCATGCCTATTTTAAGAAAATTCACAAACACCGCATCTCGATGGGATCATCTCTCTTCAACATTTCTTCAAACAAAACACGGGGTTTGCATAATCTTCCACATTTTCATTCATGTCCTCCAATGTACTTGCACTATAACGTCTACAAATCCCTGTTCTCTCCATTATGGTTTGGTGGAAGTCCATACTCCATTTTAAAGCTTTGAAGGCGATACATTTTTTATTTAAAAAAATAAATTCATTGGTATCAACATTGCTATGTTTTGTTGAGACGTTTTGTCAAATAGCTCATAGACCTTTCATATGCTCCCACATTTCCCATACGTTTCCCACCAATCTCAAACATACACTCACACTCACAACATTATGTGGAGAGAGGTCGGTTGAAAGGGGATGCTACACAGTCTACTCACTACACACAACCCCCAAAAATTTGTATGTAAAACTAATAAATTATAACAAAATTTGAGGCTTTTGGAAGCGTGGATACCAAGGTTAGCCCTTTTCTTGAAGCTTAGATTGCTGCAATGGAAAAGCAACTAGAGAAACTATCTGTGAACTCGGCGCATGAGACTCACAGTGGCCTATGGTGCACAGATTGTGAGGTAGAGAGGAATACAAAGGAAAATTGTCCTCGGATATCGGTATGAACCATGACATGATAGACTATGAGATTTGCCATGAAGATCATGATGCAAAGTAGGTGTCCACTACTACAGCGTGCGATGTGTAAGAATGTATCTTGCTATTGCAAGATTTACACCTCTACTACTCATGACACCAAGGATTGTAGATTGATTGACCAGATAAATGATGCCATTGATATTGGTGTGCGCTAAACCAACCTTGCAAGAAATTCCAAGGACAATGGTCGTCACTATGAAGGGCGTGCAGATGGAGGGGCACGTGGAAGAGGTTTCTGAGGAGGATTTCATGGTTGTGGAAACCACGGAGGAGGAAGAAGTGAGTTCTGCATGGAAATTGTTACAACTGTGGGTCTACGGAGCACTATAAGCGTGAATGTCCTGATCTATTGCAATGATCTTGGTGTGGGAAGAAGCACAAGTATGAGGAGTGCCTAGAGCTATTTGAACATATGAGCCAATAACACCGGAAGGATAAAGGTGCATGAATGGTAAGTGTGAAGAAAGCCGACTCACAATGGATGCCAAGGGTGGTGCGCGAGTCAGAGTTAGAACCCATTCGGTGACCACGCGAGTCGAGGCTGCACATGCAGGGGAGATACCAAAGCCAAAATGGCTGGTTACTAGAGAAGAGGTGGTGCACGAGAAGTATCTGGACCCTACTCATCAGAAAGAGGTTTATCAAGAGACCATGGATGTAATTTAGAGCCTATAAAGAGAGATCCAAAGTGCCTAAAGGAGTAGTCAAGGTAGTTAGAAAAAGGAAGAGCGCTGAGGCTTTGCAGAAGGATCTGGATGAGATCAGGAAAGTATGTAAAATGATGAGGTAGGAGAATATCATTCCTTTTTGCTAGGGGAATGGTTACGGGAAAAAGTACCACGTGCTAGAGAAGAGTGTGAGAGGAAGGTTTTGAATGATAACCTTCCTCCCCACAACCTTGACTATGATAAGGAGATTACCTTGAATGCGGTTGTGGATGGGTGTCTCCTAAGAAATATTCTGATTGACACGTGCATGGAAGTCAATGTTCTCACTTTAGATGCATGACATCAAATGGGAAGACCCCCATTACAACCATCTTCAAATGTGCTATATATGGCTAACAAAATAAAGGCGATGCCCATTGGTGTCTTGAAGGACGCTACTATCACTATCTAAGGGGAAAAATTCACTGGGGATTTCAAAGTCTTGGCATTTAGCCGAGAAGACAAATTTCAAGCGTTACTTAAGCGCCCATGGTGTTATAAGAACAATGCTGACCTACGGTTCAATAAGGGGTACATAAGTTTTGAGAACAAGGAAGAACGGGTAATCATCCCTTGACCGATGGGAAGTCAACACCCTATACTGAGCCCTTGGGAGAAGAAGTTCTTGACATGATCTATGTGCGCTCTATTAGGGACCCCCGAGGTGATCAATCCTACGAAGGAGTTTTTAGTTCAAATATGCTCAATCTATGAGTGATACCACTAGTGTAGCATGCGAAAATTGGACACACAAGACTTAGGATTTAATTGGGAAACAATTGAGAGGCTCCATTACAAGAGTGACAAGGACACACCCACTTAGGTTCCTGAAAGGGAAGCAATTACCAAGCTACACTGGGGATGGAAACCATAACATTTTCCTATGAGCCATGGAAGCCCAATGGAGATGTGAGATCAAACAAAGGAGCATACTTGTCTACACTTTGCATGAGGAACCACAACAAGTTGGTGGATGGCGTATTAAGAGAATCTTCTAGGGTGGTGCGCAAGGTGAGGGTTGCACTCTCTATTAGATTCTTTGGGAGAAACGTGCCAACTAAACTTTGTGTCTATGATGGGAAAGGGCCCGCATCGATCATGTCTAGGAGTGTGAGAGGATCTGGATGGAATGCATAGAGGCTTTACCTCCTTCCCTTTGGGTGCACAAGTTTTATTCCATACTATAAGGCTATGTGTGTGTATGGTACATTCATTTAGAGTTATGCCGTTAGACAGGGACTGACTAGAGTTAACAAATGACTTGATTCAAAATTTTGAATATAAAAGTGCTAAGCCCTTGGTGAATGAGGTACTACAGGTTATTAAGTGCCTAACTATGGGAGACAGTGCCATGACAGAGGATAGAATACTGAAATTATTGAGTGAGCCTGGCTTAGAAGAGCACTCGATGAGGGAGAATCAGACGAGATACAACTTGAGTGCACTTGCATGGAGAAAGAGAAGGGAAAGATGGTCTATGTGATAGATGGTGAGGAAGTGGAGAACTTGGATGTTAACCATACTATGGGTACGCGTGAAGTAACGGATAGTGCTGATGAGAAAGTGCGCGCCTACCATGAACCTCTCAAAACAAAGAAGGTTAACATTAGCTCATAAACGAAACCTAAGGAGGCTACCATTGGGGACTATTGGTCAGAAAAGGAGGTTTTAAAGATCATTGATCTATTACATGAGTTTTAGGATTTATTTCCGCGTGGGTACCATGAGCTTAAGGGAGTTCACCACTCTTTAGGAGAGATGCATATCAAGCTAAAGGAAGGAGTGCGACTGATTTGGAAGAGAACTTACTGAATCTACCCAAATTTGCACGTCGAGTTAAGGAGGAGATAGACAAGATGATTGCATCAGGCATCATTAAAGCTATGGAGGAATCAAAATGGATAAGCCCAATGGTTATTAGCATTAAAAAGGATGGGAGGATAAGGATCTGTGTTGATTACAAAGATTTAAATGTGGTATGTGTAACTGATCCTTTCCCAACCCCTTTTATTGAGGAAATCTTGGAAGGAGTAGCTGGGTGCGAGATCTATTCTTTCACGGATGGATTTTCAGGATATCATCAAGTTAGAATTGCAAAGGAAGACCAAGAAAAACAACTTTCTCCACTGAATGGGGAAGTTTTGCCTACGATCATGCCTTTCGGACTAAAGAATGTGCCTATTGTGTTTTTGTGCATAGTGGTCTAGGCATTTCAGGATTTTATCCATAAGTTCCTTCAGGTCTACCTTGACGACTAGACAATTTATGGACTAGTGAAAGACCATTGCGAAAATCCATCAACATCAAGAAATGTCTCTTCACTACTCCATTTGGAACCCTGTTGGGGCATATCATATGTAAGGAAGGCTTGTTGGTGCATCCCGCCAAAGTTTCCGTTATTGCGGGATTGGGGGAGCCCACCAGCCAGAGTGCACTACGTGGATTCCTTGGGCATATGGGGTACTACAGAAATTTATTAAAGGGTATGCCAAGATCACCGCACCACGGAGGAGTTCTGAAACACAAAAGTATATTTCACTGGGAGAGGTGCAACAAATGGCATTTGATGCATTGAAGAATAAGCTTATCACTACGCCCATATTACACTTTCCTTCTTAGGACAAGCCATTCCATGTACATGTTGATGCTTTGGGAATGACGATTGGGGCAATCTTAGCACAACCTGGAGAAGGAATTATTGACCACCCTTGCATTTTGCTAGTGGAAAGTTGACACAAGCGAGTAGAACTATACTACTACTGAGTGCAAAGCACTATCAATGATGTACGCCTTTGCACCAATTCGGGGAAATATCTGTTGGCGACACCTTTCATATTCTACACGAATCACATGGCATTGAAGTACTTGGTGAACAAGCCCATTTTACAAGGGCACATATGTCGGTGGGTCTTGTTGTTTTAAGAGTTTGAGTTTACAGTTGTTGTGAAACCATGAAAGAGTAACTTAGGACTTGATCATTTATCAAGGATTGACTCAAGAGAGGATGCATAGAGCATTGAGTATACAATGCCAGATGCACAACTTTTTAGGTTGCGGCGCGCACCCTCTGATTTGGAATATATAGTTGTGTTTCTCAATACGGGTGTGGCACCAAAGGGAATGAAGACTTTGGAAAGGAAACAATTAACCATATGTGCCACACCCTACATGTTAATTGGTGGAGACTTATACAAGCTAGGCCACAATGAGGTTTTGCGCCGGTGTGTGTTAGAACATGAGCGCGTTGCAATCATGGAGGAAGCACATGGTGGGATTGCAGAAGGACACTCCTCCATATTCTTTGGGTGGATGTCCAAGCTCTAGTTTAAAGCTCCCATTTTGGTGCAGACATAAGCTAGAGGCGCTGGTAAGAGTTATTTATCTATATATATATATATATATATATTTTGAGTTGGCTCTAAACCTACCAATTGCATTCGTTTGCAAGTTTCCAAAGCCTTTATAACAATCCATTATGTGTAAGTCCTGTAATCTTATGAAACACGAGACCACACTTTTTTGAACATTTTATCAAACCGCTCACATGCATAGTTGGTTTCCCAAGCATAAGCTTCAAAACTTCCAAATTGCACGGTTGGGAGAGGGGAACTGCTAGAAAATTAGATTGGTTGGGTGGGTGATCTGTTTGAAAGAATTTGGTGGTATGAGTTCCCTTGGTGAGAACGCCCTCACCTTGCCATTCGATCGGACCCGCCACACTCAACCCCCATCCACTCCGCTATTACACTCACTTGTTCCCCGCCACCACAACCACCCTATGCCATTTCTGTCATGCCAAATAAATTTTAAAAGTTAATATATATTTATTTTCATTTTAATTTACTATATTTTGTTTTATTTAAATATTAGTTTATTCAATTTCATTTCATAAGATTATTTGGTTATTTTCCTACTAATGGAAATTAAAACTTAAATTTCACTAGAATTTGTATCTCTTTACTATTATTTATCTTAAAATGCCCCTTTTATTTATTCATTTTAGAGAGACATTTCTCATATGCATAAATCTATAAATATATTTTATTTAGATTTCAGTCACTTTTCTTTAATAATCATAGTTTGAATCATCTCATGTCATATTTTATTTGCGAGAGAAAACACAATTAATTAAGCCCTGTACGTGAAGCTACCGGGTTTGAGGTGGGGAAAAATTTGGTTCAAGTTCACTAATAGATGAGGCTCAACATCAATTTAAAATTCTGATCGTAAAGGTTGAGAATAGATTATCATTATTATTTTCATAATTATGATATAAGCGAGACCTCACTAGAATTCAAAAACATGAAGTACGACAACTGAGAAGCCAATGTGTGCCCTGTGCGAAGTTTTAAGCTTCTCATATCACTTTTACGAAAGCACACATGGGATCCGATACCTCCCAAATAATTTAAGAAATTTGTGGAATACACCCCAAACCGAAGAAGGGCTAGGTGAGAAGGTGGAATCCACACCTCCGATTGGGTGTGCAGAATGGGGCATTACAGTCTACGTTTCCAAATACTCCTTATTTGGATCCACTTTTTTCTTCATTTTCAATCGTTTCCAAATTCTCCTTATTTGGGATCATCCTCATATCATATCTTTTAAATATTTCCCCAATACTCCTTATTTGAGCTCATTTTTATCTTTTCCAAATCTCCAAAATTTCCTTATTTTAACTTATTCTCATCTCTTTACTTATCATCCTTCTCCTTCATTAGACATAATTCATTATCTCCTTTTTGCACTTTTTCAAATCTTATTTTGGATTGTCCATCCTTTCCAAACATTTCTTCAATTGAAATCGTCACTTTACAAAAAAGTCTAAGTCTTGAGTTATGGACATCCGTATCTACACTTAAGCACTTTCATTGTCTTTCTAAGTCTTGACATCATGATAGTCTCTTTATCATGGTCAAGCCCAATCATGATCACCTTGATCCCTGCTTTTCATAAGTTTTAAGTTCAAAATTTACCTTTGTTGAACTTTAAGCATTTCATTGATCTTACGTCGTCAAATTTAACATTCACTTTTCTCAATTGACAACCTCTTCAAAACATTTCTTCGTTTCTCCTCTCTTTTAAAGAATTCACTTTTCTCTAATTTGAGATCCTTGATCAATCACTTTCCCTTCATCTCTTATCTCCACTTTTTTGAGAGTCAAACATTTTCATCTATTCACTTCTTTTTCAGCATTCACATTGTCTCTATTTGAGTGTTCCCCTTCCTTTGTTTAGTCTCCTCTCTTAACTTTCATCTCGTTAAAGAGTTGAGCACCTTCACCTTGTCTTTCCAAGCCTTCTATTTCAAACATTCATTTTGTTAAGAGTTGAGAATTTTTCATCCTCTTTCCATGTCTCCTCTTTTAACACTAATCTTGTTAAGAGTTGAGCATCTTCATCATCTTTTCAAGTCTCTTCTTGTAACACTCATTTTGTCACAAGTTGAGCAAACTAACTTCTTTCACATCTTCCCTATTTACATTCACTTTTTAAAGGGTTGAGGAACCTTTCCAACCTTTTCATATTTCTTAGCATTCATTTTGCTAAGAATCCTCTAACTAGCCTTTCAATTCTCTCTTCTACCTTAATATTACTCATTTTGTTACATGTTGAGAAGTCACCCTTTTTTGTTTCTCTTAAACACTCATCTTGTTAAGAGTTAACCCCCTTTTAGTCCCTTTCTCTCATTTTTTAAGAGTCAAGAAATCAATAAACCCTTTCTAACTCTTCCATCTTTACATTCATGTTGTAAAGGGTTGAGTAGTCTATCATCATTTCACACTTCATCCATCTTAACATTCACGTTGTTAAGGGTCGAACAAATCAAATCTTTTCAATCTTGCTTCCATCTTAGCATTCACTTTGCTAAGGGTCGAGCTTTCAAACCTTTTCACCTCTCTTCCATTCTAGCATTCAATTTTCTATAGGTTGAGTACTTTTCATCATCTCTTCCATTCTAGCATTCACTTTGCTAGAGGTTGAGTACTTTTCATCCCCTCTTCCATTCTAGCATTCACTTTGCTAGAGGTTGAGTACATTTCTAACCTTTTCATCTCTTCCATCTTAGCATTCACTTTGCTAAGGGTTGAGCTTTCAAACCTTTTCACCTCTTCCATCTTAGCATTCACTTTGCTAAGGGTTGAGCTTTCAAACCTTTTCCCCTCTTCCATCTTAGCATTCAATTTGCTAAGGGTTGAGTTCTTCATCACACCTTTTTTCATTTTTCCCTCTCTTTAAAAAATGATGGATTCAAGCAAGAGATAAAATGACGAGTTCTTGAACAACTTACGAAGATGAGGAAACAATCGACTCTCTTATCCGCTCAAGTCACTAACAACGATACCAAAGGTACCGAACACATGAAGAAAAGTGACACCACCTTTATAACTCATTCTGAAATTGATAAAGAGAAATAAAATCTTAAGAATGATAGTTCATAATTTATCCCACAAAACAATTCACAATTTTCTCAGAATGACAAATTATGAAACAAACTATTTCAGGTATACAAAAACAACATAAACAATTCAAATTTGATGAATTGTGTCCTTACCCCTTTGATAAGGACATATTACGTATACCCTTTCCAAAATATTTTGAAACACCCAAATTTGATAAATATAAGGGAAAAATTGGTTCAAGAGATCATATTAAATATTTTTTCATGACATGCCACAAAGTGGCATATAACAATATCTTTCTCTTCGCCTTTTCCTAGAAGTAGATGAGGAAAAGATTTGGATTGGTTCTTACACCTTCTAAAGGGATCTATAACTACCTTCGTAGGCCTCTTAGAGAAGTTTTCAAACATTTCTCTTTCAACCTTGAATTTGAAGTCACAATGATGGATTTGTGCAATGCCAAACAACGACCAAACGAAAGATTTGCACGTTTTTACAATAATGGAGAGGAATCGCAAGTTGGTTCCCATGTTCAATCCCTGAAAAACACATGGTTAATATCTTCATCCCAAACCTTAACAATGAGTTTTCCTTTCACATGTAGATGCATTGCCTCACTAGATTTGAGGAAGTTATCGAAAAGGGAACTCAAATTGAAAAGTCCCTTATTGCTAAAGGCTTGATCAAGCCTCATTCTAAAGACAATGGGCAAAATCAAAATAATAAAAATACTAACCAACCTAGCTCTTCTCATGATAAATCTAGGTATATCAACCGCAACTGCAATGTCATCAATGATGGTGTCACGAGATAATTGAAATGTACACAACATACATGAACAATCAACCGGAAAGCCAATCATGCAACCTATCGAAGACACTACTCCGCGCAAAGTCAAATGTCATTTTACACCCCTCGGAGAAAAGTCTATCTAGTGCATTTCATCAATTAGTAATGGTTAGAATGATGAAATATCCAATGAAAAAACCATTTTATAATGGGGAACCCAAACCTAAGTGGTATAATGTAGCATAATATTACAAATACCATTGCATTATCAAGGCCGCTCTAATGATCATTGCTCAAGTCTCTGTCATTATGTCCAAGACTTACTTGACGATAGAGTCATCTTTATAGATCTCGATGAAAAAGCTAGCAAAATCTAAGACACATCAACTACCACAACTTCTCAATAAGAGTTGAACACTTTGTCTAAACTCCTATACATACTAACACTCAACGAGATCATGAGAAAAAAATCAAGTCTCTCTAAGTCAAAATAAATCCATTTCTTCTCCATATTTTCTTCCGTCAATCCAAACAAACATTGAAAATGTTTTGGACAAAAACCTTCCAACATCAAACGAGAGCTTGAAATTTCTTCAAGACTCCCTTTCAACCCTTGATATAATTGTAGACTCTACAGAAGAGGGTCCATCATCAAGCACCATTGAGCTTGATTCTATTATTTCAATGTTAGCTCCTATATCTAACATCTCTAGTCTTGTTATAGAAACACAACCACAAAAAGTTTGGACACTTGTGACAATTCAACCTTCCATGTCCATTATAACTGAAATGATCAATTTTATAGGCATCTCATCAATGATGATCCCTACATGTCAAGACATCTACATGCATACACTCTGCGAGGTAAGTATTCCCAAGAATATCTTCATATAACCTTTTCAAGCTCCAATTGCAAATATTTCATCAAATCAACTAATTCATAACCTCGAAGGAACAACATTAAATATTTTCTCTCTATGGCTTATAAGGATCCTTGGGTGTACATCTAGGGATCAATCCTTATTTCCTTGCATTCTTCCACTCACATATGTATAAGAATTTCAACATATTCCTCACCTCAACAATCCTCCTCTAAAATCACATAGGTCTTCCGATCATATCAAAGACTTATCCAATCACACATCCTTTGACTTAGATCTAAATCCGCCCAAGTCTCATAACTTTCGGGACCCCTTGAATCTTTTGATTCTCTCATTTGACTTGGATATCATTCGCCTAAGTCTCGTAACTTTGGACTTATTGGATTCTATCCTTTGAATTAGATCTTGTATGCCCAAGTCTCGTAAATCAAGACTAGTTCAATCATGGATACATTGAAAATCCTTCAAGTTACTCCTTTGACTGGATCTCATCCACCTAAATCTCGTAAATCAAGACCATTAAAATTTAATAAACATTTACCTCTTTCTTAATGAGTCCATTTGAAATACTCATCCGTAAAAGTTTAGAAAGATTAAAAAGCATAAAAATAGAATAAAAATTCATATCAACCCATCATTAAAACATTATTTGAACATCAAAAACCTAGAAGCGAGAAACAACTTCTTCCATGGGTTCTCTCTGCACCAAGGAAGGCCACTTGCATGGTTAACTCATAATTAAATTTTTTTAATTATTTCATCCATTTGAAGATATCTTAATCATAAAATTATCATATCTTCACCTTATTGACCTCTACAACATAGTTTTCCTTGTTCCTATTGGGCATTGTGTGTCTCATCCTTGTTATGGTTTCTACCATTTTAGATTTTTACCTACGGTTTTGTCTAGAATCTTACTGATGGAAACTCCTTTCAAACAAGCTCTCTCTTTAACAGAAAGCACTAAACTTATTTACCAGACCCTTTTGAAAACTCATTTCAGTCTCAAGTGTTGAACCCTTGCATCCTTCTAGTCACGCAAATTTGAGACTTGGGAAGAATGTTCCTCCCTAATAAGCACAATATCAATAAACAAGGAAAATTAAATCATAAAATACAAAAAAATAATTACACCTTTTTTCCTTCACATTCTTCGGTGATGAGCCCATACTTCTTACTAGTAGTATGAGATTGGGAACGAAGGAAGATGTCCTTACTCGCCTACATTTTTTCTTCGGTGTTGAACCCTTGTCTCTTACTGGTGGCATGGGGCAAGATGTAGGGGTCCCTTTCAAAAATAAATAAAACTATTAACCAATAAATCCTTTAGAAAAAAATTCTCTTAATAAAAACATCCCAAGAAGTTGCTTATGTTAAAGAGAGACAACAATTCCTTCAACCGAATCTTGTCAATCAGTAGGCCATCTATAGATCTAAGTCTAGTCAAAACCTATAAAGTGGAATCATCTTGGAATCAGTCAGATAATCTTGATTGGAGATGAGTTACATTTTTCTTACATGGATCATTGTTACACCTTGTGTCTTCACATCCATCATCTTCATTTTCATATCACTATTCACCTAGTTTTCACATCCTTCTTGGATCTCGGTGATGAGTCCTCACATCTTCCTAGTTGCGTGGAGTCACGAATGGAGTGAGACATATTATCATTACATCATCTACATTTATGCTGATGGAATGTAATATTTATAATTGTTTCAACATTTGTTTAGGTAGTGCACCCCTTTTACCAAGTCAAAAAAAATAAAAAAAATTCAAATATGTTTCCAAAGTCCAAAAATGTTCAAATATGTTTCACAAAATTACAAAAAAATTCAAATATGTTTCACAAAAATACAAAAACAATATAAAATTGTTCGAAAACAAAAAACAATATAAAGTTGACAACAAGAAAAACATTCAGAAAATGTTTGACCAAATCTCGAAACTATGTAATATAGATTCAACAATTTCACCATTTGATGGCGCTCCTCATGGTTGTTTCCAATCCTCTTTCGCTAATCACTTTTCTTGCCCATGGTGTATATATATGCTCGTGGTAATCAATCAATTGCCCATTTTTGCAATATAACTTTGCTTGAGGGCACACTTGGCGTCGTCCCACTACAGATCATACTTTAATGGGGTCCGACAAGAATTATTTTAAAAGTATATAAGGCATCACTCTTCTCTATTCCCGATCCAATCCTCTCACATTCTAAGCTATCGCTCGGGGCATTCATATCTATTTAGTTCTTCAATGTGGAACACATTAGGAGTGTCATTAGATGTTGTATTGCAACGGTTTGTCAACATTGTGATGATGTTTTTTTCTTTCAATTTGTTATTTTGTTGTACTTTGTTTACCTTCATTGTAGACCAATTGCAGGAAAATATTTTGGCATCCTAGTTCACATATAACTTTGGTGTCATTCATTCCTGTTCATATTAGGTTTGTTTGCATGCTTGTTTTGTGTCTTTTGACCACTTGCATGTGTTGTGTTTTCCTCCGGTTTATTAAATAAGCCAGTGTGTGTTTTCCTTTTTGTTGTGTATTCAAGTTTGTTTACATTTATCTATATTTGTATTTCAAATTTTTCTAAAACTTTGTACAACCATAAAAAAATCATATATCCAAATTTTTTTTTTTTTTTTTTTTCGAAAAAACATTCACTTATCACTGAAATACTACAATTGGAAAACCCTTGAAGTGGATATTTCAACACTCCAACACAATTTTGATAAGGTCCTACCTTTATCTACTACCCTAGTGATCGTTCCAATCTTACGACTATCACTTTCTTCCCTTTGTATGATTCCTAATCCTACTTGGGGAAAATCAACTCAGATCATTTGTCAATTGGATCCAACAAGAGTGTCATGAGGAGTACCTTTACTCTGCTCTTTAATCTGATCCTATTCCCACCTTTGGGGAATTTACATCTACGTACTCATCATGTGGCAAACATTAGGGCATATCTCGATTGTCTTCCTTATTGACGTTGTGTTGCATTTTTGATGTATATTTTTGGACTAATTACAAGCGGTGTGATAACATATTGGTTCTCTTATAACCATGGTTCATGTACCTACTTATGTATATTGGGCTTGTTTTCCTTTTATCTTTTCTTTGTGTGTGTGTGTGTGTGTGTGTGTGTGTGTGTGTGTGTGTGTGTGTGTGTGTGTGTGTGTGTGTGTGTGTGTGTGTGTTTACACGCATCTGGGTTAACCATCTTGAATATTTCATAAGCATGGTGACAACTCTATTATACAACAATAAAATAAAGGTTTCTCTTATATTCACACTCTCCAAATAACGCTCATGCTACGAGCACAATCCTTCCCATCCTTGTTAAATTTACCTTCCTACTTCCTATCAAGAAGCCATCCACTTTGCCTTGTTACGCGATCCACCCGCTTGAGGGGCATTCCATTACCATCCTACTCACTAGGGCATCTAAATTATTCACCAGAAAAATTCAACCATTAACCATATTTTCCTTACCATTCCTACTCATCGAGGCATCCAAATGCTTCACCTCTTTCACTCACCAATCTGCATGCAGTATACTATCTTTAAAATGCTATTACTTCACAATAACACTTTAAAGAGGGGAAAATGTAGACACCCCAAAATTACATACTTGTTCCCGTACTATCCCAGTTCACATCCTAGTTCATATCCCCTTATGATTGATTAATTAAATTAATTAATCATGCACATTACACCCTTTAGGATTAATTAAATTATTCCACAACACCATCTTAGCTAAGTTAATTATCATTTATTAAATAAATGGTTAATTAATTATCTTGCACATTTTAGCTAATTAAATTAGTTACTTAATTAGGAAAATACACCTATTTTCCTAGTCAATTGCCACTTAGACTCCTTTTGAACTCCACTTCCTCATTCTAGTCAACTCCACTTGAACTCCACTTCTAGATTCCTAGAAAGGAGGGGGAAATTGAGTTGTATGTGAAATCACCTTTCTAGATGTAACTTCTGCTATTCCAAATGTCTACTACCCCTATAAATCTGCTATTGCTATTGCCAAGTCTACTTGTTAACCCGGGTAATTACATTTATTATCTCGGAGCTTAGTCAAACTCATGTAACCACGTCCAACCACTACTCAACCTCTATAAAAGAGCAATCTTACCCTTTTGCAAATCCTCTTGGATTTAAGTAAGAAAACTTTTTCAACTTTTCTATCCAATATTTGCATATTGGAAGCTATATCTAAGACAATTTTGTGTTTGTAACATTGTCACTCTCACATTTGAAGGTCAATTTCAAGAGCATCCACAATCAATAATATACAAGGTTTCACAAGCTCAAAATATTCTTATAACCTTATCTCGAGGTTCTTGCAAGGAAGACATGAAGGAGTAGGTTTACTATTATGCTTATCTCTTCATTTCTAGAAAGTTTTTTCGTGCTCATATGCGGCATACACAAATCCCAACTGCTGAAAATGAAGAGAATCCCCAAAATGGGCACATGTAGAATCCTCTTGGAAATCTTAGGAGGATTATCCTCTTATTGAGATATATGATCCAAAATATTTCCTTTATCTTCAAGATAAATGAAATGCATTCATGGGAACCTTCATCCAAAAACCATTCACAACATTCAAAATGTCTTTTCATGTTTTACAATGATAAATTTATTGAGTTTGTCATTCAAAGGAAATGCATTTTTATTTGTTCATAAGAATATCTCAATATGTTTTTTTGTGAGTACTAACCTCTTTAATTTAATTACTCTCATGCAAGAATCATGCCCATGTCCTCTTTTTAAATTTTGATTGAAAATATTTTCCATATTTATATACAACATAAAGGTACAAAGATAACCATACAAAAAAGCACAAGTGGAATGAGTCACACACTAAAAATTACATATGTTTCAGCCACGGAAGCTACAAATCAGCTTAAATGTTTCTACATAAAACAAATTTTCAGCCAAGAAAAGGTAATAATGTTTGGCACTTCATAGACCAACGAACTACGAGACACAACTAGGAAACATGAGCCATGATAATCATAGGTGCACGAGGTGGAGGATCATCTAGTTTATTATACCAACCCCACCAACCACTATTAGGAGGATTGGTAGTATTTGGTATTAGGTTCCATCCATCATCTTAATTATCTTTATATTTTTTATTTTCATCTTGTGTGAGAGGGAAAATGGCCACCACCAAACAAGGTAACTTCTATTGCTATAGAACCACCCAATTAGTGTGGTCTCACCAAGTGTGGCCACCACCAATGTTGCAGCTACCATGAGAACTGTGAGATGGTGATGAAACCCATTGCTGAGGAGAGACACTATGATGTTTTCCATGAGAGCGACACCATCCTTGTTGACCAAAGCCATGGCCTTGAGGGGAGAATGTGGAAAGGTGAGTCCGAAGGGGATTTGTTTGTCGCACAAGGGTATTGCCTCAATGGTCCAATAATTATTAGAGATAAGTGACCTCTGGGTGGAATTTCTCTGCTTGCACTTGAATTTGGAGTGTAACATTAGAAATAACACGAACTTTGTTGGTAACAAAAAGTAGTCATCAATAATAACATGATTGAAATTAACATCATTTCTATTTTTGTAGTTGAACAAGAATTTTTAGGTTGTGGAGCCTATTTTCATGTGAGAAAGTGTTGAAGACTGTAAACTAAGAGTACTGTACACTTTCCCACGGTTGTCTCGGCTGGGGTTCAAGGGCGGAGTCCCAGAATTTTTTTTTGGCCTTAAAACGTGCCCGATATATCGAGAAACATGCTTTTCTCATATGGGTGAGATTTTTGACCCATAGGTTTATGGGACGGTTTTGGCCCATGGTTTTGATACCCACGGTTTTGTAAAACTACTTAAGTAGTTGTCTATTTATATGGTTTTGTGCATATGGTAGATATAATGTAACATTGTAGATGTGTTTTGAATTCGGGTGTGAATTTTGTAGAGTTTGTTGAGCATAGCTCCAAACAGATCTGGGTATTGTATTGAGAGAGCGGTGGCTTGTAATAAAATCTAAGCAAGTGATTCTTGGTGGACGTAGCCCAAATTAGGTGAACCATGTTAAATACTATCTCTTTGTGTTGTGTTATTTTATTCTGTAATTTTATTTGAGATATGTAATATTTTATGCATATTAGTTTCTATTGTTGTGATTTTGTGAGGGATTATTCCGCATATTTTATCCCTTATTTCCTAACAATTGGTATCAGAGTCTAGTTTGGTTTGCTGAAGTTTTGAATTACAAGGAAAGTTTTATCTTGAGTGGGAGCTATGGAAGATGATGAAATATCTAGGGTTGATAAATTCAACGAGCAGAATTTTAGTCTTTGGAAGATGCAGATGGAAGATTACCTTTATCAGAAGGATCTTAATATTCCATTGTCTGAGAAGGTGAACAAACCCTTGAGCATGATGGATGCGGGATGGGATTTACTAGGTAGGAAGGCACTTATGACAATCCGGATGTGTCTTGCATCTTCGGTATTATTTAATGTTTCAAAGGAAAAGACTACAAAAGAACTGATGGATGCATTAGGAAGTTGTATGAAAAACCCTTTGCCTCTAATAAGATATTTTTAATGAAAAATTTGTTTAATATGAAGATGTCTGAGAATGGTTCGAGTAGCAGATCATTTAAATGATTTTAATACGGTTGTAAATATGCTAGCTTTTAGTTCTGATAGAATTTGAGAAGAAGTTAGGGCTTTATTAGTTCTGTGCTCTTTACTTGAGAGTTGGAATAGCCTGGTAATGGTGGTAAGCAACTCGGTTCTAGCTAACTCAAAGTTGAAGTTTGAGGATGTTGTAGGGGTGATTATAAGTGAGGAAATGCGAAGAAAAAGCTCTGGTGAATCTTCTACTTCAGGGAATGCCTTGACAGTGGAAACTAGAGGGAGACAAAAGAATAGAGGAAGTCGTGGAAAATCAAAGATCGGGCAAGGTCAAAATCCAAAAGCAAGATAGTATGTTGGCATTGTGGAAAGTCTGGGCATGCAAAGAAGAAATGTTGAGAGCTTGGGACAAGAAGAAACAACGGGGAAAAAACAAGGAGGCAAATGTGGCAATGGGTAATGTATGTCAGGATGCTTTGATTCTTTCTTTGCACAATATTACTTGAATCTTGGGTTTTAGATTCGGGGGCTTCTTTCCATGCTACTCCACATAGGCATTATTTTGTTTATTATGTTCAAGGAGATTTTGGGCATGTTTTTCTTGGTGATGATGAGCCTTGCAGCATAGTTGGAAAAGGTTCTATTCAGGTTAAGATGTAGAATGGGAATACTTGGCTATTGAAGGATGTTAGATATGTACCTACATTAAGATGAAATTTGATATCAGCAGGGTAGTTGGGAAGTGATGGTTGTACTGTGATATTTATAGTGACTCTTGGAAGGTTACCAAGGGTGCTATTGTGGTGGCAAGAGGTAAGAAGGTTGGAACCTTGTATTTAACCACTTATAGCACTAATGTTTGTAATCTTGTGGCTTCAAAAGTAGATACAACATTGTGGCACTATAGGCTCGATCATATGAGCCATAAGGGCATGGAGATCATAAAGAAGGATTTGCCTAGATATATAGAAATAGGTTTGGAGTCTTGTGAGGAATTTGTATATATCGGAAATATAAGTGAGTAGGGTTTCTCAAGGTTGGACCTACAAAGAAAGAGAGTAAGTTAGAGCTGGTGCACTCTGATGTGTGGGGGCCGGCTCAGGTATCATCTCTTGGGGGTTCAAGTTATTATGTTACTTTTATTGATGATGCAACAAGGAAAGTTTGGTTTATTGTATTAGAAACAAAATGATGTATTTGACACTTTTGTTAAATGGAAAGCCTTGGTAAAGAATGAAACAAGTATTAACCTAAAATGTCTCGGGTTAGATAATGGAGGAGAGTATTGTAGTAATGAATTTGGTGATTATTGTTCTAAGAATGGAATATGTGGGAAAAAGACGGTTCCGGGAACTCCACGACAAAATGGGGTGTCATAAAGGATGAATAGAACAATAATGGAACGTCTTTAGGAGCATGAGGTTACATGCAGGACTGCCTCTTTCTTTTTGGGTAGAAGCAGTGAGCACAATTATGTACTTGATAAATAGAGGACCCTCAAGTGCCTTGGACGGAGGTATACCCGAGGATGCTTGGTATGGTAAGATATGATTATTCATTTCTTAGAATCTTTGGATGTGAGGTGTTTGTTCATATAGACAAGGATGATAGGACCAAGCTAGAGGCTAAATATGAAAAATGTACTTTCATTGGTTATGGTGGTGATGAATTTGGATATAAATGTTGGAGTATTAAGGACAAGAAAATCATTTGATCTAGGGATGTGGTATTTAATGATAAAGTCATGTATAAGAAGCAGTTGCAGGAAAACATGGAAGAATCCAAGAAAGAATATGTAGCGGTAGAGGATCTTCCGGATGGAAAAGTGACACATGAATCAGTTTAAGAACCTCCTCAATAGGAACCCCAAACTCCTATATTGAGGAGATCTTCTAGGGTAAGAAGAGAACCTGAATATTTTTCTCCTTCTCTTTATTATTTATTACTCACTGATAGTGGAGAGCTAGAGAGCTTTGATGAAGTAATGCAGGTAGATACTAGGAAGAAGTGGGAGTAAGCCATGGATGAGGAGCATCAGGATCTCATGGAGAAACAAAAATGGGATTTGGTGAAGCTACTCGAAGGAAAAAGAGCATTACAGAACAAGTGGGTGTTTAGAGTCAAAGAGGAAGGAGGAAAGAAAAGATACAAGACCTGGTTGGTGGTCAAGGGGTTTGCAGAAAAAAGGTATAGATTTTGATGAGATTTTTTCTCCTGTAGTAAAAATGACTTCTATTAGAACTGTTCTTGGAATAGTTACAGTGCAGAAGACTTGCACTTAGAGTAGCTTGATGTAAAAACTACATTTCTCCATGGTGATTTGGAGGAGGAACTATATATGCAGCAACTAGAGGGCTATGAGGTCAAAGGTAAAGAGGAGATGGTGTGCAAACTGAAGAAGAGCTTGTATGGCTTGAAACAAGCTCCACGTCAATGGTATAAGAAATTTGATAGCTTCATGATGGAGCAAGGTTATATTAGATGTTATTCTGACCATTGCATGTATACACTGAAATTTGAGGATGGCAGTTATATTATCCTTTGTCTGTATGTGGATGACATGTTGGTTGCAGGTAAAAACATGCAGGAAATAAAATTATTCAAGAAGCAGCTAAGTGAATCCTTTGCTATGAAGGATTTGGGGGCAGCCAAACAAATCCTTGTTATGAGGATATCTCGGGATAGGAAAGAACAAAAGTTGACTTTATCTCAGGAAGAGTACATTAAGAAGGTCTTGGAGAGGTTTAATATGCAGGATGCTAAACTGGTTGGGACTCCTTTGGCAAGCCATTTCAAGTTATCAAAGGAGTAGTGTCCCAAGACAGAAAGCAGGAGAGAAACCATATGTCCAAGGTACCTTACTCATTAACAATTGGTAGTTTGATGTATGCCATGGTGTGCACTAGGCCTGATATTGCCCATGCAGTGGGAGCGGTGAGTATATTTATGAGTGATCTAGGTAGAGATCACTGACAGATAGTAAAGTGGATCCTTCGGTATTTGAGAGGGACCATGGGGATAGTTTTGTGTTATAGTGGATTAGACACCACTTTGTGTGGTTATGTAGATTCAGATATGGCTAGAGATGTAGACATCAGGAGGAACACGACTAGGTTATGTTTACACTGTAGGTGGGACAAAAATGAGCTGGATTTCATGACTATAGAAGTTGGTGGATTTGTCAACCACGAGAGGTGAGTATGTTGCTACCACAGAGGAAAGCAAAGAAATGATTTGGTTACAACAATTTCTTGAGGAGTTGGGGCATAAGCAGGAGGAAGGAAAGCTGTATAGTGATAGTTAGAGTGCTATACACCTAGCTAAGAACTCTGCTTTCCACTCTAGGACAAAGCATATATAGTTAAGGTACCATTTCATCAGGACAACTTTAGAGGAAGAGAAGTTGAAGCTGGAGAAGATCCATACCAGTCAGAATCCTGTAGACATGATGACCAAGGTGGTCACAAGGGAAAAACTGAAGTTGTGTTTAGCTTTGGTTGGTCTTCACGGAAACTAGTGAAGGGTTGAGAAGCTTGCTTAGAGGAAAACTAGTCTCCAAGTGGGAGATTGTTAGGTTGTGGAGCCTATTTTCATGTGAGAAAGTGTTGAAGACTGTACACTTTCCATAGTTGTCTCACGGGGTTTAGGGGTGGCAGCCCCCAATTTTTTTTTGGCCTTAAAACGTGCTCCGATATATCGGGAAACATGATTTTCTCATATGGGTAGGATTTTTGACCCATAGGTTTATGGGACGGTTTTGGCCCATGGTTTTGATACCCACAGTTTTGTAAAACTACTTAAGCAATTGTTTATTTATATGGTTTTGTGCATATGGTAGATATAATGTAACATTGCAGATGTGTTTTGAATTCGGGTGTGAATTCTGTAGAGTTTGTTGAGCATAGCTCCAAACAGATTTGGGTATTGTATTGAGAGAGCGGTGGCTTGTAATAAAATCTAAGCAAGTGATTCTTGGTGGACGTAGCCCAAATTAGGTGAACCACGTTAAATATTGTCTCTTTGTGTTGTGTTATTTTATTCTGTAATTTTATTTGAGATCTATAATATTTTCTCGCATATTAGTTTCTATTGTTGCGATTCTATGAGGGATTATTCTACATATTTTATCCCTTATTTCCTAAAAAGAATTTCAAGACAAAATATGGACCAAATTTGTGTGTATTTTGTAGGAATCAAGGTCGAGTCGCCCAAAAGCACCATTTTCCAAGTGAACATTTCATAACAAAAGTACCAAAAGCGGGTGAGTATCCATTTCTAGATAGATTAGGCATATGTTTGCAAATCTAAGATATATGCTTAAGTGATTCAAGGTGATGAAAATTGGAGCAAACATAGTGAGTTACTCCTAGGTGTACCAAACGCAAGCCAATTGTCAATTCTTGATGAAGAATACACCGAGAAGAAAGGAGCCTATTTGGGATCAATGGTAGCATCCCACACTCTCGAAAACATTTTTTTCTACATCTCGCTAAGAGGAATTAAATTTCTAGTAGCCATTGAAGGACTCCACTTACATATTCTGTGGAGAGAGGAGTTTATAATCTAGATAGGTTTTATACTATGGAAAGGGGTCTCAATATTTCATTTCCAGTTACTCCTCCATTTGATAGGTGATTGAACGCCAATATTATGAAGATGTAGATCTTGTTGAACCATGTTGCATTGATTGGTGTTTTCATTGATGTCAATGAAAAGGATTGAAATTTCATGCCAATAGGTGTCGATAATGGCGTGTAATGGTCTATGAGATTTCATGATGGTTCAAGGTGGTTTTTGAGAATGCTACAAGATCGAAGAAATGAGATTAACATGTACTAAATGTTTGAAAAGCATATTTCCATTCATATAAGAGATTTTGGCGATGGTGAAGGTATTGGTCTTTGAGAACTCAAAGAGACCTTTCAAACGAGTCTAACATTAAGTAATTTGGAGATCTCTAAAGAAAGTTATGTCCGTTCAAATTTTTGTAGGTCGTGAAAACAAGTAGACGAGTAAAAAACAAGGACACATGGCTAAAGATGGATGATACACATGGCAAGGTAGATTAAAGATAGGTCAGTATAATTCAACTCTCAAAAAATGAAGACACATGGAATAAACAAGGATATATAAAATTTCAGGTTCGCCCAAAAGTTGCGAAGAAAAAGATAAGATACGTGGAGCCTCTTGATTGGATGACTTTTTGATCTTTGACATAGATTTGAAAATCGACACTGTAAGTTACATGGAGCTGTCTGATTGGTTCAAGCATCGCAACCGATAACTACGAAACCAAAAAAATACACGGAGCTTCCCTATTGGATTATGTGTCGCAATGGCCATTGGAGTTAATAAAATATTGACAAATCCAAAGGCATGGAGTCTTCCTATTGGTTTAAGTAATCTAACAAGCCTTACACAAAAAATCCACATGGGACTATGTCTGATTGGGTCAAGCATTGCAATTTGACAAGTCTAACACCATAAAGGCAAGTGGAGCTATTTTATTGGTTCTAGCTTCATAGTCAGAAAAGACTGTCACCAAAAGAGTACGTGGAGCTGTTTGATTGGTTTAAGCTTCACATTTTTAACAAAGCCCTTGTAATTTAAAGTGAATTACAAAGGAAAATGTGGAGATATTTAATTAGTTTATGTTTCTCGACAAGGCATACATGGTCAACATGTTAGAGAGAAACGTGGTGGAATAAGGGGATGATAGGTGGCGAAATATTAATGACATGCAAGGATGAAACATGTAAGAATATTTTGACAAACAACTAGTCTGCCTATGAATGTGGTAGTAACTATGAAAGTTAAAAATGATCAAAATATGAATTTTAACTAATGAAAAATTCCAAAAATTGCAGGAAATATCTCTAAGAAGGTCGGAAAGGTATTGTAAAATATATTAGGTTGATTCATCCTAAAACGAAGGAGAAATTCGTGATGAAGTTTGTTTTAGTCGGGAAAGTCATCAAGAATCTCAAAAGCCATGGAACATGAAACATCAGTACTCAAAGTGAAGGAGCTCATTGAGAATCTCAAAAGTCAGTCGAGTCGAGTAGTTGAAGAAGTGCCATTTGTCAATCTGCAAACTCCTAATTTTTTGAAATCTCTTGTCAAAAGGAAGAATGGTCATGTGAAGAGCCACTAAACTTGAAATGTCAAAAGTCATTTTTCTTGTCCATTTAAGCTCAATTCTTGAGCATGTAAGTTGTTGTTGATCGCAAAGTTGTTATTCTTGCGAGAAAAGATAAGAAGGGTGTTAGTGTGCTGAAACTATGAAAAATTGAAAAGAGGAGAGAAGATGACAAGTGAATGAAGAAGTGGTCAAAATTATTTGTGGAAGACAACAAAGTAAAGTGATCACATTTTTTTGAAAAAGTCTAAGTTGTAGCTTAGCATGTGGGGAGTAGTAGCTTCCCTATAAGTTATAGCTTACTAAAGGTCAATTTTAGCTATACCAAATTTGGGAGTTGAAGCTTTCAGAAAAATTGAAGCTTGTCAAAGATTGAGTAGCAACTCGGTTAAATTTTGGAGTTGTAGCTCCAGGTTGAGTTGAAGCTCAACCATGAAATCATTGTAACTTTATAGGACATTTTGTCTAGTCTAGTTCTTGGTTTCAGTGGGTTTTTCTCCCATGAAGGGTTTCCCACATTAAACTTTGTGTCTCTCATGTGTTCTCTTTATTTTATGGCTTGTGTATGATTTTGTGTTTTTCAATCCATCTAAGTTAAGGAAATGAAATTTAATTATGAGTTAAAATTTGTATAAGCATTGATTCACCCCCTCTTAGTGCCTAGAATTTCCAATAGATTATGTGTGACATTATGAATTTCCATGATAAGTTTTTGATCACAAGCCCGAAGCTGAAATCTATCTCTTAGTATGGGCCATGATATCCAATCATTGAACTCTTGTAAAACAAGTCAAATATGAATTTGATACCTTTCCGAACATCCCGATACTTTTAATCAAAGGGACACAAGTAAATGGAACATTATAATAAAATAGCATACGGGACCACCAAATGGAGTGAGAGTTGATAGAGAGTTTAGGTTTAAAGCCATCTCTATCCCATATTAAATGCCTTTTGAGTAATTTCCAAGATTTACAAATGATTTGGCCACAAAAGTACCCATACTTTTAACGGGGACCAATGTGAGTGATAAATATGGAGGATTCAAACCTTTCTAGGGTACCTTTTCCATAGGCCTACCAAGAATGAAACAATTCCCAAGAAGAACTTTCCAGAATTCTTCACCTTTAAGGGAGAAAATGATACATTTAGCACATAGTTCTCGACCTTAAGTTTGAATGCTAAGAAGTCCAAGGCCGCTAAGATCTTTAGGCTTGTAGTAGATATTTTGAGAAACTTTTTGAAAGCCTCTATCACCCTCAAAATTTGTTAGCCTAGAGGAAGTCTCACATGGTCTTTTTAAGTTTGGAATAAGCAACTTTAGATGGATCCCAACAAGAGAAATAGTAGATATGTGTAACAACCAATACCTTAGAACAAACTTGGAACTTGCTTAAGAGACAAATTTTGGAAATCCAATATTCAATTTTTTTCTCAACTTGTTGGGCCATATAAGTCCACAAATAAGAGGGTGTAGATTGAAAGGAAAATGTGATGCAAAGGAATTTGAATTGCTTGCTAGGATGAATCATGTGATACTTATATTTTTCAACCAAATGGGTAGGGGAATGCAAGTCTTTATGTAGCATTGGATAAGACCTAAAGGCTAAACAAAACACATTAAGAAAATCCATGGCATTGTCAACGAAGGATTCCTCTTCAATCGGTGTGAAAAGGATTTCTCAATAAAGTGCCCATTAACCATTTGATTGTGAGAATGAGGAAGAGTAATATCTTTAACTAAGCCTTTGAAAGTATAATATGCAAGAAGATAGTTGAGTCCAACAACTATAAATTCAAGATAAGGGGCAAGACGATAACCTTGGATAGATTTGAAGAGTCCAAAATAATTAGTTTGGACACCGTTGATAGTGATGTAGGCCTCAACAGCTTGAGAAAACATTTTAATAGTACTTGAAATACCTAGAGCCAAACCCAAGATCTTGTAACATTGCCGAAATAAAGGGCCATTCAATTCCATTATATGCCTTTTCAAAGTCAACTTTAATGGACATTGCTTTCTCATGAGAGATTCTTGCCAACTCAATGCCTTTCCAAACAACAATGATGTTATCAAGGATATGCCTACTAGGAATAAACCTAGTTTATTTAGTCCAAATAACAATGGGAAGAAGGTATCCACCTCAAATCCAAAGCTTTGAAGATAATGTTTTTGGAGACATTGAACAATGTAACGAGACACCCACATGAAATAAGCTCTAAGTCTCCAAATTTATGTATGAACTTGATATTTCCCTAATTGAAAAAATTTCCCAGAGGTGTTGATATAAACCACTTCAAGATAAACTTTGTACAAATATGACTCCACAATATCCCACAACTCTTGGTAGAACTCACAAGGGAACCCATTGATCTCTAGTGCTTTATCAACGACCACTTTTGTAATAGCCTCATGGATCTCTTCAAAGGATAGTGGGTGGTCACAAACCACTTGTTCTCCATTATAAAACACAAAAGGAATCGCTAGGATAAAACATTTTTCCTCACATGTGTGGAGGCTTGAGCAACAAACACTTATGATAATTATAGATAAGCTTTTAGAATGTCGGAAGAAAAGTAAGATGAGGGTTAGTGTTTGTTATGGATTTAACTTGATCAATTGATTTCTGGAACAAAGGACAAAACAAATTCTTTAAAGGCTCTATGTCCAATTTTTAACTAAATGTATACTGAGCTCTAACTTGATCTCTAGGGATTGATAGTGCTCCTCGACTTTGAGCTTGTGTCTTCACATATTTTTTTCCATTTGGGATGAATTCTATCCCATCCCATATGTACATGGAGAAGATAAACTATAAAATAGAAAGGGGTAGGATCCATAATTTAAATCATAAGGCAATATATATATATATATATATATATATATATATATGTTCTTTTAAAATATTAAATATAATTAGAGGCTTATCCTTTTGTTTTTACATTCCTTTTGTCTTTTGGAGGAATAAATCCCATATAATTTTTATGGCAATGAAATTTCACTACAACTTTGGTGGCTCACGAGGAAGCTTGGTTACAAAGTTATGAATTTAGAATTTGTAGCATCTATTAGGCTATAGATTAAAAAAGTAATCCTTACCACTTGACCCAACCCACCATTATTTCTTTTTCCATTTGAAACAGAGCGAGGACCATGGGGTGGTAGGTGATCTTGGCTAGTAGGGTTGAGTGCCAAAACTCTTGAAGCCAATAAAAAAATAAGGTATCCACATGCATCAAAATTTATGTGGAATTTTCCATTATTCATGAAAATCACTGCTCGATCTTAGTCGGTCAAACACACTTATGACTATTTATTTTACTTTTGTCATCCAACATTAGGTAGGCATTACATAAAATTGGATCTAATGCTAGGGAAAGTCTAGGGAGTGACAACCATTGCATAAGTAGGAGTTACTCGATTGTATCACGTGGTAGCATCAACAATGTGGCTTTTCATTTATTTTATAAATGTTTTATGGTATCATATTCATTTTGTTCTTTTCGATCTAAGTTTTTTTATCCCTTCTTTACATTCTTTCCTTTAAAAAGTTCTTTGAAAATCCACATTAATGTCTATTTGAATCGATCTAATAGTGGAGGAACCTTTGAATAATGAAGAATATTTGACATCCATTGAAATTTCTAGAAAATAGAAGACACAAATCATGTTGCATTGTAATTTAGTAATGGGCCCAACACACAAATTATTGTGAGGTACTACTTCATTGCTTGTTTTTACCATTAATTTTTTTTCCATATCAATGACTAGAGGCTACACCAAGTCTCCAAATTGGACAATTGATTGACCTTTATAAGAGCTATGGGTTGGTGCCCCTTTAGAACATACGATCATTTTCCATGTGAATCTTCCTTTAATTCTATGTATTGGGCACATTCCTTATTTTTAGAGTAATACAATCAATGCCATTTAACGTAAAATTGATAGATTTATAATTTCCCCTTTATATCCAATGATTGGTGGGAAAATTGAAAGTTTGATAGGCTCATTTCTTTTGAAAAGTGTGATACAATAGGAATAAATCACATTAGTTGATGGACTAACCTATATATTAATGTTTTAATATTGAGACATTGCTTCTTCTACGCATTTTATTCCACAACCATCAACAAAAATATCCAACACGTGGACAATGGGAAATCCATCTCAACACTCACAACCCCTTTCAATGTTACAAGAACCATGATCTAAGGCCACGTGGATCCAACTTCACATCACAATTGTTCCATTCTTTTTGCAAACCTTTGCCCAATGTTTTCCTTTTAAATGGCCACTGAAACCTGTAAAAATGAGATAAATTTTCAGCATCACTTGTATATTCAAGATTCCAAGTCTTGTTTTTATTTCTTTTAAAAGAGGCTAGGTCCTCAACATGTTTTGATATTCAAGGTGAAGCATTACAATAAAATTAGAATTCACATCGCAACTTTTGGGACCAATCTTATTAAATATTAAACTAAATTAAAACTATTATTAAACTAAATTTAAAATATGTAATTTTATCAAGTCATGTGGTAATTTGGACTCGATAAACCGTGTGATGTTTAAGAAACCAAAATTGTGCGAGTGTTGTGATTATTTAAATTTGTAATTAAAATCGATGTATGATACAAAAATTTATATATATTGTGTATTTTATCATGTATTTAGATTTGTGAAATTTGCAATGTTTGATATGCTTAGAAATGTGGAATGATATAATCTTATTGTTAGAGTACGAGGAATGGATATTGATAGAGAGGACAATGACAAATTATTGCAGCCACTTGAGGAACTAGTTTCTCATGGATCATGTGTTTTTACATTGTTTTTTTGCATTTATCTTATTTGGATGGTGTGTGTGAGATAAATGAATGTGTTACAATGTAGTACTTGGATATGGAGTGTTGTAAATGTGATGTGAAATTTTTTTACTTCCGTTGTTTGATTTTTCCAAGGTTTATAAATATGTCATGGGAAAATGCACAATTTTGTGCATAAGACTCAAATTAAAGGAAAATATCATGGGAGATCACGAGCTATGTGATGAAGAAAAGTGTTGTGCAAGGCTATACTGTCGCATAAGATCACATATTGCTTTGTGCGGGTCGAAGAATCGAAGGAAACATTGTATGAGCGTTAAGATGTGTTTGTGAGTGCCCTTTGGAAGAGAAATGGAAAATGAGACACAAACACGAGACAAAAAAACATGTTAGTGAACAAAGACACAAAACTAATTGAAAGATAAAATATAAAATTTAATCCCAGTTTGAGTTACCTTGAGAAAGGCCTAGGGGCTCCACGATTTCACTAAAACATTAGGGCCTTATTGTGGAGCAACAAAAATGGAAAATTTTCTAGAGAATTATTTTAAGAATTCTTAAAACCAAGTGTAAAGAATCTAGAATCTATGGCGCACTTGTGACGAAAATCAACAAGCATACTTAAAAAATTCATGTTGTCAAAACAAGAGAATAACCTAGTATCTTAAATTTGTAATGTGAAACATTAGATTGAAGCACTTTCAAAGTGTCTAGTGTGTGTTTGTGAATTCATTTACCTTTTGTTAGAGTCTTGAATAAATTCACTTAGTGCTAACTAATGTGTGGGTTTTAATCTATTTGTGTATTTTTATGATCTTGGTGGGAATGGATGGGAAGGGAAGAATTAGGCATTACTTTTCTACCAACTAGATGTCTATAGCCCATACATAAATACATTTGGTTCCACTCTGGGCCTTGCTCCACTATCGGTCAGTGTCCATAGCCATGGCAGAGATTATTCAAATCACCTATGTGTTGAGAAATCTTTTGAAACACTTTAACTTAAGTATTTTCTCTTCCCTTTTTAGCACATGAGTTGGGAACCAAATTAGCTAGGTAGAAGGATGGAAAGGAAAAGTAACACACAAGTGAGCTCTAGCTTAACATATTACTTGTACACAATATGAATGTCCAGTAATGTGCGTGACTCTTTTTGAGTGTGAAAATCATTCTAAATCCACATTACAACGTTAAAGTAAAGAATACATACTTATTTTGAAAACACAAAAGAATCAAGTAAGCTCACATATATTTATTGTGAAGGCCATTAAACTTCCTAGAATCAAGACATTTGTCTTACAAATTTTATCATCATCTACCATTTTCAATTTAACACAAGTGCAAAACTATAAACATGGTGAAATAGGAACTTTAGACTATTCTATGGTTAGGGAAAGCCTCCAAGAGGAACAACCTATACTAAGTATTTTTTTTGTTGTGAATTCAAGGAAATGATGTGGGAAATTGTGCAAGTTTTATTAACAACTACAAAAGTAAAATACAAAGTGGGAACAAAAGAAAAGAATAATATGGAAAATTATACACAAAACTACATGCTTACTCTAAATATTATGCAAGGGAAAATTCAGATTCCATGCAAAAGGGGACTTAGGCGTGAAATTAGTGTTTGAGGAAACATCCATTGAAGGGAAATGGAACATCCTCTTAGTTGAGGTTCTTGAGTTGGAGGTATTATCTCCTAGGATTTTTGTGATTTGTAAGGGATCAAACCAAAGGTCATAAAATTTATTATGTTGCCCCCTCTTATCATATGCCTTATCCCAAAGTATCAATAGGTAAACTATTATGAAGGATTTAAACTTAGTTTTCTTTTCAAAGAAACATTTGAAAACCTCTTGATGTCTATGGAAGTGAGCTAAGGATTCATCTCATTTTTCATCCAATTGCATTAGGCTAAGGAGTTTAGCCTCAATATTATCATTATGCCTTAATTATTCTTACATAAATTTTAGTGTGAGGATTCTTAGGTTTACTATAAATATAGGGTCTAGGCCATATAGTAAGTGATAAGGGGATGTGCTTAATGCAAACTTGATTCTTGTTCACTATGACCATAGGGCATACTTGAGTTGATTATGTCAGTCTCTCAACTTTTTATCTAAAATATTCTTAATTACATCCAAACAATTCTAATTTGTTGACTCAGCCAAGTTGTTTCCTATGGTATTAGTTAGAAGAAAAGTTTAGAATAATTTTATCATCATGTGCCAAATCAAAAAAATTTATGGAAGCAAAATCGGGACCATTATCACATACTAGTGCGAAAGGTGTACCAAACCTAGTAATGATGTGGTCCTCTAGGAAATTGATAATGATGTTCATCATAATTTTTTTTGAAGTGGCACACCATTTACCATCATGCGTGGTAGTTGATTTCAGTTAGAATGAATTTATGGCCAGCTAAGGAGTTCTTGTTGATAATCTTTGACAAGTTCCAACATCTATTTGGAAAATGGGCACATTTCTACTGACTGATTACAAGTGCATGAAAATATCGTGTTCTCTTGATGTTGTAGTATGACATGTATGCCATTTCCTCATCTAGAAATGGACATATTTGAATTTACAAGGAAAATAGTAATCCACACTTAGGATTTGATGAGCAGTGTAGGTGTCTAAACCATGTATTGTGATATTTCTCATGGAAGTCCCTCATGACTATTACAATTTATTTTTTGAGGCATTGCAGGAAGATTCCTTTGTGATTTATTCTATAGAGTGTGCCTACCTTTATTATGAAACTATTTCTCTTTAGTTGAAATGTTCTATGTTGCATTTGGTTTAAGTGTGCTAGACATCTTTGATTTAACAGATAAAACACTATTTCATGGTACCATACTTTTGGTGAAAAATATTGGACCATATATTGTTAGTAGACAAGCTATGAATTTCCGTCAACTATTGATTTTCTTAGACCCATGCAAAAATATTTTAATTGGTTGGATTTCCAAGTTGAACTCTTGAAGGATGGACATCAACTTGCCATGCCTCTCCCATCTCATTCTATAATAACATTAGTTTTATTGCACGATCAAACATGATGGTGAACACCTTGCTACGTAAGATACAAATTGCCTAATTTTTTTCACGGCTTTGATGAACACATAATATTTCTCGTAAAGGGTGGAATTACATAACTTTGTATTGTGCAGGTGGAACTCATGAACGCGATTGGTTGCTTCTCTAAAGCTTCTTTCTTTTAGGTCAAGATTCATGTGCTAGAGTACATTGAAGAAAAGGTGTAGATTAAAAAGGGATGTGTGTAGTCAATGTGAATAAATATTAGAGCCCTAATGATAACCTCCTCAATTTGTGCAAATGTGGAATATGATTCCATAGTATACTCAAACTTTGTGTCTTTCTTCAACATTGCATTCAATGGTCTTACTATCTCAACAAAATCTTGAGAGATTTTTTTCACAAAATTAATCTTTCTGAAGAAAGTTTTTAATTATTTCTTGCACTTGGGGAGTGGAATATTAAAAATGGATTTGATCATGTAGAGGAACTTCTTATTAACTTCCATCCACCTTTGAGAAGCACCGAGTTTGAAACTAACTAGACGAGATGCTACCCTAGTTATAGGGTCTCGATATCTTGTCAATGTGCATGGCCCGAACCCCTTTCATATTGCAATTTTTACCCATCTCATCAACTTCATATCATTGTGTAGATCTAGATCTAGGTCTTTTCCATTGTCTTGAATCCTGTTACTGCACAATCGGTTGAGTTGTGATCTTCATCCATTTTCTTGCGAAGTAGAAATAATCCTCGTGTAACCTCAACATTAGCCACTTTGGAAGAGGTTTGTAGGTCTTCCAAAGTATGACAACTCAAATAACTATAAGACCCCTACCTTATCAAGACTCTTCTTCACTAAGTCATCCATCAATACCCATCCTTTGCGTTCCTCTCTAGAAGCTCTCGTAGGCTCGTAGCATGTCTAGGTTTAAAATTACCTCATTCATTGGCAACCTATGATTAATTTCAATGATTTTTCATTTTACGAGCTATGATTTCCATGACTATGCTACAATTACTCTCGGTGGATATTGAATTTCTTAATACAAATCCTCTAGTGGGTATTTGAATTTAGTTTTCTTAACTTGGCCTTTTCCTTTCCCTTAAAAGATGTTGAAGTTGACTTCTTGGGTTCCATTTCTTGTTATTTTTCCTTCAGCGATATGTGTGCCCTAGGTGTCATACTCCACAACCTTTAATTTCAAATGTTAAAACCTCACGACGCAACACCTAAGCCATGTAAACCCTAGCCGCTCAAATTCCAATTCTTGCAAACCCCACTCGACTTGTGCTTCCACTTTTCACTCAAAATTTTCACAAGGAGCTCCACCTTGAGGTATTTGCACACTACTTAGGTTTTCTTGTTACTCGGTTTGACTGTCACACTTAGTCGCTCGGTTGCTCGATTTCTCAATTCGTTTCAAATGTAAAGTAAAAATGAATTGATTTGCCCCTTTTATAAAATTTTCGTACTTTTAAAACTCCACCAACTTAATTTTTAATTTACTAACATGCTTTTTCCCACCTCTAAGTTTTAGAAGTACTTTTATGTTTCTAAACCCCCTCTTTCCTCCTAAGGAAATTTTTACTCTCAATTCCTTCCTTTCGCATCGCATGCGCAACACTCATCATGTTTTGGCATGCCAACTACTTCCCAAGCCTGTGGATACTTATGCGCACACTTCCTTATATCACAACCCATATTTTTACGCACCATATTCCAAGTAGTATATCATGTTGTTACCTTCCTCACATAATAATGTGCTGCCTACCTTTTACATGCATATATTCCCTCCTAAGAAATTCCTATGCACCATCATACCTAGAAACCTGTATCAATTTATTTTTCCTTCATGTGTCCTTAGTTCTTATTCACCCCACACCTACCATTTCACCAATGTCACATGTAACTCTATGTCGCTCCAAAGTACATCCCATCATCTAATTTTTCATTTTCAATGGACATACTTGCTTCCACCCCACTCTAAAATCATGCGCGAGTCCTCTACGCATCATCTCAAAAAAATAGTAATCATCTTCATGCGTGCAAATGCAATTGTTACAATAAAATAAAAAAGACAAAAAATACATGAAAGGAATTTGGAAATATAATCTAAGTGGCAATACCACCTTATTACAAACACCAAGAAGATGATTTATAGTAAGGCTTTAGCCTACTCCCATGAAGTAACCAGAAACATAGTGTCATCTTCCACCTACAATTGACATGTGCCTAATTAAAGTATCTTGGTTATTATAAAAGGTCATAACCAATGTACCTTCAACTTCCTTGTGTGACATGTAAACTTTGAGTCATACGAAGTATACCATTTTCCCAATAGTAAACAACTTTCTCTTGATGTTCCTATCATGCCAAGCATACAGCCTCGCGCCTTCTCGGTCTTCTAGATCCAATGTGAAATGTGTGTGTCACTCATCTAGTTACATTAGTTTATTAGTGTGCTCTTCCACATATTTTTCATCGACAACCCATCGGCTCGTGCAATACACATGAATGGTAATAAGAATTCTATAGGTAGTACCAACTGTGTGCTAAACACCAACTGAAAGGGTGTGGCCTTATTCATCCTTTTATATGTAGTCTTGTAAGTCAAAATTAGTGCCGATACCTTATCATACCAGTACTTCCTTCCAACATCACAAATATTTGTAAGACTCTATCCCAAAATATTGTTAAAAGATTCAATAGTACCATTAGCTTAGGGGTGATAAGGGGTAGTTTTATGGTGTGCCACCATAAAATCTGCTAACAAAATTCTAATTGTCTCATTCAAAAAATGAGTTCCTCTATCACTAGTCAAACTTAATGGACAACCATACCTACTACTATTATTTTCCCAAAGGAACCTAGCTATTGTGGCCGTAGTACAATATTTTGTAGGTGTAGCCTCCGCTCACCTTGTCAAATAGTCTATGCATGTAATTATGTAGTGTGTTCTAGTCCTACACATGGGTGGTGTAATAGGGCCTAAAAATCAACACTCCATTTCTCAAATGGTTATGTGCTCACTATTGGTCGCAAAGGCCTCTCATCTCTACTTCCGGGCTTGTCAATTCGGTGGCAATGATCACATGCTTTAACATAAGCCTTGGTATCCTTGTATAATGTCTCCCACCATAAACCAGCTAGAAGGATATTGCATGTAGTTACATCACCGCATATATTCCTCCTGTAATACCTCCACGAGCTTATTCCATAATTGCATTGCGCTCATGTTCTAAAACACACTTGTGGAAGACCTCATCTCTTCCCATTTTATATAGGTCTCCTCCAATAAGCTAGTATGGAAAAACTCAAATAACAAGATGCTTCTTCTCTAATGTCTTCTTCCCTCCAGGGGCAAGTCCAATACACAAAAATACTACTATATCTTCCATATTTGCAGGTGCACGATTCAACCTAAACAATTTCACATCGGGATAATGTTCGTAATACTGCACATCCTCTCTAGAATTGATCCTTGATAAATGATCATGCCTGAATCGACGAATTGATCTTGTCGGGCATGTTGACCAAGTACTTTAATGCCATTTGATTTGTAAAAGAGATGAATGGGGTGGCCAATAAGTCTTGTTGAAATTTATGAAGCACATAGATCATAGAAAATGACTCGCGCTCTATTGTAGTATAATTCATCTCTACTGGTGTCAACATCCTACTTGCAAAACGTATGGGGTGATCCACATTACCCTCTCTCGATTACCCCAAGACCGTGACAATCACCATACTAGACACATCAACATATACATGGAACACTTTACCCAGGAAGGAAAGTGAAAGATAGGAGAAATAATCAATCTTTCGTTTAAGGTTTTAAACTCTGCTATTGCGCCTCACCCCAATAAAAGTTTCCTTTATCCTTGAGAAATTCCTCCGGGACGTAGAAAGTTTTTCATAACCTTTGATAAATTTTCTTTACTAACCCATATGCCTCAAAAATCCATGCACTTCACTTTTGTTGGTAGGTTCTTCTAATCCCTAAATTATTACTATCTTTACTAGATCTACTAACAATACATCCTTACAAATGATGTGCCCAAGAAAAGTGCCAAAGGGTGTAGCAAAAATACACTTCTTAATGTTAAGAGAGATACTTAACTACCTACATCTTTCAAACATGAGCCTCATATTGTTACAATGATCCTTAACAAGCCCATAAATAGTCCAATCATCTAGATAAACCTACAAGAACTTATGAATGAAATCATGAAAATCCTACACAACTATGCGTGAAAATAATCCCGACACATTATTTAGTCTAAAAGGCATAACAATATATGCAAAACTTCCCCATTCAGTGGTGAAGGTAGTCTTTTCCCGATCCTCGTGCACAATGTATACTTGGTGATAACTTGAGAACCCATTAGTGAAAGAATAAATCTCGTGCCCTCTACAACTACCTCAAGGATTTCTTTTGTGAATGGTGTAGGAAAAGATATATGACATATGAAGCATTAAGTTCCTTGTAATCTACATAGATCCTGATCCACCCATCCTTCTTGATGCTAATAACCATAGGGCTGACCCACTCAGACTCTGTAATTGGCTTAATGATTCTTGACTTAAGAATTTTGTCTATTTCATCTTTTACTTTCATGTGCGGGTTTAGGTTCATCCTATAGGGGCTCTTCCGAACTCGGGCACACACCTTCTTTCAGCTTAATATTCATTTATCCCAATGAGGGGTAGACTCCTTTCAAATCATGGTAACCTCTTAGAAATACTTCTTCAAATTCACACAAAAGCTCAATGATCTTCGCTACCTTTTGTTCAGACCATTAGTCTCCAATGATGGATTCCTTAGGCACATATTCAATTTCAATATTAACCTTCTTTGTCTTCATTAGAGCATGGTATGTGTTGTCCAAAATAACCCGTAGATATTTTGAGAACTTTCATCCTAATTTTGACTCGAAAATTCAACATATTAGGTTACGTGAACTCGGCGAGTTCCCTTGGTACATTTTGTTTGGTTGTAGTTCTTCGCACCCTCACACGCCATTCTTGCTACCTCTTCATGCCTTATTCTTCCTTCACATCCCCTCATGTAGATTTTGCATACTCCTTCCCTTTATATTCTTTTATCTCCTTTCAACTTGCTTCGTGCCTTCCTTTTGTGCACCCTCTTTCATTCACATCTGTGATGCACTCCTATACACAGATCCACCGAATTTACTTCCAATTTAGCTAAGTCACATGGCATGCCACCTACACGCATGCCATTCCTCATGATTCCCACATATTCCCGCACACACTCACCTTCCTTGTTCAACATTCTTCCCTTTTACATTAAGCCTTTGTACTTGCACGCCGCATGGTGCACGCTTCCTTTGTTCTTGGCTTGGTCTATGCACCCTTTCCTTCCTATCACCACATATTCCTAAACATATTCCTATGCCAAACTTACATACTGTCTCCTAAAAGTATGTATCTATTTTTGTTGTATGCATTACTTCGTACAATGGAAAAGTAACATGCGAGCGTGGGAATCTACAAGTACCTCTTCCTCGTACCTGACCTCCCGAGGTTGTGCCAAGACAGCTGGTGAATGTTGAATATGAATGGATATAGACAAGATAATCGGGTAATCTTATATCCTCAATATGCAATAATGGAATCTATGAATCTAAGGCAAAGAAGGCCCTCCTAACCTGAATTGGTGTAATGGATCGTTCAAATATAATAGCTGTTCAGAGGCTCCAATCCATGTCGAGCTCGCCGAGATCCTGTTTCTTGGTTGTTGGATACGTGGGAAGTGGCCGTGGAAGCTTCGATATATCTCCGACAAGGTCATGAAAATGGTGATAGGAGATTAAGTGGATTTGTAGTGAAATAGGGGTGGTTTTCTGTTCTAGTCCAAGTAAATATTAGATTGATTAGATTCTATATTTAATACGGAGAACTATGTTATGATATATGGCGGGAGTGGTGAGGATCTAAATACCAGTGCTCATAAACTGGTATCAATACTTAATTGATTTGCAGGCCCGTTGGGTTGTGGGACTTGCGGATCACAATCATGAGTTCGTGGTTATTATGGACTGTTATGGTCATGTGAAGAATTAATCCCTTCTTCCAACTATCTAGTAATCATATGCCTTTTCATCCTCTATGTTTAGAACTAGAAGTTGTATAATTTTCTCAAAATACCTAACAGGTGTTCTGGAAACTTGAATGCGTAAGCTAGTATCTATGTCAATGAGGAGGTCTCCTGCGTCAGGTTGTGGAACTAAAGGATCACAACCAAATACTTGTTCTCTTTCGAATCCTTGTATAGTCATTCGGATATTTTATCAAGGTAGTCTATAGTTAGGATGATTTGACCAAAATGTGTATGCCTTATCGTCTTCGATATTTAACCCTCTCAGTTGTTCACTAATTTCTTGTAGGTTTTCCATTGCTCGAAAGACTTGTATCCTAAGGTCTTGATCTATATCAACTAATGTTGTGGGTAGATTTGGTTGAGGCACTATTGGTTCAAATATATATTCTCTAGGCTCTCTAGGTCCTATGATTGTCATGCAAAATGATTCAACTTTTAACTAAAATTAATAAACTGATTACGAAAGATGTATTTACACTATGTAAGTATTCTTCTATTTTTGTATTTTCAATGACGTATTTCAATGAAATTAAAGAGCATTTATTCTAGTATATTTAGAAAATGAACAACTAATCTAGTAACAGAATTTAAAACAAACAAAGTAGCCTGGTGTGGCTATTTACTGTGCAGTTGTGATTTTATCCTAAATATATAAGCAACTAATTATTTTAAATTGAAAGACTCTCGATCCTACCTCAGAAGTGAGGAATGAATCACAGTTTCTTAGAAACTATCAATCCCCACAGACTTCCCGGCGATATCGAGAGCGAGCTTTTGACTGAAATAAAATAATTCACTACTCTATTTGATATGTTGTAACTAGAACTTTGATAGCTCAAACCTGGCGTTTATAGAATAGTGGTAAATCCAGTTGTGTGTGATTTCGTCCCCTCAGTGTGATCTCCTCATTCCTTCATGTCCTCGTGAATCTAGAAAAGCATGTATATGATAGTATCAACAGAAGATGGTATTCAAACAATGACAACTTTGGATATAGACCGAATACAATGCGAGTAGGAGAGGGATAGTGCAAGTGAATAGAGCTTGACTGCATAATTCCTAGTGGGATTTATTGTAGGAATACAACGCAAATGTGCCGAGAGTTTTAGAATCTATCCTTGTGACAAAACAAAACCTGCAACTTTAATGGATTCTAATCTAGAAATGAAACTATTCTATGCTAAGTTGATTGTATGGAACAACAATGGAATAAGATGAAACAAGAAGATTGAATGACTTCTAAACAACAAAGGAAAGCTAATAATTGATGCAAAACATGAAGCTAGTAGAACTCTAAGCAAGAAATTCAAAGACTGAATAATAGAATTGAGAAGGTGAGGGGCCATTTGTTTGAAAACAAGTTGGCTATTTATAGCAAATGCAATTACCAGAGGGTAACTCCCAATTGAACTCTTTTACTATAAACAAAGGGAAAACACTATTCACAGGGCAGCCAAAACATAAATGCAAAGCAAAGTAGCTGAAGAATGTGGGTAGAAATTGAAGATTTACGTTTGACGCGATCGTTGGAAGAATGCGGAAACGCGCAGACGGGACCGCCACCTTATGCAGGAGGCCGTTACATGGGATCGCCTCCATTTCTCGGGTGGCGGTCACAGACCACCACCTAGGTGGTAGCGGTCTCACACGAAAACCAAAATGCAAGGAAAAAGGGGTCAGAGTGAAAAATAAAGCATGTGGAGGCTGAGCGAGGCATACGGGATACAAACGTATACTTGGCGAGCTTTTCTGGATCTTGAACACCTTGTGAGGAGACCTATATCATCATTGGGGTATGTGTAACATCGTTTCGGTGGTGCAGTACCCTACAATTTTGGGTACGCATACTGATTACCTTTGCATGACCTTCCTTTCTTTCCCCTTCCACACTTCTTCCTTTCGTGCACACCTTTCACATTCTTCTACGCTAGTCACTGTGCCACATGATAACTTGTCAGATTTGAGTGTGCTACACATAACCTATTATAGCATGCCAATAGGGCACCAAATCCTTATGATGAACCAATGCGCGATACGTGGCGTAAAACGTAAAAATAGATCAAAATTTGGTCAATTCTTTGACTAATCAACATGTGCCATGTGTCATTGTGTGTCAAGTTTGTATTATAGATCTTCGATAGTCATAATGCTACAGGCTCAGATTTCCACATGCCTAGGTTTGTTAGAAAGTTCACGACATGGGCTGCTCGTTGGAATTTTCAAAATCAAGTTTTGGCAGATTGGGTAAGTAGATAATAGGAAATGTCTTTTCGATCATTAATGTAAATATCTACTAGACTCAACCACCAAATTTTCTTCAGATTTGGCCTTCTTCCTTCTTCTTCATGTCAAACTGACATGGGGAGGCACATCGATAGCATTATAGGTGGATTTGTAGGCATTAATTACTTGTTGTTGGTGGTTGAAATTTTGAATATGAGTTTTCCTCCTCTTCTCCTTCTTCTTCTATAAACTATATAACTCTGCTCATTAAAAATTACCCCTCTTTGTTGTGTGAGAACCATACCAAAATGGTGGCCAACTTCCCATGAGTTTCAAACCTTGGAATTGGTCTCTGCAATGTAATCTTGCCTCCTTCCATGCATGTAAATGATTGTGCATTCCTTAAGCAATAAAATCAGGTTTCGTGGAAATTCTATCGCCCTTGTCTCATTTTCATTACATCTTGCCTCTTTATTCACGTTTTTGGCATGTTGTGTGTTCCCTTACTTGCAGGTTCCATTTTCATGTGTTGTCAATATGCCGAATCCGAGTCTAGGTGGTTTTCTATGGCGTGTGCTGTTTTCCATCTCTCCTATTTTTCTCACTTTCCTTCCCCTTGTGGAGAGTGATCGACCCTCTTTCTGGCGCTATTTCCTCCCCTAGCTTAGGATTTCCCTCATGTATCTCCTTCTCACCTTGGTCCCTTGGAATCATAGAGTAGCGATAGATAGCTTCATTTCTAGCGTAGAAGTAGTGTAGCATAAAGAGAAATAAGTAGAGGAACCGGCCTTCTTCGGAGGTTTGTCTCAAGTGTACAAGGTCCCACAACTTGGAGACAGCCCCATTGTTTCCTCAACAACTCAGTTCAACCCTATCTGATACAGGTCCATGTTTGAGCCCTAACTATTTTCGACATGCCTAGTGGGATCAATTTAAAGAGCTATACATCTTCATCTCAGCAAGTTTGGTGTATTATTATTGAGATCCAACATTTAGAGGCATCCTTCAATACATCTGATGAATCCATTGATCCAAATCCACCCATTACATCATTCTCAGACCAGGACCCTCCTTCCTTTCATCCATTTCCTTCTTTGATCGTTCCATTTCCCTCTTTTGAAGTTGTGCAATCATGAATTATTTTCCTTCCTAAAGCTCTCATTTACAATGAAGTAGCAATACGCTCCATTACCACAATTTTAAAATCCTCCTACAAATCATTTTTTTATCCCCATCAAATATATGCACATAACCCAATCCCCACAGATCCATATGGTTACTCTTTTGACCATGTTATTTTCCAAGAACATGGTTTTTTAGATGATGGTGATATTTCTATAGTAGATGCCGATTTTCGGATTGTGTACAAGAAATGGAGATGAACATGATGAAACTTAGAGTTAAATGCTCCATAAAGGTAACTAGAGTTTTCTTCAAGGTCCCTGTTGTCACCAAATCACTTTGCACCCTTCAAATGGCAGAATGTAAACATGATGTTTGGTGTGATTGGGACACATGGGATCACCTCTCAAGCTATGGGACTTGGGCTTGAGGTGAACCTCCAAAGAAGGCCGGCTTCCTCTTCCTAAACTAAGTGTTGTACTACTCCTAGTGTAATAAAATGGTTATCTAGACCTATGCTAACATTTTCATGGGTTTTAGGGAAAGAGATTTGTAGAAATGAAACTATACTAGGGATGTTGATGCACCAAATAAAGGGTGTTTCAGACTCAGGAAGGGTTAATTTGAAGAGGGTGTGTCCACCACAAGTCAAATTCACCTATTGTAACTTAGAGAGGGTACATAATACCACAGACTAGGAAACATGCATTCCCTTTTTAAAAATTGATCAAAAAAAACAATCTATCAGTCTTCCAATGAAGAAGGATGAACTTGAGAAGGGTGAACAAGCACCACAACTCAATTGCATGCAATACTCCACCACTTGATAAGCACAAAACTCCAAGAACCTGCAATAGAAACTTAAACTCGCAGTGTACCTGTAAGCATGAGAAAGGCACAAAGAAGTATAGAAGGATGAAAGGACCAAGATTAGTCACAAAACACACACTTTTATTACTTCAACAATGTGCACAATGCATCATACATTCAGAAGAGGCAATGGTTGCCATTACAATCTTGGAAAAAGGCTTGAAAGTTCCCTCAACATACAAGGACAACTTGCAGAAGGAGGTTTCTTGAAAAACTATACACTTGTCTCAGAAGTCTAACTTGTCCAACATGTCTGACCCCTTGGAATGAGCTTCCAACTTACATTTATAGAAGAAGTTAAGAGAGAGAGGAGAGGAGTCATAAATTCCCTTCCTAAATTGAAGGTACATGATGTATTTATTATAGTTGGTTGAACCACTTGAGAAGGTTCCATCATGTGCCATTAATGTTGTTGACTTAATCCTCAATTAATTAAAAGAATATTTAAATAAAATATTTTAATAATAATAATAAATATTATTAATAAAATATTTAAAATATAAATATTAATTTAATTAAAATATGGTGGGTCCCCCTAAAAATTGGTTTGCATTGAAGGGGGAAATCATGAGGAAAAGGCCAAAAATAGCCCAACTCGGTGGTTGGCTCGCCGAGCCAACTCACCAAGTTGGGCTCGAGTTCCTCCAACGAGTTTTCTCTCCACCACCGTGATCAAGCTCCCATTTTGCATCGAACTCCAAACCGAGCCCTTAACAACGAGTTCTTAATTTCAACTTAGACCATGACTACCGAGTGACTAATTCACTGCAATATTTCCACCACCGAGCTCGATTGTGCAACTCACCGCTAAGTCACTTTATTGCTCGATCCTTGCATTGACTCGGCCTCAACCCATGCTTGGCGGCTTGTCTCCAATGAGCTCTCTCTCATTGCATGGCTCAACTCAGAGAGTCAAGCTTCTTCATGAATCTACCAAGCTCTACCACAACCTCACCGTTGAGAAAATTGGCTTCATCCTTAATCATCCTTGGCAATGCATCGAGACAACATCTGACTTTGTCCACTGAGTTCATCTACCTTGCCATCTCGTCATTCCCTGTTAACTTGACAACCATAAGAATGAATCAGCCAATAGCTCGTCATTCGTCGACATAGCTCAGTCATTTGAACTCTTCTCATGATCCCACCAAGCTACTACGCATCACCCTACTCTCCTCGGTCCTGCTATCTTGGGCTCGATTTCATTACTAGATCACTGTCTACTTATTTCATCATGTTTGGGTACCCATGTTTGGCCATTCCAAGATATTCCACTTCACACATCTATTACCAACCGACCATGATAGATTGGTCTAGTTACTTACTACCATGAACCCGACCGTATGACCGAGCCATTGCATCGAGCTCATTGAAATGAACCATTCCTTTTGTGATCGACCTCTTTGCTTGATTCGGGATTTTCATTATGTGTCGAGTTAGTCTTGCAAGCTCGACTGAGCTCTTCTTCACGTCCATCTTCCAAGTTTGGTGTCTCCTACTAACTCGAGCCAACTCGGCCTTCACTATAAGTCATTGAGTTCTGTACAACCGAGATCGACATGAGCTCATCACAACCTGATCTTGGTAGCACGGTCCCTTTTGTGAGCTCCTCCCATGCAAATTGGAGATGATGGCCTCAACGTTGCAACCAACAGTGGGTGAGGTATAACTATATCCCTTTTTTAATCATAACTCGAGTGAGCCCAAGGAGCTTATCTCAGAGCCTTCTTCCTACATGATTCAATTTATCTTGGGTGAGCAAGCTCTCAACATATCCCCATGGCCTGTGTGTTTATCTCAGCTCGTGCCACTATTAACATGTGTTCTTTGAGCTTATTCCACTTACACGTTAGGATCAAAAGTTATCTTTGTCATCACTATGATACCTCCTAGCTATGCCAAAACCATTTCATGGTTTACAGAAATGAGTATTTCCCTTCTAATTCTAGAATTCATTTCAATTGACACCAAGTTCTTTGCCAGGAACTATGTCGATTCCTCATGACTCATTCTGACCATGATGCGACTCACCTGAAATCTCAAAAATGGATCCGAATATTAATGAATCGTTTCTGGGTGGAATTCCTCCCTTGGCTTGCCAAGTGATTATTCCCACTCGAAGAACACTTCTCATGATCCCCATGAGGTGAAGATCTTGTGTTGGTTTTTCGTGGCATTGTTTTGACTGGCTGCAAAGGTCTAAAATTTCCCCATGCGTGGAAACCATGTGTTGGATTTCCATCACCAAAAACCCACTTGTTAGAAAGAACAAACTTCCCCCACGTGCAATTGTTGGCTTGTCTTGCCAAGGAGTTATCTCCACCATGGCCGCATAGGTCTGAAACTCCCGAACCTCAGCTTATTCTTCTCAAGAACAAATTCGGTCATTCATAACATTATCTCCATTCAAGCTCTATACTCCACAACTTGTCAGATCGGTGTAACTTGATTTGATTCCCCCAATGCATGCTTCGACGAGCCTATTTGTGAGTCGTAATTGAGCTCAGTTTCACATGATTCACCTTAGCCCAAAGTCGAGCTACATGATATCACACTTAACTCAGTTTCATGTGCTTCAATTTTAATGGTTCGACTCACCTCATATTTTATTCAATCTGTGAAACTCCCGATCCAATCCAAATACCGCTTTGATATTTGAGCTATCCCCTATCTACATCTGACTCAGTACATCTAGCTTTAATGCTATCTCCCATTAGTATCCCTACTCAGATGACTCCTGCATTTCCTTCCCCTTGAGTGAGTCAACCATAACTCAGCCGACCGAGTTAATATCTTTCCATACCGCTGAGCTATCACACATCAGGATTCTTCACCGCCTACGATGTTCTTCTATGAGACGAGCTCTAAGCCAAATTTGCTACATCACTACTTCAAAGCAATGTTGCCTTCAGCTTGCCAATGACTCAAAATGATTAAGCTTGTTCTAACTTGTATCAACTACCTAACCACACCACCTCCTAAACTTACCTGTGAAGCACCATGACTCCGAATGATTGAACTCATATGACAGCTTCTCTGAGCTATTACCACTACGAATTCTGAGCTTCTTTTCATGTATCGAGCTCACTGGGTGAGTTGAATCAGACATCTACTTGCAAGCTTGTGATTCACCTAGATCTTTCTAAATAGCTCATCGATTCATTTGATTTTGCTACACCATTCATTCCTCAATGTCAAACTATTCAGCTAACATCTCGATCTCTTTGTGATACTCAACCAATTTCAAGACAACTTGGCCTGAGATTGAATGAGTTGTTTCCTAGGTAGTACCAACATTCGATAATTTGATCCCCAAACATAGATCACAAGCTTCAAAATTATTTTCTCTTGTCAACATTAATGGCTCCTTGTGGTCTCTTATCATCTTTCTCGAATTGACTCGAATACTCCCGAGTTCCCTGTGTGAAGTGTCTCACTTTACCGATCCCAAACTTAGCTCGAGCTTCATACCATAATGTAGCCTCTGCCCTTATGAGATCACTTCTTTTCGCTATGCACAAACACCATATCACGATCGAGATGTTTGACGATTTCAAAATGAAAACACAGCCTATGCCATTCACTTGAGCATGAAATGATTAGAATCTAGTCCACTGGATCCATCCTTTACGTGATGCCAAGCTCAACCGTGAGCTGAATTCTCCAACATTTTCCCTGCTAGATGCTTTGTTTGAGTTCAATCATAAAACTCACGAACTCAACATGTCGAGTTGAGTTGAACTCAACCTGGCACTTAGTCGTACTCCTCAACTATTTACTAAGGTTGAGCTATCACACGAGCTAACTTACATCCAAGCGGATCGAGATATCTTATGGCCCACTTCTTCTCTAATTGAGCCATCATTAATTTAGCCTAACTGAGCTCATCTTAATCACTTTGACCTGAAATCGCCATTGGCTTTGTATCCAAAATGCGTTGTAACTCATTAGCTCACCCCACACACCATTTAGCTCAACCAAGCTATTTTGAAGGAAAACTCTCTTAATGCATCATGAGCTCATCGAGCTCCTTTGATCCCAAAATTGATTCTTTGGCCTGATTTAGATTGTTTGGGATTACCTTTTAAATTAGAGGGTTATGGAGACTTAGTAAGACCCCTATAAGATAAGGTATCAATCTTGACAAAAAAATTCCTCATGATGATTAGGAGTAGGCCCACTGGGGCCAATTTCCAACTTAGGTAATCTTAGAACCTGAAATACCCTGGAGTGCTTCGTGAAGACTCTTTTCCAGTCCCAGGGTATAATTAGCTCATGTTGTCCAATTTTTCCAAAGTTACAAAATTGGATAACAATACCTTGTTTATGGGTCAGCCCTGTGCTAGACTAGTTCAGTACCCAACAGAAGCTATACTTTATTGTTGAGATGCTTCCCTAGATTACTAAATTAGATGAAGAAATGGAGGGCTATAAATCTTGTTCTAGGAAATATTGTCAATGGGTAACCCGCACTATCATCTTACAATGCTCCCATTCCTCCTCCCCAACCTACACCATCTAAGCCCACTCTCCATGTTTGTATATTTACTGCGCGTTGCCCCCATTGAGAATTCCATTCCATAACCATCTTCTCTTCCATCCCACCTTTATTTCTCTGCCATCATTCCTCCCACACATGACACTTCCACGCCCATCCTCCCACGCCCATCCTCCCATCTTCTTCTAAGTTCCCGTTGTCTAACTATGCCCTAAACGATAAACGCCTACCTATGTATCATCCCTAACTAGTATCATCATGTTCGATGACTATAGAACTATTGAATAATGGTATGACTCTGATTGGGAAGATGAGATTGTGCGAGCAAGCAAATTAGGGCACTTGTTTCAAGAGAAAATTAGTTAGACTTAGAGGGCACAATTCTAGAGGAAGAAAAGTTGTTTGTAGAGGAAACAAAATGCATGAACCAACCTATAAATAGTCTCCTTCAGGAAGTGAGTGTGCATGAAAATACCATATGTGGGATTAAGCCTCAAATAAATGGGAAAAACACAAGGATTAGGCTGTTCCTAATAAAATACCTAGCTAGTCTAGAGGTAAAGACAGAGTTTCCACCGATCATGCTCACTTCAGAGTATGAGGTAGAACTTTAGCGTGCCAAAGGTCAGCAACAATGCCTCCCGAATACAAATGAAAAACAACTAAAGGAGGTAAATATATTATTTTTTGATACTTTGAGGAGGGTGAAATACCATCTAGAAGTCACTTTTTCACTCTTATTGTAGACCATATTCGGTTGCAAGTGTTGTCCACTCAAAATTCCCTGCTCTGATGAAGGTAAAAATTTCAAAATTTTGAGTTTAAGTGTTTTCTCTAATGTACCAAGTCGTGAAATTGGGAAAAGTCTGCAGTTTTGGGTCATTTTGTATGTATTTCGGGCCTGTCGGACATTTTTGTCCCGCCTGTCCCAAGTTCCGAAGTGCGTTCTGTTCCCCGATCGGCCGATTTCCCCGAAATTGTCCCGATTTCGGGCCCGTCGGAACTTTTCGTCCCAAGTGTCCCAAACTTTTCGTGCGAGTTGTTCAATGTTCGGCCGAAGCACCCAATCCGCGTACTTCACTCTTTCATGTCCCAACTGTCCCAATTTCAAAAGTGCGCTCTGTTCCCCGATCGGCCGAAATCCCCGAAGTTGTTCCATTTTCGGGCCCGTCGGAACTTTTCGTCCCAAATGTCCCAAGTCAAAAGTGCAAGTTGTTCCATTTTCGGCCGAACCGCCCGAGTCACGTACTTCAGAGCTTTTTGTCCCAATTTCAAAAGTGCGCTCTATTCCCGATCAGCCGAAACACCCGAACCGCGTACTCCGGAACTTTTCGTCCCAAATGTCCCAAGTTCAAATGGGCCTTTTGTTCCATTTTCGGCCGAAACACCCGAACCGCGTACTTCGCTTTTTTCGTCCCAAATGTCCCAAATTCAAACGGGCCTTTTGTTCCATTTTCGGCCGAAGCACCCAATCCGCGTACTTCGCTCTTTCATGTCCCAAATGTCCCAAGTCAAAAAGTGCAAGTTGTTCCATTTTCGGCCGAAACACCCGAACCGCGTACTTCGCGCGTTTTCATCCCAAATGTCCCAAAATGCATTTGTGCGTCTTCTCCTTGTTTCACCCGAATCGGCCGAGCCGCGTGTTTCGCGCATTCGCGTCTCACATGTCCCAAGCGAACCAAATGCCATTCATACTTAGTTTTTCCCGCTCTACTCGAATATGTTGTTTTTCAAACTGATAGATATGAATGTAATGCGCATTGATCACCCTTCCCTCTCCTCAACGGCTATATAACGAGCAAGCCACCTTTGCAATTCTTACATTGTTTCCATGCTACCCTTGCTCGAACCCTTGCAACCTAATTCCCTGCGCATGTATCCCTTTTCTCTGTAATTCCTCCCCGAATTTAGGTTGCAGCTCTGTTGCTATCAATATGAAGATCAAGTTTCAGGAACAGGAACAAATTTCGCCGCTCGAGTCTGCCATTGAAGAAGCCAAACAAAGATTATCATACTCATGTCGAGTTTGATAAAGAGCTGGAGAAATGTCTTGGATTTTGGACGCAGTCTACGGCCAACACGTCAGTCCCTCGTGGCAGAGACATAGCTGAGGCGTTAGAGAAATTCAGGCAGCGGATTCTGAAGTCAGTGGGTCCCTCCAAGTGACTGGCCACCTGTCTTCTTCTCCTCATTCTTTTCTCTTCTTCCATTTCTTTTGCCGTTTTCTTTGTAACGGGTTGAGGTACTGCGATAGCGGTCTTTAAGCTGTTCTTGGTTAAAAGCGGTTACTGAAAAGAGTAACTGATTTGTAAGTTATATAATGGCCTTCTTCACGCCATTCAAAAAAAAGAAGGAAGAACTTGGCATATTTTCTAAAAGTGTAAATAGATTATAAAGAAATCAATACAGAAGGACTTTCCCATTCTTTGTCTATCTGATCTCTATTATTCCTAAGCTTTCATTTATTTTCTTTGTGAAGATCATTTGTCTCAAGTTCGTTAGTCTTACCGATTGCATACTCTTCAACTTTGCAAGCTGGTGATCTTGTATAACCAAGAAGGAACTTTGTGTCCTTGATTAATGAATCTGTGTTATGTTAAGAAACTTTGTGTTCTAAGCAGATGTTATTTACAGAACTTTGTGTCTTTGAATTCCATCTTATTTATCCAATACAAATGATCTTGTTTCAATTCACTGTGACTTTCGCATACATAAAGAATTACTCTGATATCTATAATTCTGCATGTTGCCTTTCTGCTCTTTCCCGTACTCTTTTTCCTCAGTCCTTTTGTAATTGATGATCTTCATAGAAAACACTTTCGTGATATCCAAGTTTAACCAACAAATCATGTCTTGTACATTTGTAAATAAGTTCGTTTCTGAATAAGGGAACCTCTCCCATTAAAGAGGAGGGACTTCTTGTCCCCTGACTGTTGCTCTTCTTAAAAGTCCTATCTGACGACCAACAGTTTTGGCGACTCACTGGGAAAATCACATTCGAGTTCGTATTTTTCGATCATCTTTTGATCTGGCGACTCCGTGTTTTACTCGAGGGAGAAGGGCCCTTGGTATTGAAGATTCTCAGTTCCAGATTTTGGAGCAGCAGGGTTTTCCTTTTCCTTCAACAAGAAATAGAAGAACTCGTTCGACAAGCACTCCACCTGTTCAAAATAGAATTCCTACGGGTGGTATTCCTTCAGAGCCAGCTAGCCCTAATATGTGAGCTTTGATTCTTGCTGGTGTTGCAGTTCCTCTCCAAGCCATTTTTCAAAGAATGGCGGTGCCATTACCATGGGGTCATCGTGTCGGGCCCCTTGCTCTTCCTCAGCCTTTGCATGAGTTACCTAGAGGTAACCGGAAGAACTTTCCTAAGTTCAAAGGCGATGGCAAAGTGCATCTGATGAACACATCGCAGCCTTCATTGTTGCATGTGGAGTCCTGGGAGTTGAGCATGAAGACGTCTCGTGAGACTGTTCGTTGAGACGTTACAAGATAATGCTGCTGATTGGTTCTACCACCTTCATTTGGCCGGGCGCTATCACCGACTAGGGCACAATGAGAACTCAGTTTGAAAACCGTTTTTCAAACCAGCAGAAGATGTGCATGCCTTGCTTGCCCAAATTTCTCAGATAAAGAAAGATTCATCAGAACCCATGAGAGAATTTGTGGCCCGGTTCAACAAATTGATCAATAAAATTCCATAGCCTACCCGACCTGTTGATCAAATTCAAAAATGTTTCTTCCTAAATGCTCAATCGCCCAAAGTTAGTTATGCACTAAGAAGGGCTAATCTCACAACATTGGTCGAGGATCAAACTCTCGCTGTTAGTATCGAGGATGACTTGATCATGTCAGGGAAGTTGAGAAGAGACCCTCCCAAATCTAAGTCTGCTGCTTCTTCCTCTTCCACCCCTGGACCTAATATTGATCCATTAGTTCAGAAACTTGCAAATGATCTTATTGCTATAAAGAAACAATTGGCTCAGCACGCTCCTTATGCAGACGTTCCAAGGAGAAATTTTCAGCCCAGAAATCATTTTCCTGCTTCTCAAACAAGACTAGCACTTGAAGGACCTCCTGTTAAGGTTCCTGTGAACACAACCTGTGAAGTTGAAGAGCCAGATGATGATGAAGATAATGAAGCTTGCGAAGAGTTTGCGAGAGAAGTTGATGACGAAGCAGGTGAATTTGAGGGATCTAGAGTAAATTTCTTCACCACTGAGGGCATTGATGATGGAGATGATTATGATGAAGTGGTAGCAGACATGAATAGCGAATCATTCGCTGTCATGACTCGAGAACAGACAAGTCAGAGGGAGAAAGTGACACAGCCTATCAAGAAATCTAAGGAGCAGTCGACAACTATTCCCGTGATTGCAAAAAGAGGATCTCCTATCCCTACTTCATCTACGCCAAAGGTAAGTCCTATCAATCCTGCTACTAAAGTTGCTTCTTCTTTCTCTCCTAAAGTTGATAAGCCTAGAGGACTGAATGATGATGGCCCGTCCATACGGATCCTTTGACATTGTTGATCACCTGAAAAAGACCAAGGTCCAAATCTCAGAAGCTGAGTACTATCAAACCCATCCCAAAGCTTTTGCCAAAATGATCCACTTTGTCAATTCCCACTCTAAGACCACCTCTAAAGGCCTTTTGCCCACTCCTCCTTCTACACCTCACCTAGTCTGGTAGCCTCTGTCACCTCGCCTAATGACAAAATCAAGCCTTTTTATGTAACACTTCTTATAGCTGGTCATAGGCTCAGTAATTGTGTCATAGATTCGGAGCCTCAGATAATGTGATGCCTGCTAAAGTAGCTCATGCTTTAGGCTGACCTCACACGCACTTATGGATCTTGTTACTCCATGGAAAGTAAAGAAGTGCCCCTGGTCGGGAGAATTAAAGATGCACAAGTGGCTTTTGTTGCTTTACCCGAGAAGAAAGTGTTGGCTACCATCTTAGTGGCAGATATCCCTCCTTCATACGGGATGTTGCTAAGTAGGAACTTCTGCAAAGACGTGGGTGGGGAAATCCAAATGGACTGGTCACATGCACTCATACCTGTCAATGGACACATGAAGAAGTTCCTGCCTGAGAAGCAGTCTGAGTATATATTGTGGAAAACGGATGACCCTAGAGCACAAATACTTTATGAGGATATGGGGCATGGAAACTACATGATTATGTCCCCTGATGAAATCCAACCCCCAAAGTGTCTCCTAAAGATCCTAATGGGGTTTGGATTTTAGAGTTTGATGGAAGTTGTTCCTCAGCTGGTTGGAGCTGGTGTCCTGCTGGTGTCACCTGAAGGAGGCCTACACCCCTTTTCATTTAAGTTGCAGTTCGAGAATACTAATAACACAGCAGAGTATGAGGCTCTCATTCTCGGATTGCAAGTGGCCAAAGAACAAGGTGTAAAGAATCTTCTGGCTCGTGGTGATGCAGAGTTGATAGTAAAGCAGGTCAGAAACCTTTTTCAAGTGAAAAATGGAAGGCTGAAACATTACCGGAATCAGGTTTGGGATTCCATTGAATTCCTTGATGCTTTCTCTATCGAAGCAGTACCTAGGGAAAAGAACAGCAGGGCTGATTCACTAGCTGTCTCAGGGTCACTGCTGATCCCTCATCCTGATTTCTCTCAGGACAAGTTCACCATTGAGATGGTCCATCGGCCCAGTGTACCTGATAACACCAATAACTGGCAGGTTTTCAATGATGATCAACATTTGCTTTCCTTCCTGGAACTCAAGGGTAATTTTGAACAACTGTATTTTGAGGGAAGTGACAACCTGCCTCGTGAAAGTGTGCCATTTGACAGCGGTCATCACCCGAGGGGAAGAAGCGAGATCAAGATGGATGCATTAGATCTCAAGGGAATAAGATTCCTAAAGGTTGGTAAGCTTAGAGGAACTGTTTGACAAACATGACAGGTATGTGAAGTCTAGGGCTTCTACCGGACCTCAACAATCAGCTGAGTGTGACAAAATCAATATTGGGAGTCCTAATGACCCTAAGCTGGTGAACATTGGAAAATGTTGCACAGCAGATGAGAGGAGAAAAGCAATTGATCTTCTAAGGAGGTATAAGGATGTTCTTGCTTATTCTTATGAGGATCTAAAAGCCTTCAGGCCAAAAGATATGCAGCATTCTATTCCTCTTAAGCCGGAATTAAGCCTTTCAAGCAGAAACAGAGGCAATACAATCCCAAAATAGCTGACACAATCTTTCAGGAAATTCAGAAGTTGTTGAAGGCTAAAATCATCTTTCCCATTCACCATTCAACATGGATTGCAAATATTGTGCCTGTTAGGAAGAAGAATGGTGAGATCCGCATCTGTGTTGATTTCAGGAACCTGAATCAGGCGTCTTTGAAAGATAATTATCCTTTGCCTATGATGGATCAGGTCTTGCAAGCAGTTACAGGGTCTGAAATGTTATCCATGCTCGATGGATTCTCGGGATACAATCAGGTAGAGGTTGATACTGCAGATCAACACAAGACAGCTTTCACTACTCCTTGGGGCACCTTTGCTTACAAGAGGATGCCTTTTGGGCTCATTAACGCTGGTGCCACTTTTCAGAGAGCCATGGATCTGGCTTTTGGAAGCTTGAAAGGGAAGTGTATTGTCATATATCTTGATGACCTGACAGTGTTTTCTAAGACAAGAGCGGATCATTTTGATCACCTAGAGACGATTCTCTTTGAGATGCAGAGAGCATGGGATCTCTCTGAACCCTAAAAAATCTATCTTTTGTGTCACTGAGGGAAAGTTATTAGGGCACATCATTTCCAAGGATGGTATTAAGATTGATCCTGAACGAGTTCAAGCCATCCAACAAATTCCTCTCCCAACCAGTAAAAAGGGCGTGCACTCCTTCGGTAAGATCAATTTTTTGAGAAGATTCATCCCTGATTTTGCAGAGTTAACTTTGAATATTTCTCAGATGATGAAAGGGAAGAAAACATTTGGTTGGTCTTCTGAAGGAAAGGAATCCTTTGAAGGTATCAAGAGAGCTATCGCTAAAACTCTTGTTTTAGCCTGTCCTGATTTCAGCAAAGATTTCATCATCTATTGCTATGCTACAGATAATACCTTGGCTGCTGTCTTAACTCAAGAAGACTCTAATGAGCATGAGCTACCAATCACGTTCATGAGCTATATTCTGAAAGATCACGAGTTGAAATACACCATGATGGAGAAACATGCTTTTGCAGTGGTTAAAGCTGTCAAGCAGTTTCGCTTTTACATCCTCAACTCTCATTCCATGGTATTGGTCCCGGATACAACTGTTAAGTCAATTCTCACACAGCAAGAATTTGGATCTAAGAGAGGGAACTGGGTTGCTAAGGTCCAAGAGTATGACATTGACATCAAGCCGACCAAGCTGGTTCATGGAAAAGGTCTTTGTGAGCTCATTGCTGAAGGAGCCAAACATGAGTTCTTTGGAGGAGAAAGTTGACCTTCCTCATTACTTTTCCTTAGTTCGAGTTGATGAATGGTATGCGACATCGCTCATTTTCTCACCTATGGGAATGCCCCTCTCATTTAAGCGCAAAAGAAAAAGAGGACTATTAAATTGAGGTCAGTGCAATATGTATTATGGGAAAATGCTTTGTTCAAGCGTGGGTTAGATGGGAGATTTTTGAAGTGTGTGGACAAGGAACAAAGAGAAAGTTGCTCTCAGCTTTTCACGATCAGGCATGTGGAGGGCACTATTCATCAATGGTTACTGCTCATAAGATACTCCGTGGAGGATACTACTGGCCTTCCTTGTTCAGAGATGCATCCAAGTGGGTGGATAAATGTGAGGCTTGTCAGACCTTTGTGGGAAGACCTAAATTGGCTTCTTTGCCTCTCAAGCCAGTTGTGATTGAGGAACCATTTCAACAGTGGGGTTTGGACTTCATTGGTACACTTAATCCTGCTTCTAGTGCTGGTCACACTCATGTACTAACTGCCACGGACTACTTCACCAAATGGGTGGAAGCTATTCCAGTCAAGAGCACTACTTCTGAAGTGGTATGCAGCTTCATCAAAGAGAACATCTTGGTAAGGTATGGTGTACCTAACAAGATTGTAACAGATAATGCCTCGAATTTCTCTTCGGCTGAGATAATGGACTTCTGCTATGGATATGGCATCTCCCTGGCTCATTCTTCAGATTACTACCCTCAGGGAAATGGGCAAGCAGAATCCACAAACAAAAATCTGGTGACTATCATAAGGAAGTTAGTCAATGAGTCTCAACGAAATGAAAGCGGCACAAGAAGCTCTATGATGCTCTTTGGGCGAGACAGATTACACCAAAGAGAGCTATTGGAATGTCTCCTTTTCAAGTGGTGTATGGAGTTGAAGCTCAATTGCCAGTGACAGTGGAACTGCCAGCCTTGCACCTAATGAAGGCCATTGAGGATACTAGTTTCAGAGATGCTTTGGACAAGAGAATTATGTACTGCACACAAAGCGAATGAGGATAGATTGGAGGTTGCTGATCGGATATCTATTCACCAGCAGAAGGTAAAGGTCCTGTTTGACAAGAAAGCTAGGTTCAGAGATTTCCAAGTTGGAGACACCGTGCTGTTATGGGACAAAAGACATGAACCTCGTGGCAGCCATGGAAAGTTTGATTCCCTGTGGCTCGGACCCTTCAAGATCAGGCACTTTGCTGGTGAGAATTCTTTCTATCTTGATTACATGGATGGTTCTTCTCTACCACTTCCTTACAGTGGGCAGTATCTCAAGTTGTTCAAGTCCTAGGTGATTAGGAAGTCCTTGTATATTTGTATAGCGGTGTTTTTGCTTGTCTTCCTTTTTGTTTTGGTGTGTTGTCCTCTGTATTGATCTGCTTTTTGACTCGATGCCCAATGGATAAGGTCTTGACCGCTTCCTTGAGTTTGTCTAAGTTCTTGCCTTGTCTCATTCCTTGAATTTATGCCAAGTCATCCCCAGAAGGAGCCAGCTGTTGTCCACTCAAAATTCCCTGCTCTGATGAAGGTAAAAATTTCAAAATTTTGAGTTTAAGTGTTTTCTCTAATGTACCAAGTCGTGAAATTGGGAAAAGTCTGCAGTTTTGGGTCATTTTGTATGTATTTCGGGCCTGTCGGACATTTTTGTCCCACTTTGTCCCAAGTTCCGAAGTGCGTTCTATTCCCCGATCGGCCGATTTCCCCGAAATTGTCCCGATTTCGGGCCCGTCGGAACTTTTCGTCCCAAGTGTCCCAAACTTTTCGTGCGAGTTGTTCAATGTTCGGCCGAAGCACCCAATCCGCGTACTTCGCTCTTTCATGTCCCAACTGTCCCAATTTCAAAAGTGCGCTCTGTTCCCCGATTGGCTGAAATCCCCGAAGTTGTTCCATTTTCGGGCCCGTCGGAACTTTTCGTCCCAAATGTCCCAAGTCAAAAGTGCAAGCTGTTCCATTTTCGGCCGAACCACCCGAGTCGCGTACTTCAGAGCTTTTTGTCCCAATTTCAAAAGTGCGCTCTGTTCCCCGATCGGCCGAAGAACCCGAACCGCGTACTCGGAACTTTTCGTCCCAAATGTCCCAAGTTCAAACGGGCCTTTTGTTCCATTTTCGGCGAAACACCCAAACCGCGTACTTCGCTATTTTTCGTCCCAAATGTCCCAAGTTCAAACGGGCCTTTTGTTCCATTTTCGGCCGAAGCACCCAATCCGTGTACTTCGCTCTTTCATGTCCCAAATGTCCCAAGTCAAAAGTGCAAGTTGTTCCATTTTCGGCCGAAACACCCGAACCGCGTACTTCGCGCGTTTTCGTCCCAAATGTCCCAAAATGCATTTGTGCGTCTTCTCCTTATTTCACCCGAATCGGCCGAGCCGCGTGTTTCGCGCATTCGCGTCTCACATGTCCCAAGCGAACCAAATGCCATTCATACTTAGTTTTTCCCGCTCTACCCGAATATGTTGTTTTTCAAACTGATAGATATGAATGTAATGCGCATTGATCACCCTTCTCTCTCCTCAACGGCTATATAACGAGCAAGCCACCTTTGCAATTCTTACATTGTTTCCATGCTACCCTTGCTCGAACCCTTGCAACCTAATTCCCCCTGCTGCATGTATCCCTTTTCTCTGTAATTCCTCCCCGAATTTAGGTTGCGGCTCTGTTCTTTATCAATATGAAGATCAAGTTTCAGGAACAGGAACAAATTTCACCGCTCGAGTCTGCCATTGAAGAAGCCAATAATGATTATCATACTCACGTCGAGTTTGATAAAGAGATAGAGGAACGTCTTGGATTTTGGACGCAGCCTTCGGCCAGCACGTCAGACCTCGTGGCAGGGACATAGGCGAGGTTAGTTAGAAATTCGGGCGGCGGATTCTGAAGTCGGTGGGTCCCTCAGTGGTGGCCACTGTCTTCTTCTCCTCATTCTTTTCTCTTCTTCCATTTCTTTTGCCGTTTTCTTTGTAACGGGTTGAGGTACTGCGATAGGCGGTCTTTAACTATTCTTGGTTAAAGAAAGCGGTTACTGAAGAGTAATGCGATTTGTAAGTTATATAATGGCCTTCTTCACGCCATTCAAAAAAAAGAAGGAAGAACTTGGCATTTTTTGAAAGTGTAAATAGATTATAAAGAAATCAATACAGAAGGACTTTCCCATTCTCTGTCTATCTGATCTCTATTATTCCTAAGCTTTCATTTATTTTCTTTGTGAAGATCATTTGTCTCAAGTTCGTTAGTCTTACCGATTGCATACTCTTCAACTTTGCAAGCACGGTGATCTTGTATAACCAAGAAGGAACTTTGTGTCCTTGATTAATGAATCTGTGTTATGTTAAGAAACTTTGTGTTCTAGCAGATGTTATTTACAGAACTTTGTGTCTTTGAATTCCATCTTATTTATCCAATACAAATGATCTTGCTTCAATTCATTGTGACTTTCGCATACATAAAGAATTACTCTGATATCTATAATTCTGCATGTTGCCTTTCTGCTCTTTCCCGTACTCTTTTCCTCAGTCCTTTTGTAATTGATGATCTTCATAGAAAACACTTTCGTGATATCCAAGTTTAACCAACAAATCATGTCTTGTACATTTGTAAATAAGTTCGTTTGAAACCTCTCCCATTAAAGAGGAGGGACTTCTTGTCCCCGACTGTTGCTCTTCTTAAAAGTCCTATCGGCGACCAACAAGACGTAGTTGTTGTTCGATGCATTACCTCTGCACCGTTCCCTTTTTTGTTACGCATTTTACATGTGTCCTTTTTTATCTCCCCTGGTATGACAGTTAGTTTTTAGAAGGAATTAATTCCAATAGCTTTGTGTACAATTTTCCACTCTTAGAATCCAAGTCGAACATCTTCACATGAAAGTAGCAGTGGTTCGAGTTCTAAAGTCTAGTAGTGCTTCAAGTGACTTTTGGTATGTTTTTCAAGTTATAGATCAGATCTTCAGATTTTTAGGTAGACTCCATGCCTAATGAATGCTTCTAAGGCTATTGACCTCTCAATCTAGTTGGCAGATGGCCCTGAAATTCATCAAACTATTGTTCGAAATAACCCCGAGTCATTTTGATAGCTTTCATCCTCATTACGATTGTAGAGCTTCGACATATCATGTTGTGCGCACTCTAGAGGTTCCCTTGGTACATTTTTCCTGGTTACGGTGGTTTTGCGCACTTGCATGCCCTTCTTACTTGCTTCCTCATGCCTTATTATTCCTTGAAACCCCCTCACACATCTTTCACATTCTCTTGATTCCTCTCGTATTATTCTATCTCCTTTTACTTGCTTCGCACCTTCATTTTGTGCACTCAATTTCATTCCCAGTCTATCACACACTCCTTGTGCGCACATCCGTAGACTTGCCTTCTAATTCAGATTTGTCACTTGGCATGCCTCCTATACATATGCCCTTCCTCATGAGTCTCACAAATTCCTTGCACACACTCACCTTCCTTATCTCGTATTTTCCCTTGCACATTAAGCCTTTACACTTGTCTGTTTTGCACGCTTCCTTCCTTTATGGCTTGGTCTCATGCACCCTTTCCTTCCTTTCACCATGCATTCCTAACATATATCTACTCCTCACTTACATACATGTCTCCTAAAAGTATGCATCTGCTTCTATTGTGTGTGTTACCTTTGCATGCCCTTCCTTGCTTTCCCTTCTGCGCTTCTTCCTTTCACGCACACCTTTGCACCTTCTTACGCGCCAGTCACTATGCCACATGACAACCTAATTGATTTGAGTGTGCTACATACAACCTATCATAGCATGCCAATAGGTCACCCAATCCTTATGAAGAACCAATACGAAACAACTAGTACAAATGAAAAAATAGATCAACAGCTTGTTCAATTCTTTAGCCAATCGGCGTGCGCCATGTGTGTCATTGCACGTCCGGTTTGTACTATGGATCTTCTTATAGCCATAGCTTTGTTGTTGTGCTCCGATTCCCACATGCCTAGGTTTGTTGGAAATCTGTTGATGTGGGCTACATGTTGGACTTTTCAAAATCAGATTTTGATGGGATTGGGTAGGTGAAAAATAGGAAATGTCTTTTTGATCATTAATGTAAACATCTAATCGACTCAACCACAAGATTTTCTTTAGATTTGACCTTCTTCCTTTTTCTACACACCAAACAGACATGGGGAGGTGCATCTGACAACCTTGTAGGTGGATTTGCAGGCATTTATTACTTGTTTTTGGTGGTTGAAAGTTTGAATCCAAGTTTCCCTCCTCTTTCTCCTCCTCTTCTCTCCTTCCTATTTTATAAATTGTAGAGCTCTGCTCATTAAAATGGATCCTCTTTGTTGTAACAACACAATGATAAAATGGTGGCTGACATCTTATGGGTTTCAGACCTTAGAATTGGTCTCTGCAATGTACACTCACCTCCTTCCATGAATGTAAATGAATGTGCATTCCTTAAGAAATAAAATCGGGGTTCATAGCACTTATGTATGCCCTTGTCTCATTTTCAATGCATCTCGCTTTTCGTTTACATTTTTGCATGTTATTTTTTCCCCTTGTTTGTAGGATCCATTTTCATGTGTTGTCAATGTGCTCGAAGATGAGTATGGGTGGTTTTCATGGCATGTGCCTATCTTCCCTCTCTTCCACAGTTTCTTTCCTTCCTTCCCATTGAGGAGAGTGATCGACCCTCTTTCTAGCGCTATCACCTTCCCCTATCTTAGGATTTCCCTCACACGTCTCCTTCTTAGCTTGGTCCCTTGGAATCACGAGTAACGATAAATAGCTTCATTTCCAGTATTAGGAGTAGTGTAGTAGTAGAAATAGGTAGAGGAACTGACCTTCTCCATAGGTTAGTCTCAAGCATGTAAGGTCCCACAACTTAGAGAAAGTCCCATTGTTGCCTCAATGACTTAGTTAAACTTGATCTGAGACAGGTTCAAGTTTGAGCTCTAACAGTACGCCCGTGCCTTTTCATCTGTAGTATCTAGTACTTCGTGCACACCATCTATGTGGCTAACATCCAAATTATCCACCTCGTCATCATCAATAATGTAGAATAACTTCCATTTCTCTTTCTATTTCCAAGCATGGCTTAGTTGCATCTCTTCTGTCTCTTCTATATCCATGCATGCCTCAGTTCAAGTTCTCTAAGTAACTAAAGCATGATATCCTTTGATTTTGCGCTATCCCCCAATGTGATGTGCTTTATGATCTACTAGGCTTCATGGATTGGAGGTTTATTAGAAAAATAATCAAATGTATGACCCATACCTTCAATCATATATCGAAAGTTTGCGGTCTCTTACTTTAGCTCAGCATATGCATACCACGCATGTGTGTATCCAAGAAAAGTGGAAGATAACTTATGCACCTATAGAGATGGTGGTAAAGCCTCAAGGGCTTACACCCATTTTCTCTCATAGTTATGAATTTGTACCAAAATGGAGTCTTCCCATCATACTCATAGATACATGTAGGAAAATTGTTCCGAGAAAGCCTGTTTGAGAAGGTAATTCTCACTTTGCACCATCCCAACAAGTTATCTTTGTGTGTCACCCACCAACACATTTCTCTTCTGCACAATGTATAAACTATCACATTCCTTCTATCACCTTTTTTAGCCACTAGATCTCCATAGTGCACATGAATGATTTTGGATTTTCCTCACTAGTATATTTAGGTAATCGAGTTCTTCCTATGTGCCGACCATACATACCGATCATCTTGGTTACTCTCCTTGCATCTCACACCTAACCATCTCATATATACCATGGGCCCAATTTTCATAAACATCACTAGTAGTGTTGCTTATCGAGTGCACATCTTCCCACTAAAGTACATATTCTTTGTATGGTTCCATAGTCTCGTGGTCCCTCACTATGTGCACATAAATTATATTCAAATCCTCTTTGATTATTGGTTTAGTATAGGGCACAAGCTTCACATCATATAGAGGGATGATCACGTGCTGATCCTTGTTCTCAAAACTGATATATCTCTTTCTAAAACACATGTTATCATTTTTTGCGTAACACCAAGGACACCCAAAAATGCTGGAAAGTTGTCTACACCTGCTAGCTCTAAAACCTCAAAGTCTCAAGTAAACTTGGCTCCTTGAATTGTAATGGAGGCATCATTTAAAACCCCAATAGGAATGGCCCTCATTTTGTTCACCATATAGAACACATTAGAGGATGACTCATGTAACTATGACCTTCCCATATGATTTCATTTATCCAAATTTAGGACTTTAACCTCAAAGCACCTATGTCAATCGGGATAATGCTCACCAACTAGATATCAATTACTACATCTAATGTAATCTCCTTATCATACTCATGGTGTTGGGGTGGAAAATTTTCATGGAGGATCTTTCACTCGCGCTCAACTCCCGTACGTGGAACCTTCTCGCGCATCCATTCTCCCAACAATGGGATGCTATTATCTTGTTGCAACATCTTACATACCTCCTTCAAATCATCTACATATTTATGTGGGATTTCAATATTCCTTTCCCATTCTCTCTCACGTGTTTTCTCCTTTAAGAATTGTATATCACCTTACTGACTCTTTGATGACCCCCATAGTCACGGTAGTAGAACTCCTCTCGATGAGAAACATCTAGATACCTGGCATGAATAAATTCTTCTCTCCTAATGAGTGGTTTAGCTTTAAGAGGGTCATGCACGCATGCTACTTCTACACGTGTAGTGACCAACAACGGCTATAAATCGGATCACATATCTTCTTTAGCATCCATTGATCACTTTTTGTGCATTCACCGTGATCATTCTCACGCCTTTTTCCTTCTTCTTGTTCTTACACATATGCTAATAAAGATCGGGCATTCCTCAACCTTATGCTATTTTTGCAATATGTACATACTAGATTATAAGGACATTTGCGATGGTAATGATTTGGATATCCACAAGTGTAACAAGTTCCACACATAAATCTTCCTCTACCACCACGACCTCTACTCCTATATCCACCTCAAAATCCACCTTCACCACTACACCCTTGAGTGGGGTAAGCTTCTGCACACGATAACCGCTTACCATGGTTGTTTTTCATAACTTGATCTCACATTCCTCATGAATTTGACATATCAACTAGAAATCCTTCATATCATGCATGTGTGCATCAAAAGTCTTGGAGTACATGGATACATTCTTCATCATTGTGCTCTAAAGTAGTGGGTAGTTCCAGACATCATGATTCTTGTGGAAAATATTGCAAGACTGTAATAATGTGCATATAGTCCTACATGGACAACTATCCATCGTATGTCCTTCAACTTCATAGTCAGTACACCACAAACCACGCATGTCTTGTGTGCTGAATTGGAAGAGAGATATCTAATTGCTTAGACATTTATGCTAAATGTGCTTCCAAAAATGGGCTCACACCAATATCATCTATCCCAATCATTGCAACGCATAGAGTTTCTTCCAAATCCTAACACAGATCTCGCACATGTTTTATGAGATAAATCCCTTTGAAATGGAGTCAACAATCCTCCAACGAACCACTGTGTATGCTGACTTGGATGGATATCATAAGGAAACTTAGACAATAAAGTCTTAAAATGTGGATCATACCCCCTCACACTTTAAAAAAAACCCCGCATGATGTCCTTGAGTGTCTTGATGCTCTACTATTCAAACTCGGGATGTGAAATTCAGCCAAAAATGTGGTGCATAATGCATCATAATCCATCATAGTTTGGTGTGGATCATACTTTCTGTACCAACTATGTGTGTGCCCTTGAAGTGTAGTGATAAATTATATGTTCTTCCTATCTAGGGTTGTAATTCCTTTATCACGCCATAATATTTCACACTTGTGCATGTTCTTTGTTACATCCTCCACACCTATATACTCTGGTAAGTGGAGAGACATCTCAAAGAAGACTTGAGGTGTTTACTACTATGGTTATTGAGGTGGCGTCGATAGGGCTGATTTTGTGGTAGTTGTGGACCTTTCACTAGGATAGGACTAGACCTAGATCCATAACCCCCACAAGTATTTCCACTATGTGGTGGCTAACCTGATCCTCCCACACCCCTATTGCACCCTATGACCCAATGGATGAGCTTCCATGTGTCCCACTTGTAGCGTTGAATTGAAACCCACTGTCTGTGCTATCATAACACCTATATGAATGCTTCCAATAGTCTACGCACCAATACTTTATCCCGATGACACTCTAGTAAACAATACACCAAGAGTACTTTAAGATACTAGTGCCCGCTATGCTACAATGAACACATTCCTAGTTTTATGTACTTTTTTGAGTTAAAAAAAATTATATCTACTTGTATCTCCTTTTCCTCTTGGGGATGTTACCTTCTTACCCTCACTACTATGCCCTTCAACAACTACCTCTAGGTATGGAACACCTTTCACAAGGGATAGGTAGCCGAGGTTGGGTCGATGCACACATGTGGTTTTTTACTCTCTCCTCTAACGCGCTCTCATCGAGAAGATGATGGGGTATCGTTACTAAGCTTCCCCAATGTTGGGAGGACATGATGATACAACTCATCGTATTCCACGAGTGTCTCAAAACCTTCACGATCCACCATTATTATCAACAACAACACTGATTCAATATCCCTCTCTCACACTTCATTATACTTGATTCATCTATCTTCTCTCTTCCTTTTCTCTGCTAGGGTCACCATCCTTCTCCACACCTCGCTCCTAACCCTACACATGATTGGGATTTAGCTAGCCATAGGTAACCTTTCCAATCCTAATTCTATCATCAAGATGTCGATAGCTAGTGGTATCGTGCATAAGTAGGATCCTCTGGGCTCGCGCAATAACTTAAACTCTACTTGCTTTGGACACAAATATGTGGAAATTGCATACTCCAAAGTAAAATTATGCAACATTTATTCTCACCAATAACCTAAAACTCTATTCTATGTCTCATTCGAATCAAAGAGATTTTGATAGTTTTTTTTGCATCCAAGCTCTCGTTCTAGGGAAGTAAATTCTAATTGATGCGTAAGCTTCTAACCACTAGTAAAATTATACTAGAAAGAAAGTAAATAACGTCTCATATAAGTAGTGATACAAATTATTCTCCATCTATTTTTGTGCATTAAAACCCAATCCAATGTTATACCTATGTGTAAACTTATCTTTTCCATCTCCTACCCAATTCTCAATACTCTCTAAAGATAGTCAATACACCATCTGCATTCAACATCTTGACAAAAAAATTGAAAAGAGGTCTTGGCAACAAAACCAAAATGTAGTCTTTTTGTTAACCAAACTAGAGCTAGGAGTACTTGAACCTCTTTTAGATAGATCTAGATACTCACTTGAAGCACACACAACCACTTGGTCCCTCCTTTGTTATGCTTGACAAGAAGTTAACATACATATTCATCATATTGTTAATCATTAAACAACTCACATACTGAGATAATCATTATCACCATGTTATTTTGGAAAAAAATATAATAAGGAAACACAATCAATCTAAACAAGAATCAATATCAATGTGTGTAATTTTAGAAGAGGGACGAAAGCCTCACGATTTTATTAATATTCAGGAAAATCAATTATAGAATGAATAACTGCAATATTTATAGATATTGCATACTGATCATGTAAAAAAATACGTGGTTGTAACTATGCAACAAAATATACATATGAAAATAATACAAACAAATGAATGTTCCAACTAATGAAAAAAATAAACCTACGGGATTATAACAATCCAAATATTATGGTTATAAAATCATAACCATGAAACAATAACTAATTACATTAATGAATTATTAATTACCTAAGGTAATACAATGCATAATTAACCTTAGTTTACCTAACATTCCCCCCCTTAATTTTACATTACCTCAAGTGATACGGAGAGGAACTCTCTGAACAAATTGAACTTGTCATGTGCAAGTGAATTTGTGAAGATATTTGCTTGTTGTTCAGTTATTGGGAAAAATTGAAGTTGTATATTTTGTTTCAAGACATGCTTGCGTATAAAATGTACCTATACCTCAATGTGCTTTGTTCTTTCATGAAAAAATAGATTGCGAACAAGTATGAGAACACCTTAATTATCAACATACAAGGTGGTTGGTTTTTCCAGTGGTATTCCAAGTCCTTCAAGTATACGACGTAGCCATATCGCTTCGTAGGCAACTTTACCTACTGAGAATGATACTCGACTTTTGTAAAATAACAAGAAACAAAGTTTTGTTTCTTACTTCCCCATGATATTGGTCCATATCCCAAGAATAATACAAATCTTGAAGTAGATTTTCTATCCTCAATATTACCTGCATGATCTATATTCGAATATCTAGTCAAGAATAATTGATCATTCTTCTTGTATTCTAGACCAAGATCCATTGTTCCCTTGAGATATCTCAAGATTCACCTTGTTGCCTTCCAATGAAAAACTTTGGGTTCCTGCATGAACCTGGATAGATAGCTCACGCAGTGCAAAGCTGATATTTGGTCTAGTGTAGGTCGGGTAAATGAGATTCCCAATCAATTGCCAATAAGGAGTTACATTTACCACAAGAGAAGGATCTAAATGAGATAACTAAAATTTTTCTGCAAAGGTGTAGCCATAGGTGTGCAATCCATCATCATGAAGCAAAGATGATGGATTGCACACGCTATGGCTATACTTCAATTGAAATGCCAATACAATAGTTTCTTGGTATATTTAAATCGAGAAACAAAGATGTAATTCTCTTTCTCGTCATACTTCCAATCCAAGACAATAGTGCATCAACCTGAGATTTGTTATGTCAAATGATCGGTTAAGATATTTCTTCATTGCATCGATCATCTTCACCTGAAATGCCGTGATGACTAGATCGTTGACATAAACAAAAAAATCACAATCTCCCCCTTGGTTTTGAGGTAGATATTGGGATAGTATTGATTTATGAAAAGTCTATATTTGTATGAGATGCTCATCAATTTTGAAGTACCAAGCCCGGGGTGTCTGTTTAAGGCCATACAAAGATTTCTTGAGTCTCAGCATACCTTTATTTCTTGACCGGTACAATATATCCCTTAGGTTGAGTCATGTAGACTTCTTCTTGTAGATCTCCATTCGAAAGGCACTTTTCACATCCATCTATTAAAATTTCCAACCAAATTATGCAGCTAGAACAAATATCATCCCGATCATTTTGATCTTAGTCGTGGGAGAAAACATATCCTCATATTCAATGCCTTCTTTTTGTGTGTGTATGCCTTTGCTACTAGTCTTGCTTTATACTTTGTTTTGAATATCCATCTCAGTAACCAATGGATTTCTTCCTTGGTGGAATATTGATAAGCTGCCAAGTGTTGTTTTTCATCATTGATTGATACTCAACGTCCATGGCATATTTCCAAGATTTTAATTGTAGGGGTTCATATAATGTAGAGGGCTCATCGATTTAGTAACTCTACTCATCAAAGAAAATTTGACTTCTTCTTGTGCTTTATTACGAGTCCTTTGTCAAGTGGAGCATTTATTTGGTGGAGCATCCAATTTTGCATCTTGTATCATGCTAGTATACCACTTGGGCATACACTGAACTACTCTTGTGGGTTGTGGTTCTATCTGATCATCACCATCATCACTTTCACATCTCATGGGAACATTAGCTTTTGTTTTTACAACGGGTGAAAAATCTACGAGTAGATGAGTGCGGAGGAGGTGTCTCGCTTCCTTCTTCTAAAAAAATTCAACATCTCTATTGGTGTAGACTTTCTTGGTCTTCGGATACATCAATATGTACCCAAGAGTCTCTTCATTGTAACCAATGAAGATGAGTTTTGTGACTTCATATCCAACTTCTTTTTGTTCTACTTGGGTATGTGCATGCTTGTTTTGCACCCAAATACTCTGAGGTGTTCAAAAAATGGTTTCTGCTTCGACCATGCTTCATATGGAGTTACTCCATCAAGAACAACTATGGGCACTATGTTTAACAAATATACATCAGTATTTGCTTCTTCTGCCCAAAATGTCCTCTCTAGTCAAGAATCATCGATCATGCAACACACCATTTCCATGATACTATGATTTCTTCTATCAACAACACCATTATGCTACGATGTGTGTGGAGGAGGCATTTGTTAAAAAATCCTGTGAGCTTGTAGGTAGGATTTGAACTCATTACTAGTGAACTCCCCCTCGATCTGATTAGAGAGATCTCGATGTGTCGACTAGTCTCATTCTCAACAGCATCTTTGAACTTCTTGAAGGTCTCAAAAGCTTCACTTTTCTTATGAAGATAATATATCCACATTTTTCTCGAGTAGTCATCAACACAAAGCATGAAGTACTAAAATCCAAAATGACTCAGTTGCATTAGACCAAAAAGATCAGTATGAACCAGATCAAGCTTACCATGAGCTTGATAAGTAATTTTTGGAATGAAACTCTGTGTTGTTTTCCTACTAGGCAGTGAGGACACTTATCTATATCCTTCTGAAGAGATGGAAATCCTTTTACCATGTTATACCAGTGAAGTATTTTGAGATACTTGAAACTGATGTGACCAAGTCTCCAATGCCACAACTATGCGGAGGTAGAATTCTTAGCCATAAGTTCTTGATCATCTCTGTGGACAAAATCAAGCTGGAACATACATCCCATATTAGAGGATTTTGCAATTTTGAGCCTCATGATTTATCTTGAATTAAACACATTTTCTTGCTAGAATGACTATCAAAGTCAATTTTCAATTTATGATCTAGGAGTTGACTGACTGACAATAGATTATTTGTCAACCCATGGACATATAGTATGTAGTCTCTAATTACCTCTAGCTTTGGTAATCAACCACAAGCATGCGAGACACATCATCCAGATTGGTCTTGAAGCTCACCCTAGGCACGCGCAAGCACACCGAGCCCCTCCTTTATGTGAGATTTTTGAGAGTGTTATTCCTTAATAAGGGGTGTTACACAAATATAGAATGACACACACATTATTGACAACTGCATTCAAGAACTAACTCTTAATATAATGCACGAACATAAGATAACATGATCATATTACAATGGAAGTATAATTAAATCACAATTATCATCAAGAAAACCAGTAATACACCTATGAACATAAAAGGAAATGTATAGATGAAGATCCATCACATAAGTGCTTCAAAATCACTTCATTATATTCGTTAGCCAAAGTACAGTAGCCAAGGTTAAATTAAAAGAGTTACATTTATGAATATATTTATAGGAGCAGAGATTCGACACATCACATAGATTGTCATCACACATTACATATTTTTACTATATTACTCTCTTGCTCCCATACTCACACACACACACCTCTCCCATAAAACCATACATATGTAATACTCCCAGAATATCCTCTTAACCACTCATCTTATATGAGAAATCCTCGAAGAAATATTTCATGATTGCCCTACCACTACCTAAGAACATGACAAATGTCATCATGTGTTTCCCCTAACTCGAGTTTCCTTAACATGCATGTGCCAACTAATCCGTAACAAACTCAAAGTCATTATCCTTTCACGATAACCATATTGATTCCCTAGAATATCCTTTCCTAGAATATACTTTCCTTGAGTTGTAAGTCTCCATAGGTTATCCATATCTGTATCTGGTTGCTTTTTCATTCATTCCCTAAATGCATCCTTTCTTGTTGTCCAAAAATCACTAAGTCCCGAATCCATCCTACCTGGGCATGAGCCTTCGTGCATATTCAAGAAATACTTCTGTGCATGCCTTCATGCCCTACTTCCATACGCCACCAAGTTTTATGTCTTAGGTACTTAGTTAATTTAGGGGTCCAACATCACCCCACACTAATCTGATTGCCACCTCGACAATCCTTTGTGCTTCTTGAACAAAGTCTTGACGACCAAAATCTGTTAAGGCAATAATGTTGTTCCTTCAAAGAATAAAGAATAGCAGAATTGAAAGAATCTAAATAAAGAATTGAAGATTGGAAGAATATGCTATGCGACCAATTGGAGGAGTTCAAGGAACTTCACATCTATCTCATCCTTCAATTTATCCCAGGCCTTCAATTCTGATAAGGCCTTCCCTAGTGCTTCTCCCATGGCACTGGACACTTAGTCTAGGTAATTTCCTCCACCTTCCCCTTTAGTGAATTTATAACTACCACCAGTTCCACGTAGACACCTTCAAATTCTTCCATCCACTCAATGATGGAATCTCAGAGTTTGCTAATCCTGTAGTCCATATTATTACATTTCGTTTTGATTTTATCCTTCTGAGTTGTGGTGTTAACAAACAACTGCATGCGTTCAGCCTTTTTTGTGGGGATGATATCCTATAAATCCTTGAGGGTGGCCTCCTCTTCTGCCACCCGCAAGGCCAATGATGGGCTCACATTTTTCACGCTCTCAAGCCCCTATCTGCTAGTATATTTGCTTCCTTGAGTTGGGTGAGAAATTCCTCCAACTCAATGATCTGGGCTTCAACGATGACTTTGTTTTCCTCTTTCTCCTTCGTGAGACCTACACCGTGACTGTGCCATCTGTGATGTTTGTGAGAAACATTGCCAAAAGGTATTTAAGATATTCCATTTCATCCCCACAGTTTGTCTTAGCCTAGCTCACTAATGCCAGATATTGTCCCAAAATGCTCTTCATAAGTGTGCCAACTCGGTTGTATGCTTCCTTAATTTACACCTGTTCACCCCTTAATCCCTGACATAATCTATCTATCTCCTTTTCCTTGTTTTTTATTTTCTACGACTGAGTTCGAACAATGGCTCTTGCATCCAAGCTGTACCAGATCACCTTTGAAGACATATTTTTAAGTGCATTGCATGCTTTCTCATCTATTAGGTGGTTAGGATCCACCACCCTATATGTTTCTCCTCCTTTCTTCTTCAGATGGATGATCTCGATCGCATGATGTTTGACCTCAAACTCAAGCTCTTCGACGTAGCAATGCATGTTCCAGCTAAACATCTTCCTGGTTCTAGTCACACCCCCTTCTTAATCCATCAAATCCCACCCATGTAGCTTTTTTGGTGGGAGGGCAGTTTGGAACCTTACCATAATACCTTCGTGGGTTCATCCATGAAGTCCATATGTTGGGACATAGGTGTCTAATTCTTCCTCATAGCTTTGTACCTCATCCTCTGCTTCTTTGCTCCAGGGGTGAATCCTTTATCCTCCTTTATAGTAAAGGAGTCCCCCTTATCTCCCCTTGGGATGATGCTTTGTGTCAGGGAGGCCTCACATGCTGGGATCTTCTTAGGTCCTATAGAGTGATCCTTTATTTCCTTGCACACCTCACCCACATCTGTGGCTTTAGCCTCAACTTCTTGCTCTTCTAGCTCTACTTCCAAATCTCCCGTGAAGGTGGTGGGGTCTTCTTCTTCACCTTCCTCCGAGCTTGTTACGAGGCTTGATGCATCATGTGCATTTTTTTTTTGTTCGGGTTGTTCCTCCTCTCCATTCTCTTCTCGTGCCCCAAGTAATGAGGCCTTGACGCCACCTTGTAGTGAAGTGTTGGTGCCCTTGCTACCATTACGGTGCATGTAGTACCCCCTCTTATGAGAAGTATCTAACTTACCTTATGTTTGTTCTTCTTCCTCTTCTTCAACATTTACTACTTTTATGGGTGGGATTGGCACCTCACACAACTTTGGAAAGGGGGATTTTGTAACCTCTAATTAAATCCCCCCTTGTGTTTTGGGGCATAGTTGCACAAACACATGATGGATGTACCCTTTGATGGTAACACTGACTTGAGGGTGTAAGTACAAAAGTTTGGCTCCAAAACTTTGACATAAGTAGGTCAAGTACCATACTTATATGTCATGTGCAATGTATGGACATCAACATCCACTTTGTCTGCATCAAAGACCAACTTCTGCGTGTCCTTTATTTGGTTGATGGCGCACTTCATGTACTTAGAAATAAATGTGAAGGGGAGCTTGCACCATGGCCCCATCTCTCCCTTGGCCATCATAAAATGTGCTAGGCAAAAATTCTGAGTAACTGTGAGTTTAATTTGATCCTCAACAACTTGTGGAAATTCATGGGGGATGTGCAACTCATTCTCAAATGCCTTGCACAACAGTTCAAACCACATGTTCATCTGAGCCTTGTGGGCACTTGAGATGGTCCCATCACAAGTGAATTTCACAAATTGAACTATAGGGGATGAGTGTGTGCACAGTGGGTGAACCCATATGTTCCCATTTGGCCCATCTGGGACACCAATCTCCTATAATACGATCAATAGAAGTATGGAGCCCCATGTGATTTTTCATTCCTTCCTCATTTTGTACTCACACTTCTTCAACAATGTTGTTTGCGATAAACTCTGCAAAATTATAATGTGCCCTTTTTGACACTCTGTAGGCCATATACAAGAACCTCTTATTGATGTTTGTCCACCTCTCTGATGTACCCAATTTGTAACTAATGAGTTGGGAGGTGACTCTCAATGCTGGGTCTAGGAGATCCACAATCACCTATGCCCTTCCTCCCTTCTCATAGCTCAATTTCTTCGCTAGCTCCTCAATCTTTGTAGTGGCACATAAATCAAGTGCCATGTCCTCGCCGGTGTTTTGCAGGCATGTAACTATCCTAATCAAGTGGCTTGTAATTCTCATCCTTCTTCCCATGAAGTATAAGAAGTCCTCATGCACCTGTGACATTAACCATCTGAACAACGGGGTAGGTTTCATAAAGAAAGGAAGCTCCCATAGCTATAAAACTCCAGTCTTTTATAGTTCTTGTTGCACCGAGTCGTCAACCTTAGGGTTTCCAAGCTCATCCACTGTTGGAGTGTTTGAAACTAAGTCCACCCACATCATATTTTTGTTGTCACTTGTCCTGTGGTTGTATTCACTGATCTTGCACTTGTATAACTTTGAACTCCACTTTTCTGCCTTGATAACCCTTGGGGGTACTGCATTTCTGAGTAAATCTCCATGGGATCCTCCTTCTCCACCACCGGTCTCTTTATTCAAGATTTCTTGGGTGTCATCTTCTTTCTTCGTTATTCTAGTGCCAATCTCTTTCACTTTCCCTGCACTCAAAGACTTCTCTACTTATCTTTCATGCAACCCCTTTCTTTGTCATTGTCTTCCTTCCTCCTTGCAATGTCCCAAGACTACACTACAACTTACACAATTCCTCTAGTTCGTGATAAGTACCTCACTTTGCTCTTCTTCACAAAACCCTCATTGTAGTTCGAGATCAGGAGCACAAAAGAAAATTTCTAAGGAAAAGTAGTCTAAATGAATACTTTTACCTCCTATTTATTCCTTTTCATTACCTCGTGGTTCCTCCGACAATGTTTCTTAATGTCACTTTTTAATAGAGCATTTTATTTCACTTAAATCAACTTTTGCGACTTCCCCTCGTGCGTCACAACTATAACCTTCTGGCACTCCAACACTACTTCACTGCCACGGACCTCCTTTGCATGCGCCACCATGTCAAAGTACATAATCTCCATGTTGTTCACTAAGGAGTTCCCCATGGTGTTACCTACCTTATATTCAATTGTGTGATCTTTCCCTTCTTCATGGTCTTTAAATTTTTCTCAACACACCTTCATAACCACATGCATTAAAACACCTTAACCATCATTCCACTCATTCTTCTATCTTTGCGCTAATCGTTCCCATCGGTCGATTGTCAAAATAATTTGTTAAACATATTTGACATATCTGCTACTTCACCCACACAAAATTTTTTGTGTGGTCCTTTGCACATAGAATCTCTTACAATGTAATTAGCTACTGGCGCACCAACGCACAATGCAAAACCCAAAAAAAAATGATGATAAAGGAAACAACCAAAAGGGAGAAGCATTAAAGGAAACCTAATCTAATTGGCAATACTTCCTTATTTATAGACACATAGTATCCTTATTTATGGTAGGGCTTCAGCCTACTCCCTTTGAAATATCTTGGTAACCTTGTCCCATCTAGTGCTTGCAACTGACACACGCCTGAATCAAGGATGTAATATATAACATACATCCCTAACCAATGGACTTTGAGTTTCCCAGGATGGTGTAGAAATTTAGAGTCATAAAGTAAAACCATCTGCCCAACCTCAAATTTTTTATTTTTAATGTGATGATCATGCCATGCTTTTTGTCTCACCTTCTTAGTCTTCTGACTCCATCTAGAAAGTGATCATCTTTCATCCAATTGCATTAACTTATCCATGTGTTCTTGTAATGCTTACTCTTCAGCCAAACCTCCTGTGTGCATAATACACAGAGAGGTTAACATAAACTCTACTAGTAAAACAACTTCCGTACAAACACCAATTGAAACGGTGTGGCCTTGTTCAATCTCTTATAGGTTGTCCTATATGCCCATAGTACAGCTGAGACTTTTTCATCCCAATCTTGTCTCCCAACATCACAAATATTGGTCAACATGTGACTTAGTATCTTGTTAAATGCCTTAGCAGTTCCATTAGCTTGAGGGTGATAAGGGGTAGTCTTGTGATGAGCCACCATGAACTCGCCAACAAAATACCTGACTGTCTCATTCAAAAAATGTGTACCCCTGTCACTAGTCAAGCTCAACAGACACCCATACCTGCTGATTATATTTTCCCACAGGAATCTTGCCATTGTGGTTGTTTTGCAATCCTTCGTAGGCACTGCCTCTACCCACCATGTTAAGTAATCAGTACAAGTAATGATATAGTGCGAACTAGGCCTTCACGCGACAGGTGAAATAGGTCCTACAAAATCAATCGCCCATTTCTCAAATGGTTCAACACTAGCTATCGGCCTCAAGGGCATTTCATCTCTTCTTCCTAGCTTTCCAAGGCACTTTGAAAATGATCACAAGCCTTGCAAAAATTGATACGATTCGGTAAATGATTTCCGACCAAATACTTAACTTGTAAAAGTCTCTACAATTTAACATGTAGGGTGTGACACATATAACTATTTTCTCTCTAAAGTCTTCATTCCTTCTGGTGCCATACATGTTTTGAGAAACACAAGAATATCTTCTAATTTAGAGGGTGCACGCCGTAATCGAATAGTTGTGCATCTAGCATTATATCCTCAATGCTCGCGCATCCTCCCCGAGTTGATCCTTGATAAATTATTAGGTCCTGTGGTACTTTTACCCAGTTTCTTACGAAAACCGTAAACTCAAACTCTTAAAATAATAAGACCCACTTACATATACACCCTTGTAAAATGGGCTTGTTTAACAAGTACTTAAATGCCATGTGGTCTGTGTAAAATATAAAGGGTGTTACCAATAGAGCATCGCTGAATTTATGTAGTGCATAGATAATCAACAATGCCTCGTGCTCGGTAGTAGTATAGTTCGATCTATTAGCGTCAACTTCTTACTTGCAAAACAAAGAGGGTGATCACCCATCCCCTCACTGGTCAGAATAACACTACTCAAATTTCCATCCCCAAGGCATCAACATGTACATGGAATGGCTTATCGCAGGAAGGAAAGCGTATATGGGCGTAATGATAAGCCTATTCTTCAATTTATCAAATGTCATTTGTTGCGCTTCTCCCCGATGAAATGTACTTTTATGCTTCAACAATCCCTCCAATGATGTGACGATCTTGGCATATCCCTTAATAAATTTTGGTAGTACCCTGTATGCCTAAGGAATCGCACACTTTGTGCTTTGGGCTGGTAGGTTCCCCAATCCCATAATAATGAAACTTTAGCATGATCGACCATCAAGCCTTCCTATGATATGCCCCAAAAGGGTTCCAAAAGGAATAACGAAAACAAATTTCTTAATGTTGAGAGATATACTCAACCTCAGCATCTCTCAAACATCAACCACATATTGTCGCAATGGTATTTTACTAGTCCATAAACCGTTTAATCATCAAGGTAGAATTGAATAAAATTATGGATGAAGTCTTAGAAAGCCTAAACCATAATGCTCGAAAATAGAGCAAAGTGCGTTCTTGATTAAAAGGCATTACTACGTAGGCAAAAATTCCCCATTAATCGGCGAAAGTTATCTTTTCTTGGTCCTTTACAAGTCTAACCTAATGATATCCTAAGAATCCATCTGTGAAAGAATAGATCTTGCATCCGGCTTCTCCTTCCAAGATCTCCTCGGTGAAGGGGGTTGGAAAAGGGTCAATGACACATACCGCATTCAAATACATGTAATCAATACAAATTCTTATCCTCTCATCCTTCTTAATTTCAAGACCATTAGACTTATCCATTCGATTCTTCAACAAACTCAATGATTCCCGATGCAATCATCTTGTCAATCTCCTCCTTGACCCTGATGCCCAGATTTAGATTCATTCGGTATGGTATCTTCGAATTGGGCATGCACCCTCCTTTAGTTTGATCCACATCTCTCCTAAAATTCATGGTACCCATGTGGAAATAAATCCTAAAATTCATGCAATAGATCGATGATCTTTGAAACCTCCTTTTTTGTCCAGTAATCTCCAATAGTAGCTTCTTTAGGTTCTACCTACGAACCAATATTAAACTTCTTAGTTTTCAGGGGTTCATTGTAAGCGTGCACTTGCTCATCAACACTATCCATTATCTCATGCGTACCCACTTTATGGTTAACATCCAAGTTTTCCACTTCTCCACCATCGATCACATAGACCAACTTCCCTTTCTATTTTTCCATGCAAGGGTGTTGAAGCTGCATTTCCTCTGGCTCTTCCTCATCAAAGTGCACTTCCAAGTTAGGTTCTCCCAATAATTCCAGTATTCTATCCTCCGCCATGGAACTATCCCCCATAGTTAGGTGCTTAACAACCTATAATGCCTCATTCACTAATGGCTTAGTACTTTGATACTCAAATGTCTGAATCAAGTCATATGTAAACTCCCACCTTGACTTCTTTTTCGCAACGTAGTTCGAATGAATGTACCATGTGCGCATGCAACCTTGTAAGGTGGAGTAAAGATTATGCACCCATAAAGATGGAGACAAGGCTTCTACGCCTTCCATCTAGGCCTTCTCACATGCCTGGACATGAAACAAGGTGGGTTCCTTCCCATGATAGTCTTGTATAGTAGTAGGTGCATTTATTTGGAGAAACCTAACAGAGAACACAATTCTCACATAATGCCACTCTAGAAGGTTATCACGATGGGTTTCCCACCAACGTGCTATAGTCCCACTAAAATTATAGCTAATAATCCTTCTCCCTTTGATCTCACATCTCCACTGAGTCTCCATTTCTCGTAGGAAAAAATCAAGGTTGGATCCCCTAGTGTAACTTAGAAACTGATTTCCTCTTAGGCACCTGACTGAGCGTATCTTTGTTACTCTTGTCACAGAGCCTCTTATCTTCCTTCCGAATAACTCATATGTCTCATACACCCAATTGTCACATGCCACACTAGTTGTATCACTTATAGATTGAGTGTCTTCTCACTGAATAATGCCTTCTTTTGTGGGTTGCACAACATCAGGATCCCTGATAGTGTGCACATATATTTTTCTAGGTATTCTTCTCCCAAGGGCTTAGTATAGGGCACTGAATTCCCATCCGTCAAAGGAATGATAACACATTCCTCCTTATTCTCAAAACTTATATACTCCTTATTGAAACGTAAGTTAACGTTGTTCTCATAGCACTGTGGGCACCTAAGTAACATTAGAAATTTGTCTACCTCAGCAAGCACCAATAATTCAAAGTATCTAGTGAATTTCACCTCTTGGATAGTGATATCAACATCCTTTAAAACACCAATGGGAATTTCCTTTATCTTATTAGCCATATACAACACATTTGAAGATGGTTGTAATGGGGGCCTTCCCATTTGATTCCATGCATCTAGGGTGAGAACATTAAATTCCATGCCTGTGTCAATCACAATATTACTTAAGAGCCATCCATCAAAAATTACATTCATAGTAATCTCCTTATCATAGTAAAGGATGTGAGGAGGAAGGTAAGCGTGCAAGACTTGTCACTCGCGCTCTCCTCCAGCGCCCGATACTTTATCCCATAGCCATTCTCCTAGTAAAGGAATGATATTTTATTGCCTCAACATTTTTCATACCTCCCCAACTTCATCCAAATCCTTTTGTAGAGCCTCAATGCTTTTATTTTTCTCTAACTACCACGATTGCTCCTCTAGGTATTAGATCTCTCCTTGTAGGCTTCGAATCACATCAATGGTTTCTTGATAGACTTATTATAACACCTTTGATAATTGGTTATATTTCTCTTTTGCATTACAAGCATAGGCATGTGATTTTCTTGAATGAGGTGTGTTTCCTTGATTGTTGAAAATCATGCTTGTTATGGATAAATCATTTCTGCTCTTGGATTCATTAGACTAAAATGATATGGCTTGCAAGAATCCATTCTTCACTTCTTGTAGGTGAGTTGCAATCTGGTTTTGGGAGTTGCAAACTTATCTCTTTTATTGACTCCTCCTTGGATCAATTCCAGTGATCCAAGGAATGTTTTAAATCTCCTTACCGGACTGAATGATAAATTGACATTCATTAGTTTGAGAGACATAGCAGACTGAACTTTGTATGTTACAAATTATTTGGTCTTGTATGGCATGCCTTCATTCGGTTGTATGATTGTGCTTGGATCTTTTGGATTGATCTCTTTAGGACATTATCGGCTTAAACAAAATATAGTCTGCTTCATGACTACGAAGGGAATTAGAATCCTAAAACTAAAGGATTATCCTAATGGTGTCCTAGACTAGGTAAAAAGCACCTACTTCCTAGCTATGTCTACTTAATTGGATTATAATCTAACCTAAGCTTCTTATTTCTATTGTGTTTGGATGACGTCCTAACCTAAGCTCTTGTGCTAAATGAATAAGGGAGAAAATTACTAAAGTAATGCTAGGCTATTTGATCTAAGACCTAATACTATATGGTTGGGAATTTGACCTAACCTAAGGTGGAAATTACCTATGGAAATGTTTTAAGACCTAAGGTAATTATTGTTAGACTAACCTAAGTTTTGGGAAATCTATCCTAAACTATTAAAAGGTGATAAAACTGAACTATAATAAACAAACACCGAATAATAAAAATATAGAAACTAAAATTCATTCGGGATGATTTATTCATTTCCTGGTGAGATTCTTATACAAATACTTGATCCTATAAACTAGGAGTCAAGTCTTATCTTCCTCATATCTCTCAACCTTTATTTTCTCATACTCATCCCCAATATATCTCACCTAGAATAGCTCTAGTAAGTTGTACTACAACTCACGTACAACTATAAAATACAACTCAATATGAGTTTGTATTTTATTATTCACACACTTAATAATGTTATCAATAATATTTCCTAACATTCACTCCCCTATTGTTAACATTATTAATTCCTAATATACACTCCCCTAATGTGAACAAGGTAGAATTTTTTTTTCACATCTCAACAGAATGCCAACCCCTGCGGCACGCCTGTAGCTCATGACCTTGATATAAATGAAGGGAGCAATGCTCAACCTTCTATGGTTTTACAACAAGTTTACCACCAACTTGGACATGAACAATTCTCCACTCTATTGTTCACCTCATGTGGTTTTCTGGATCTCCATGAACCGTTTCAAGATCCATGTCTGCATGTGTTTTTTAATTCCCCACTATATTTTCATTAGAAGGTTACATATAGGAATTTATCACACATTACAATAACAAGAATGTATCATCTATTTTTATTATCTACCACACAGCTGAAAATACTTGGCCACCAAATCAGTACCGTGTCCTCTTTGATGGTGCCTGATGAGAGGTCGCTAATCAACCTCCTTCCTCCATTTTCTCCAGCCTCCATATAATGTTGTTACTAACTCAGCAAAAAGTATAGTCAAGGACGATACACATTCGCTGTCGCGATATAGGGAGGGTCGAGGGGCAGAGCCCTTGAAGCCAGGAATTGTTTTCATTTGCATTTTCTCTTAAAAATTGAGTGTTGGATTACACCGAAAATGCACTCATTTTTCCTTTTTTTGTAACCATTTTTTTCATTCTTACAATCAACACAACTTTTACAATAATAATAGAACACGATAAGGACTAAACACACCAAGACAATATGATACTCATATCATACAACACTTAGATGAAACTTTGTAATGGACATGATTGAAGCATTATACTAATGCAATAATAATATATCTAAATAATACCATACCCTGTATCGTTTTTCCAATGACGACTATATAATATTTTAAGATTTTGATATCTTTGCACTATGAAACTTAAAGAATCTAAGTACACTAAATCTAAACATGACTAGAATAATCCTCTACAAAATAATTAAACTTATGACCAAATACCAATGACTAAACAATATTGACCTTTGGACCTTTGAATAATGCCTCTGAAGTCGAGCTTGAGATAGATTCGCAGGTATGCATATCTGAGCTTACCAGTGCCGTGAAGGAATAATTTGGAGTTGGGGATCAGATACCAAATGAGCCATGTGTTGGAGTCTATGCCAATGAACTATGTAGTTTAGTCCAAAAATAAGATAGATAATTCTTTCAAGATCCACGAAGGACAAAGAAATCACAATGATAATCCACGTAGAACTCAGAAAGGACAAGGCAATGTTCTACAAGCGCTTAGACTCTCATCATGGATGCATGAATATTTTGGATTGGCGTGTTGGCTTGAATTCGCAGTGATTTTCTTACAGTTGTAGATTACATGCATCAAAGATAACGTTTAGAAAAAGGAGTTGTAGGAGCAGAGACACTGTGATGAAATAGAAATCCACTTCAAAATGTTGATGCAAGGGCAGATCTTATTTGCACAGGTGAAAAAACAATGAGAAATGACAAATAAACTTCCACAAAGTTCTCAGCCCAACTAATTGTAGCATTGTCAAACCAAATTATTTGACAAATTTGTGCCTCTATGCTACCTTCGTACATTACCATCATATGAAACACACTTAGCAGTTCACACATAAATCTAACATAACACAGGGCAATAGTTAGAGAATGCTAATGAAGCTGCCCTTCAACTAAAACTCAAACCTCCATTAGGAATAACCTGGCTCTGATACCAATGATAAAAACTGAACTATAATAAATAAACAATGAATAATAAAAATATAGAAACTAAAATTCATTCGGGATGATTTATTCATTTCTGGTGAAATTTTTATACAAATACTTGATCCTATAAACTAGAGTCAAGTCTTATCTTCCTCATATCTCTCAACCTTTATTTTCTCATACTCATCCCCAATATATCACACATAGAATAACTCTAGTAAGTTGTACTACAACTCACGTACAACTATAAAATGCAACTCAATATGAGTTTGTATTTTAATATTCACACACTTAATAATGTTATCAATAATATTTCCTAACAAAAGGGAACCTAAGGGGTCGCATGGCACTATGGTGATGGTTCCAATGGCATTTAATTGATTTGATTGGGTTAATTGAATGGAGGTACAACCAATTTTGGAAAAGGCTAGTAAAATTTAGTGGAGGCATATGTGGAGGCTTCACTAAAGATGGAAATGCATGTTAAATTAGAAATGGCATTCACTAGTTTTGGGAGGCAGTGGCAAGGAGAGATAAGCAGGAGATTTGGGAGTAATTACATTTATGGACCTCAGTTTTTACATGCAAACCATCTTGGAAACAAGGGAGGCAGATTTGTGGGAGGTTGTTTGGTCTTGCATGTCTCGTAAATTTTGCTCTGCATGGAGCTATCTGGTTCTTCAAACTAGCAGTTCGACTTCTACTTTGTGGCTATTTTCAGTTTCTCTAGTCTATTTTTGATCAAGGGAATGTATATGAGGCATTGGAAGAAAATTTGTTTGGTTGTTGATCTTTCGTGGAGAAGAAAAAGAGTGGGAAGCTCGGCTAGAAGTCTCCTTCGAATTGGCAGAGGAACTATTAGGCATGATAGGATCTACCCATTAAGATTTCTTGCTTTCTTCTAAATGATTCATTAAAACAACTCTACTCTCATGAGATAAATGTTTGCATGACTTGTTTGGTTAATTAATTTCATGCTTTTATGAATCTATGTGGTTTTTAGATATAAATCCATTGCTAAATAATGTTATCCTTTGGGAACTTTCTCTCTGTGCAAGATCAGTGTTGACATGCATGTTAAACTTGTATTTGAAGCTCTGTATTTCATTCTAAACATGTGTTCGAGGTTGGTGTTGTTCTGAACTGGAATTCATTGCCTTGTGTTTCATTCTGAACTTTTATTTGGAGCCTTGTGTTTAGTTTGAACTTGTATTGGAGCTTTGTGTTTTGTTTTGAGCTTGTATTGGAACTTTGAAGTTTGTGTTGTTCAAATTTTTTCAAAGCTTCGTGTTTGACACTATACTCATATTCAATACTTGCATGTCCTGAACTAGTATTCGAGTTGAGGTGTTTGGTTCTGTACTTGTGTTATGAGCTTGAGTTTTACTTGTATTCAAGGATTTGAAATGCTTTGAACTCATTTATGGACTGTCTGCTCAAAAAGGCTTGAGAGATTAATTTTGGTTTGAAGTTGATTTGGTAATCTCTTTTGAGATCTTCTCCTTGTAGCTTCTTGTTGGATTGGTTGTGGTACTTCTATTGTTGGAGATTGTACCACCTTCTTTGAACTTGTAAAGGCATGCAAATATGGAGGATAATCTTCTCTCCTTTTCTCTGAGAAAACCCGTGTCTTGTGGAAGGCTTGACTATTTTGTTGAAGTGTTAATAGACTGGAACTGTATCTTGTTGTGGGTTTGGTTTGATATAGAGTTCGTTGGGAATAGTCGTTAATAATTTTGAGGTTTATGGAAATGTAGTATGCATTCTCCTTCTTGTGATCAATGTTTGAAATGAATACCTTCCTTGTCACAATATTTTTAGGTGGAACTTGAGAGTCTTTGTTGTGATTCTGTTTCAGTCACATTAGAGGTAAGATTGGGACATTACTTGACTTAAACATATTTTGGGTTTTCTTACTCTCTTCAGATCCATTTAATTGATTTCTAGGTTTTATTAGAAAGATGAGTTGAATACCCTAGTGTACTGAATTTTGTATGGAAGGATACATTATCTCTGGTTTAGATTGTTTTGTATAATTGTTCTTATTGGATCATGAACTACTTTCTCTTTTGTATTGAGTTGTTGAAGCTTTGTAAATGGGATTACAATTTTTACTAAGTTCATGAGTTTTATTGAATCTTGTTTATCTTATACTATTTTGGGTTTTCTATTCCTTGTTGGGTTCATTGAATGAATCTTTGGGTCTTTTAAAGAGAAAGGAATATGTTCTCTTGTGGATAGTATACGCTTTTTTGGGACTGTACTGGGTATTCCTTTCTGGGAAATGAATTCAAACTTGTGTTTAATGAATTGGAATATATAAACCAGGTTGTATTGATTAGTAAGGGAAAACTAGAAGTGTGCTTTCTTTAAACTGTTGGTTTGGTTTTGTGTTCCCTATTGGGAACTAGCTAATGAACTTCTAAGTTTGAAATAGAAGTGGGAATTCATTTGATAGTATAAATGAAATGAATTATAGATTTGGACCCTTTTCTATTTGAGATCCTTTTACTTTTGTAAAGATGAGTTCACTTGATGGAACTTCTCTGAATTTCGATTCTCTTATGAGATGGGAATTTCTTCATGGATTGTTAGTCTACTTGTACTAATCGTTTGTTGTAATGATGTGGAAAGAGAATAGCTGAGTCGATCTGTTGAAAAGAAAATAATAACATACTTAGACCGATTGCTTTGTTTGACTGAGTCATACTTCATTTGGATTTGATATTGGAAGGTTTCCTCTTTTTGCACTCTATCTTATTATGAACCCTTTTTGGATGGACACGAGAAGAAATTAACCCTGTGTGAGTCTAGCTTTGACTATGGAATGCCTAGTTTTAGATCTTTGAATGATATCTTCTAACATGTGGAAGTTAGTAAGACTTGCAGTTAGATTGTGTTGATTCTCTATTCCTTCATGGATTGAACTGGGATTCTTGTTTAAATGTTGTCTCTTTAATACAAAATCCATATTGTTATCTTTGATCTGAAGCGTTTTGTGTGTTCTGAACCTGCTTCTGACTTTTAGATGATTAGTGTAAGGGAAACTGTATGTATTGATTCTTCTTTGCTTAAGTGGTAGGATGAAACATCCTAATATGAGCTAGGCTGTGAATAACTTCTTTTGCTACATAGTAAAGATAAATGTTGTATTTCTATTCTGATAGAATTATGAAACAATTGGGTGACAAGATTTGTTGTTTGTCTAGAAGTAATTGATAGGATAAATTAAACCATATGTTATAATGCAGATGTTGCGGATTATATTATGCTCTTTTCTTAAAAGTGAATTCAGATTCATTATTGCACTTCTTTTCTGGTTGATATTACTTATGCTTATTTGTATGTGATATATATTAATTTTTTCATTAAAGCAAATTTGTTTTAATGGCAAAATTAGTGGAATGCAGTTCATTTTAATGCTTAGTGCTTATCATGTTCATTCATCAATCGACCCATGCTAACAATTTTTGCAGATGGACATCGTAAGTGATAAAAGAAGGTAAAATTTTTATGATGCATTGGCTTATTTAGTTCTAGATCTTATGTAAAGAATTTCGATTCATTCTTGAGTTGTATTGGAAAAGAGAAACGATGTTCTGTTATGAACTTAATGATGATTGACATGCAGTATGGTTGAAATGCATAGTCTTGTAAATGTATATTTATCACCTTGAAATGAAAGGTTTTGAGTTGGACTTTAATTTGTGGTGTGAATTCTTTTGTACTTGTATGATGGAAATAGTAGCGATATCTTGGCGGTATTCTTTATATCTGTTTTGTATATTATTGTTGTTATCATGTAATAAGTTGTATTAAGGGGATAGTATGATCCCCCTTATTATAATGAACTTGTTAAACTACAAAAGATGTCATTCTTTATCTACACAACTAAAGTTTAATATGAAATATGCTTTGGACATACAATTAAACTATATGAGTAAAGATTGGTAAAAAGGTTAAGTTAACCTTAACATCTAATCATGTAGAGGAAGACTCTTCCTCTCTCAAAAGAATGAAAGATAAAAAGGAATAGTGGTTATGATCTTTAATCTTTGTACTTCATTTATAAGAAGTAAACACTAGCTGAATCTAGGTGGATGACACACTTGATTTGGACAGCTAGGTTGCGTAAAGAATTAAATGCTTGATGTTTGTTGTCCTATTTTTGGGATGACTGCTTGTTATTCCATGTTAGTAAACATTAATGCAAACATGAGTTAATGAAGTTCTCAATATCAAATCAGGTTAAATATGTATATAGAACTTAATGAATGTTGGAATTAGGGTTAGGCATGATTGCTGCAATCTGAATCTTAATCCAATTTAATTATTAATCTAATGACCACTAAGGGATATGTACGTCGTGATGAATCAGTCCTAAAGGATGTTGGCACATGCCAACTACAGGATTGTACCTTCAAGAAGTCTAAGGACTTCTCAAGGATACAGTGTTGTAGTTGACATGTGGCAACACCCTTCCATATTGTTCATCTAGATCTACACACATCTGGACTTGAACTTAGTTTTCTCTCTAGGTCAAGTTAGTAGCATGTTTGGAATAGGGAGTAGCTTTCTATGAATCAGGGTACCTTGGCACATTCAATCAACTTAGGTTGGTTGAGTATGCCCATATACCCTAAGTCATCATGAGCATCTTCCTATAAAAAATTATGTTGCTAACCTGAGCTAGGGTCAAACCTTGGGCAAGTGGACTGACGATAGTCAGTAAAGACCATTCTAGATAACAATAGAGTGAGGTGAAGGACGTATTCTGAAATGATGAATATGTCATCTAGGAATAGTAACATGAATAGTATGTTGAAAATATTTGGCCAAAGTATCGCAAGCTGTTGGTTGCATTGTCCTATGTCACCTAGTTTAAAGAAACATGATGTCAGATGAATATTGGTAACAAATATTCAGATAGGTTCTTTAAACAAATCACTCAATACCTAGAATAGGGTAGGAGAACCAAATATACATAAAGTATTCTATACTTTAAGTCAACATGAGAGATCGGTTGGTAATCGAGTCATGGAATGAGAGATCGAGAGCATACCGAGTCATTACAATGTTTGCATATGGTTATCTATTATGAGATTGATTGACATGGAATGTGTGTTCTAAATGCTTTTTTATTTAGAATAGAGAACATTATGATTCCAATTTTTTTCCCTTGTTTCTTAAGTCTTAAAATGGGAATGTTACACTTATTTTTGATGAGTAGGGTTTGAGTACTTCCCATGCACCACCTCTTCTCTAGTAACCAATGGTTTTGCTTCGGTATCTCTTTGACGTGCACAACCTCAACTCATGTTTTCACTAGTATAGGTTCCAATCCAACTCACATGCCACCCTTGGCATCCACTGCGAATTATATTTCCTCATGCTTAGCATCCCGATGCCTTTTTCCTTCCCATTGCTAGCTCACGTGTTCAAATAAGTCCAAGCACCGCTCATACTTGTGCTTCTTTCCACACCAAGAGAATTATAACAAATCAGGGCATTCATACTTATAATGTTATGTAGACCCACAGTTGTAACAAGTTCCACGTGGGAACTCACTTCTTCCACCTCCATGGTTTCCACGACCTCTAAATCATCCACAAAAGCCTCTTCCACGACTCCCTCCATCTCGTGTGTGCCCTTTATAATGATGACCCTCATCCTTTGAAATGCTTGCAACACTAGTCTGGCATACACCAATATCAATGGCATCATGTATTTGGTCAATAAATCTACAATCCTTGGTGTCATGAGTAGCAGAGGTGAAAATTTTGCAATAGCAAGACACATTATTATGGATCACGTGCTGCAAAGAGCTCCCACCTACTTACATCATGATCACGTGGAAAATATCATAGTTAACCATTATGGAACAAACCGATCTTCGTAGGAAATCATCCTTTGTATGACCCTTTACTTCACAATCCATACACCATAACCCTCATGAGTCTCATGAGCCAAGTTCGCAGATAATTTCTCTAACTAATTTTTCATTACAGTAATTAAGGCTTCTAGGAACAAACTAGTTCTTGTATCAACACTTCCTACTGCCTCAGCATGCAAGGCATCCTCCAAGGCCTCGTGCGGATCTATGAAAGTATTATGTGAAAGCTCCATCCTAAATAGTGTGATCAGTCTTCTAACCAACCACTAAGCATGTTGCAAAGGGTGAATGTCATAAGATAACTTGGATAGGAGAGTCTTGAAATGTGCATCATACTCCTACACACTCTCCGCCATTCCTTGCTAAACATCCTTCAACAAACTGATGCTTTTCTGTTCAAACTCAGGTATGTGGAACTCTGCCAAAAAGGCATTAGGTAGACAATGCAATTCACTATTATCTGGTGTGGGTCATACTTCTTATACCAACTATGCACACATCCTTGCAACGTGGTTACAAAATTACTTTCTTTCCGCTCCAGGGAAGTGATTCCCTTCATGCGCCATAGTAACTTGCACTCTTGTACATTATCTGTGGTATCCTCAATGCCCTTGTAATTAGGTAAGTGGATCGACATCTCATAAAACACCTATTGATGGTGTTTTGGACCTTGTCCGCTAGATCTAGGACCTTGATTCCCTCCGATGTTACCTCCACCACTAGACCAACTAGATCCACAAGTGCCAACTCCTCCAGATCCACCAAATCCTCCTCCTGTTTTGGGTAAGGGGCCTAACATAGTTTTACCCTATGAACCCATCTTCACGCTAAACTACGCACCGACAATGTGTGATATCTTGAACCACTCGATATGTGTTTCCCGTGCCGCTCCTAGATGTGATACTCAAACCTTGTGATCCCACACCTTGCCGAAATGTTGTGCAGACAAAATACCCCTAAACAAAGGAAATAACTGTGTAACCATAGATGTACCAAATGAAAAATTATACCTCCCAGTGTCACTCAACTATGAATACCGATACCAACTTGATTATCAAAACTTATTTTAGGAACTAAAAAACTAAGCGCAAGGGTTTGTTTTCCATGTGGGTTAAGATGCGTGCCAATGAATCTTCTCCTTTCTTCATATGGCGAGCTCTCTCCGTAAGTGAGGGATTTATCTTCCACGCTTGCTAAGATGGGGTAGCTCAGACAACTTAGGTTTCACGTCCTCCATGCGAACCTCAAATCCTTCCCGTAACATTTGCCTACATAAATCCATCACTCCTAAAACTTTGCGCTATCTAGAAAACTCCCTCTCCTGAGCTTCATTATACCTGAGCCACCTCTCCTCTCTCTCCATTTCTACCACAAGGTCCACCACCGTCTACCACGCCAGCTTCCGCACCTTGTGCCTAGTAGGAGTTTAGCCAGCCCATGGGAAAGGCTTCCAAACTCAAGGTAATGACCAAAATATTGATAGCCAGTGGAATAAAATTTAAGAATGATCCTCTAGGCTCCCTTAAGAATTCAAACTTAACAATATTTGAGAAAGAATACATAGAAATAACGTATTCCAAGGTATAAATAGTCAACATTCTATTCCACCAGTGATCAACAACACGGGTCTAGGATAGATCGACATCATGCAACCACTAATATTCCTCTTGGGTCTAAACATGAGGTCTATAGTACCAACTTGTCCTTAATGCATATGCTGATAGCCATTCATACAACTCTACTAGGAAACATTAGAAGAATGTCTCATAGAGTTCGTGATACAGGTTCTCCTCCACCCATTTTCATGCATCAAACTCGAGATCCAAGATCGAACCTCGAGAAGACTCATCCTCCCCGATTTTAAGCCATGTCTCGATGATGTCCAAGGCCATCCATTCTATCATCGCACATCATTATCACAAAAAAATTGAAAAGAGTTAATGACAACGAAACCAAAATGTAGTCTCTATTTATCATTACTTCGCCAATCAAGCCAAGCGCGCCGACACATCATCTAGACTAGTATGGAAGATCACACCGAGGCACACATAGGTGCTGAGACCCTCCTTTATGTGATATTCTTGAGAATGTTCTTCCTTAATAAGGGGATTTACACAAACAAAGAATGACACACCCATTCTTGACAACCAAATTTAAGCACTAACTCCTAATCTAATGCACCAGAACATAGGATAACATGATCATATTACAATGGAAGTAGAACTAAATCATGATTATCATCAAGAAAACTAGTAATACACCCATGAACATAAAAGGAAATGTATAGATCAAGATCCATCACATAAGTGCTTTAGAATCACTTCATTATATTCCTCGCTAAAAAAGAGCTCCAGATTACATTAAAAGAGTTCCATGTATGAATATATTTATAGTAGCAGAGCTTCGACACATTACAAAGCTCACCATCACACATTATATATTTCTACTAACTATCTTCCTCTCTTGCTCCCATACTCACCCACACACCTCTCCTATAAAACCATACATATGAGGGACTCCCCAGGAATGTCCTCTCAACCACTCATCATTACATGAGAAAGCTTGAAGGATTATTTCATGATTTCCCTACCACTACCTAAGAACATGCCAAATGTCATCATGTGTTTCCCCTAATCAAGTTTCCTTAGCATGTATGTGCCAGCTAATCCATAAAAAACTTAGCTCCTCATCCTTTCATGATAACCGTATTGATGACCTAGAAAATTGTTTCCTTGAGCTACAAGTCTCCACAACTTATCCATATATGTATCTCGGTCACTTTTTCATTTTTTTCGTAAACGCATCCTTTCCTGCTGTCCAAAACTCACTAAGTGCCGAATCCATCCTACCTAGGTGTGAGCCTTCATACATCTTCAAGAACTACTTCCACGCGTTCCTTCGCACCCGCTTCCATGCACCACCAAGTTTCACGTCTTAGGTACTTAAGTTAATTTAGGGGTCCAACATAGTACATATGATAATCTACAATTTTGTGAACCAAGGGGTAGAGAAATGTTCCCAATCCCTTGTACAATGTATGAAGAATCATCACCTAACGAAACATGATTTTTCGAAGGTGTGTCCCTCGTTGTGGTAAACTAGTCTCTGTGCCTGGTCATGTGTTGAGCGGCTCCTGAATCAACATACTAGACATCACTAGATGATGTGGAAGGTTCATTTGATCGAGAAGTGTACAAAAGTCATCATTATATGAAAGTTCTTCTTGTTTAATTATATTTCCTTGCTGATGGGGTTTTATTCGCTAGTTCCCCTTCTTTTCCCTTGATTTTAGTTAGAATTTCCCTTGTGAGATTGTTGATTTTGAGGTCCAGAATGACTTGATGAACCTTTCTTATAGGTATTGAACCAACAATCTTTTATATCATGTCCTCTCTTGTAGATAGGACATTTATTCTTATTCTTATTCTGTTTGTCCCCATGCTGATGTTGTGTTTGGGAATTTTGAGAGGAATGAGATTTTACTTTTCCTTTTCCTTTCCATTTCTGATGAGAAGAAATTTCCTGCTCCTCTTCATCATCTTTGTTGTACATTAACTTGTCAAAAGAAAATGTTTGATCCAACAAGTTGAGCGTTGTCACAAAACTGCGGTATGAAGGAGGGAATGATCTTATAACAATGGGAATGAGGGCTATATTAATGACCTCCTCTCCTAGGGATAGAAGTGAAGCCCTCAATTCTACAACTCTTCATAAGAAAGATTTTATTTTCTCATTTTGTTTGAACTTTAGTGTGTGTAATCGACTATGTAAATTCGGTATTTTATTCTTGTTCTTGGCTTGGTACACTATGCTCAACTTATCCCACACTTCTTTGATAGATTTGGCATCTCGAATGTGGGATCGTACATCATTAGACACTACTAAAAAAGATTATCAGCTTGGCCTTCGATTAGATCTATCAAATTGTTATTGTTGAGTTGTATCAATTGTTGATCTAGTTATAGAACCATCCACAACATTCCAAATCTCTTCAAACTCAAGCTATATTTTTATTTTTGTCTTCCATGCTACATAGTTATTTCCTCTTAGAAGTTGTGAATCTGGAAGAAAGAACTTGGGGAATTGGTGCCCATTTTGTAGAATCAACTGACAAAGGGTAAGGATCTTATCACTCTAGGTATATGGTCTCCCAATCTATATACCGTCGTCGATCGATATCTTGAACCTTTCTATATTTACACCCTTATGATATACCCATTAGTACGTGGAAGAATCTTTCCCTTTCTATATACTTGATGAGACGTGAAAGAGATGTTAACGTACGTGAAAGAATATGATACGTGGTACCAAGACAATATTGAAAGGGGTTTGAGAAATTATTGACACGGCTTAAAGAAATATCCTCATAGGTGTGCGTAACTTCGCTATATACTTGGATAATTTCAGTTTCGGATTTAAGTTGAGAAATTGTTCACGAGACGGATGGGAGGGTTCAAAGTGTGTACACTATGTCCTTATTAATCCCCGTCGATTTAAAGGGTCGATGCCCAGACGATGTTGTTGCAACTATATTAGGTGTTAAGTGCAGTAGTAGTCATGACAAATTTACCCGTAATCACTTCCCAGAGGAACTTTTTATATCGAACGTTGCGAATGAGATCCGAAGATCTTGTGAGTGATAAAAATCAGATTTTTATTATTTTTTATTACAAATCTCTACTAGTTTTTAAGCGATTCTGAGTGGTTTGCGGTTGAATATGAAAACTTGCAAATTAGTACAATACACTAAAATATACAATTACATTCAAAATTCTAAAAAATTAAATGGAGGCAATTTTGTTTTTAGTTTTACAGGCCATCTTGGCCTCTATAGCTTAATACGACTCTCGAGTAAAAACCACAAAAATGGCTTAAAAAGTAGTTTTAGGTGTTCCCCTTTTGAAAAAATTACTCAGAATAAAAAATTAAGCCAATTAGGAGAAAGAAAATTTTTAGCCCTAATTAGGTTTTTCTCTGCTATTTTTAGTGGCTGGTTTAGCAGTAGTTAAGGGATTTAGCAAAGGTTTTGGCTACTAAGGTTTGGAGGTCCTGCTAAATTTCAATGTTTAAAAATAATTGTTTATTGGTTGGGGGAGTCGAACCCAACACTTCCCCGATCCAACCAAGTCAAGTGCTCTTTCTATGAGCTTTGAACATATAACGAGGAAATTTAAAATTGTATAGAAAAAGACTAACCTTTAAAAAAGGAGATGTGGCTATTTGCTAGAAGTCCACATGACTACGAGCTGGATTGGGGATCCGCGGATTAGGTTTTCCGCTTGAGAATCCAAATCTAGTATCCTTTGGTCATTGTTTATCGATTTGGTATTGACTGTTTATACCACCACCTCTATTATTGTGATGTTTGACCACATTCTTTGATTGTTTGATCCTTTATTTTGTTTCTAATGTGGGATTTGTATTTTCTTGCTTGTGCAGGTTCGATGGTGCGAGTCACAAGGTCACAACTTGTTCGCAGAGTGGTCATGGCTCGATGGATTAGCTATTAAGGGATCCATTTTAAAAATGATCTCGCTTTGTTTGTGTTCTAGGGGACTCGGCCGAAAAACATGTCCAGAGCTCGCCAATGTATCCCGTGGAAGGTGAATCGATGTGCGGGCTTAACCGCTTTCTTTTATTTGCTATTATTCTACTATTTGATTTGTGCATGGTTGCTGATTTACTATTGTTGTTTGCTTTGATTTTTGCCACCGATTGGGATTGGAGAACTTGCTTGACACATAATGTTTTGATTTGTTTGTAGGTCGTTGCTCGAATTGGCCATGGAGGAGTATGCGTAATTAGTGTAAAAGTTGGGCATTGGAATTGTATTACGGGGCATGTCTTTGTTTGGCCAATGAATAAAACTCACCCAAACAAAGCCTCCAACTCTTACAACTCAATCAGTGTGGACTCGACCGTTCAATGTAAGCTTAGAAACAACTCAATTGTAACTCGGTGTGAATGCAAGTAGCTCTGTGCTAGTTCCCACCAAATGTAGACAAACTGCTAATATTAGTAGTACCTAACACTACCATTAATATTAGTGACAAAACCCCTAATGGGTATTTTATTATTATTTTTATTGAATTTCTTTTCCTACAATAAATATTTCCTAGTGTAGGGGGCACCAATGCAAAAACAAATTGCTTTCCAAACACCGGAATGGAACAGGATGTTATGCAGAGGCATGGATGGGGATGGGAAGTTGTATGAGGCTGCAGAGGCTCTCCAAATGCGCAAATTCTTCTCTAAGCTACACCTATCTCTTCTTCTTGCTCTTTCCACACCTTCACACCTTCTCTGTTCACGAGTCCAAATTAACTTTCTCTAGTACAAAATGTAATTGTATAAGAGGAACAAAAGCCTCACAATTTTATTAATATTTAGGAAAATCAATTACAAAATGAATGACTACAATATTTATAGATATTGCACAGTCATGTACAAACAAATATGTGGTTGCAACTATGCAACAAAATATACATCCGACAATAATACAAACAAATGACTGTTCCAACTAATGAAACAAATAAACCTACAGGATTATAATAATCCAAATATTATGGTTATAAAATCATAACCATTCAATAATTAATCAATAACTAATTACATTAATGAATTATTAATTACCTAAGGTAATACAATGCATAATTAACCTTAGTTTACCTAAAACTACGTTATTATAACACCATCTTTAGATATATCAACTACCATTATCCAACCACAAGTATCCATTATAACCAAAATTCATTACATAACAAAAGATGAATACACAATAGTGCACGGGACCATGTGCACAAGTATCACATACAACTGTACTCTCAATATCTCAATCCCTATATCACGACCCTCTAGGATATAGACATACATCAAGTATTTATAGGGGTGGGGACTTTCCCTTCACTGTCCATGCACTCTCCTAATAATAGGTGTGCTCTCAAAATAACCTAAACGATTACATTAAAAATAACCACGCATATAAAGATTGCATGCCTTTTCATTATCTCGCTAATAATATATTACCTTAATTATAATACTTTCTTTAAAACTACAATTAGCTCAGATCGTGCATATTCTTCTTTCGTCTCCGCATATGATTTTCCTGAATTTGGCTTCCTTAGTGTGCATCCCAAGCTATCCTAAATTTGTCTAAATATAAACCTTTCTTGGATGCCATCCTTCTCTGCTCTTCTAATTTTATCTGCGCCTCGAGAAAGTAAGCTAAGTCTTTAGCTTTGTATTCCCATGCATGAACCCTCATGCACCACTCCTTCTGTATGTGTGCCCCTTCACACACCCATTTCACGCAGCTCCTAACCTTTGCACGTGGTTAATACTTATCCAATTTTCCCCTGCTCAATAACATTGATAACATGAAATCCACTTTTGGATTTTTTTTCTTTTTGGGGTTTGGTCTAATATCATGGGAAAGCAAGAAATAAAATTGTGTTTCTCGATCTTCCATAGAAGCCAAATATCATGTCGTGGGTGGATCTATCTATGAAGTTCTATGGATATGTCACATATTTAAGGGACTTGGACTACCACAAGAGAAATATACCACCTTGTATGTTGAAAATGAAGGTGTTCAATTTTTTTTTCATAATCCAATGTTTCATGAGAGGACAAAACAAATCAAGGTACATGTACATTTCATCCATGAGCATGTTTTGAGACACATTATTCAACTCCAATTTTTCCAACATTTGAAAAATAAGTAGATATATTCATGAAGTCACCCGCATGTGACAAATTTGAGTTGTTTAGAGAGTTCCTCTCCTCTTCTCTTAAGACAATGCAAAATTAAGGGGGAAGGTTAGGTAAAACCTTAGATTAGAGTAATTATGCATTGTAATAAGTAACTTTACATTAGCTACCAATTACCATAGGTTATTAGGGAGTAACTATATGGTAAGTTAGTTATATGTTTGTTGGGTAGTCATGTCCTTATAAAATCAATTTGTAATATATGCTGTCCAATATGTATAAATATTGCAACATATGAAAGCTTTGGAATCTAATTTTTCCATATCAATAAGATCTTTTAGGATTCCTTTCTATTTCTCAATTACAAGTAAGCCTCCTTCATGCCCTATCTTTTGCACATTCCTTAGCGATACTCCCGCACACATTATATTTGTTCTCTTGTGATCCTCTTGTGAAACTTTCAAGTGTACCTATGTGACACCCTTTCTTCCTATTTGCACTTTATTGACACTCTCTTTTTGCATTATTCTTTGCAAAGTTGGATCTTCACAAAGTCCTTTTTCTCCCTTTGGAAAATCCAGACCACAATATCCCCTCTTCTTTGGTAGTCTTATTCTACATCCTCTACTCTAGTCCTTACCTCCTTGTGTTTCTCCAAGTATCTCCTCTAGTATTTTTGGGCCATGAAATATTGGCTAAGTACCAAAGGGAATGCGCACACATGATTAAGAAAAATACTACACAAGGAAAAGTGCAGAACACAAAGGGGTTTAAGAAGGGTTTTGGTTAAACCTGTGGTGCATTTTGAGAAAGTAGAACATGGGGTTTAAAGGACTTATCCATATTTGGCATTCTAAAGACACTTGAGGAAAAATGTGAGGACCCGACTAGGTGTGATGAGTGGATAAGGTGCCATCCTGGAACCTTGGAGGTCAAGAAAAAGATATTCCATGTAGGGAATATTAACGAGAGACATATTTACAAAGAGTGGAGGGTTTCAAAGGGATAAACATTCACCATTGGAGGACCACATCGACACTTAGCACTCGATCTCGATCATTCGAAGAGAAGGCATGGCCATGGGTGTTGATCCTATAAAAAGAGATGCCTGGACCGAGATAAAGATATACACCATACATGATACATCCGAAAGGAGAGGAGATAATACATCGAGAGTAAGATGATGAGTAATAGAGTGTTGCAGTAATGCTAGGGTTTAGAGCACTTAGTGCTAAGGGTTGTGAGGGATGTCATGAGCCTCTATATGGCACTAAGATCTATAACAGGGGTTAAAATGGAAGGGTATAGCTAGGGTCTCATACAAGGGAAGATCTGTAGGAGTTAGGTCTCTGTCATTTAACATGTATGGTCTATGATGACCTATTTTGATTGTAATGTGGCTATTAGAACTATTCTAAATGAATATATATATAAGGGTTCATTATGCATATCATGCTTAAGGGTGTAAACCCTCATGTTATATGACTACCATGGCTCAGATCTGGTTTATTATGCTTATTACATTGTTATTAAGTTTTTGTAATACATTGATGTGTGTAAGCTGTCCCTTCCACTTTTCTTTTAACTAAGTAAATGTACTTCTCATTCTGCAATTCATCCTCCACTAATGGAAAAACATTCTCACAATTCTCACATAAAGGAGGAACTCGACACATGCACGTTCCTCGGTGAGCACCTAGCACCACCTGGGTAATAGGTCAATGCACTTAGGGTTAGAAAGTAGTATTGAGGGTAGATAAAATGACTACATCTTGGTTATGTTTTTGGGACCTCTTTTCAAAGTTGTTGTGAGAATGATGTGTGATGACAGAGCGCTTGACCTTGGATAGTGTGAAGCATGGTTTAAGAGCACAGAGGATGAGTTTTCTAAGATATTTATTACTTGACCTGAGTTTGATGCATGTAAATGGGTAGAAGAGCATCTATATCATGAGATGTATGAGACCTTATTTTTTTACTTTCCAGTGGAGTTGTATGAATGGTTTTCAGCGTATACATTTAGATAAATTTGGTACTATAAATCTCACGTGTGGACCCAAGATGAGTATCAAAGGCTGCATGATGTTGATATGACTTGGAAATGTGGTATTGATCATTGGTGGACTAGAGTGTTGACGAGTTACACCTTGGAGTACGTGATTTCTATGTATTCTTGTCTGCTGAGGTTGCTTGAGTTTGAGTTCTTAAGGGAGCCTAGAGGATCATTTTTATGTGTTATCCCCTTAGCTATAAATATCTTGATAATTACACTGATTTTGGAAGCATTTCCTATGGCCAGCTAAGCTTCTTCTGAGCACTGGGTGAGGAAGCTAGGGTGGAGAAAGATGGTAGACCTTGCGGCTAAAAAGGAGAGGGAAGAGAGACGACTCAAGTATAATGAAGCACATGAAAGGGAGTTATAAACAACATGAATTTGTAGGAGCAATGGATTTATGGAGGAAGACATTGTGGGAAGGAATTGAGGTTCATACAGAGGACGTGGAGCCTGAGAAGTCTATGTTACCCCATCTTGGCAAGTGCGGGAGAGAGACCCCTTTAGCTTCTAATGAGAGATCGTCACTTAGAGAAAGATGATTCATCTGTCGACACACATGAATCCACCTGTTGACCAACCCCTGACACTTAGTTTTCCAAATCTAGAGATAATTATTGCTAACCTAGTTGGTATTGGTGGAAGTAACCGATCAACACCGAGGAGGTATAAATTTTCATTTGGCATATTTATGGTGCACAATAATTTCTAGTGTTTGGAGGTGTCTAGAATGGAATTTGGGAAAAGTATGGGTACACAAAGCTTGGGTATCACATCTAGAAGTGGCGCGAGACACACATCTGGTAGTGGTGTAATATCACAAACTATTAGCACATAGTTCAACATGATAGTGGGGCACTAGGCACAACCACTTCAAGGCCTTTACCAGCTACAAGAGGTGGATTTGGTGGAATAGGAGCTAGTGGACTGGTGGATCAAGAGGAGTTGGACCTTAGTAGATCTAGTGGATCTGGTGGTGGAGGAAACATCGAAGGGAATCAAGGTTCTAGATCAGGTGGACATGGGCCTCAACCACCTCAATATGTATTTTTGAAATGTCTTTGCATCTACCAGACTACAAAGGTGTTGAGGATGCTACAGATCATGTACATAAGTGTGAGCTACTATGGCACGTGAAGGGGATCACTACCCTAGAATGGAAGGCAAGTCAAGAACAACAATGTTGCAAGGATGCACACATAGTTGGTACCAGAAGTATGACCCCCACCAGACAATGGTAGATTACACCATGTTGTAGAATGCCTTCTTAGCTAAATTTCATATCCCTAAGTTTAAACAGAAGAGAATTAGTGTGCTAAAGGAGATTCAACAAGGTATGGCAGAGAGTGTGTGGGAATATGATGCACATTTCAAGACTCTCTTATCAAAATGTCTTATGATATTCATCCTTCTTAGCATGCTTAGTGGTTTTTGGAGGGTTGATAACACCTTTTAGGAGAGTGCTTTCACACAAGACTTTCACAGACCCATGTGAGGCCTTGGAGAATGCCCTACATGATGAGATTGTTGGAAGCGTGGATACTAGTTTTAGCCCTTTTTTGAAGCTCAGATTATTACAATGGAAAAGTAGTTAGAGAAGTTATCTGCGGAATCGGTGCATGAGACTCACAATGGCCTATGATGCACACATTGTGAGGTAGAGGGGCATACAAAGGACATTTTTCCTCGAAGAACGATATGCGCCATAATAGTGGATTGTGATATTTACCATAGAGATCATGATGAAATTAGGTGTCCACTACTACAAGCACGTGATCTGTAAGAATGTGTCTTTCTATTGCAAGATTTGTAACTCTACTAATCATGACACTAAGGATTGTAGATTGATTTACCAGATACATGATGCCATTGACATTGGTGTGCACCAAACTAGCCTCACAAATAATTCCAAGGATGATGGTCATCACTATGAAGGGCATGCAGATGGAGGGGCATGTGGAAGAGGTTTCTGAGGAGGATTTTGTGGTTGTGGTAATCGTAGATGAGGAATAAGTGAGTTCCTACATGGAACTTGTTACAAACTATGGATCTACGGAGCACTATAAGTGCCAATGCCCTTATCTATTATAATTATCTTGGTGTGGAAATAAATATAAAGATTAGTAATTCCTAAAGCTATTTGAACATATGAGCCAGCAAAACTGGAAGGAAAAAGGTGGCGGAATGGTAAGAATAAAGAAGGTCAATCGCAATGGATGCTAAGGGTGACACATGAGTCAAAACTAGAGCATATGTTGGTGACGATGTGAGCTGAAGTTGCCCATGCTAGGGAGATACCAAGGTAGAAGCCACTGGTTACTAGAGAAGAGGTGATGTATGGTAAGTATCCGAGACCTACTCATCGAAAAAGTGTATCAAGAGACCATGGATGTAATTTGAAGCCTACAAGGAGAGATCTAGTACCTAAAGGAGAAGTCAAGGTAGTTAGAACAAAGGAAGAGTGCTGAGGCTCCATAGAAGGATCTGGATGAGGTCAGGGAAGTATGTAAAATGTTGAGGTAGGAGAATATCATTCCTTTGCTAGGGGAATGGTTATGGGAAAATTACCGCACGTTAGAGCAGAGCGCATGAGAGGCGGAAAGTTCTCGCATGCTAACCTTCCTCCCCACAAACCCAACTATAATAAGGAGATTACCTTGAATTCAATTTTTGATGGGTGGCTCCTAAGAAATATCCTGATTGACATGGGCACAAAAGTCAATGTTCTCACCCTGGATGCTTGGAAGCAAATGGGAAGGCCCCCATTATAACCATCTTCAAATGTGTTGTATATGGCCAAAAAAAAAGAAGATGCCCATTGGTGTTTTAAAAGATGTTGCTATCACTATCCAAGGGGTGAAATTCACTAGAGATTTTGAAGTCTTGGTGCTAGCTGAGGCAGATAACTTTCCAAGCATTACTTGGGTGCCCGTGGTGTTATAAGAACAATGCTAAACTATGGTTCAATAAAGGGTATATAAGTTTTGAGAACAAGGAATAATGGGTAATCATCCCCTTGAATGATGAGAAGTCAACACTTATACTGATCCTTTAGGAGAAGAAGTTCCTAACAGGATCTATGTGTGCTCTATCAGGGACCCTGAGGTGATTCATCCTATGAAAGGAGTTATTCAGTTTAAAGATGCTCAATCTATGAGTGATAGCACTAGTGTAGCATGTGATAATTGGGCACACAAGACTTATGAGTTAATTGGGTAGTAATTGAGAGGCTCTGTTACAAGAGTAATAAAGGTGCGCTAGTCAAGCGCTTGGGAGGAAAGAAGTTTCCAAGCTATTCTAGAGGAGCCAACCCTGATGTTTTCTTACGAGAAATGGAGACCCAGTGGAAAAGTGAGATCGAAAGAAGAAGGATGCTCAACTATAAATTAATCGAGACCATAGCGTGTTGGTGGGAAACACATTGCGATAGCCTTCTAGAGTGGCACAAAGTAAGAATCATGTTCTCTGTTAGGTTTTTCCGAGCAATGCACCTAGTATCATACAAGACTATCATGGGAAGGAACCTCACCTCGTTTCACGTCCAAACATGTGAGAAGGCTTGGATGGAAGGTGTGGAAGCCTTTCTACCTTCTTTATGGGTGCATAAGTTGTAATCCACCTTATAAGGCTATGCGCACACATGGTACATTCACTCAGAGATGCGCTGACAGACAGGAAATTGGAAGGATTTGATGGATGACCTCCTTCAAGATTTTGAATATCGGAGCACTAAGCCATCGAGTGGATAAGGCATTGTAGGTTGTTAAGTGCCTAACAATGGGAGATAGTGCCATGGAAGAGGATAGAATACTAGAGTTATTGGGTGAACCTAGTTTAGAAGCATGCTTTGATGAGGAAGAATCAGAAGAGATACAACTTGAGTGCATGCATGGAGAAAGAGAAAGGAAAGATGGTCTATGTGATAGATGGCGAAGAGGTGGAAAATTTGGATGTTAACCATATTGAAGGTATGCACAAAGTTATGGATAGTGTTGATGAGAAAGCGTGCACCTACCATGAACCCCTCAAAATAAATAAGGTTAACATTGGCTTATAAATGGAGCCTAAGGAGGCTAATATTGGGGAATATTGGTTAGAAAAGGAGGTTTTGAAAATAATTGATCTATTGTGTGAGTTTCAAGAATTATTTTCATGCGGATACCATGAGATTAAATCCATCCACCACTCCTTGGGGGAGATGAAAATCAAGTTAAAGGAGGGTACATGCCCAATTTGGTAGAGACCTTACCGAATGAATCCAAATCTTCATGTCAAATTCAAGGAAGGATAGACAAGATGATCGCATCAGGAATCATTGAAGTTGTGGAGGAATCAAAATGGATAAGCTCCATGATTATAAACATTAATAAGGATGGAAGGATAAGGATCTATGTTGATTACATGGATTTTAATGAGGTATGTTTAATTTATCCTTTCCAAACCCCTTTTACCAAGGAAATCTTGGAAGGAGTAGCTGGGCATGAAATCTATTCCTTTATGGATGGATTCTCTAGGTATCATCAAGTTATAATTGCAAAGGAAGACCATGAAAAAATAAATTTCACAACTGAATTGGGAAGTTTTTCCTACACAATCATGCTTTTTGGACTAAATAAATGCACTGCTTTGTGTTTTTGCGCATAGTGGTCTAGGCATTTTAGGATTTTATCCATAAGTTCCTTCAGGTCTACCTTAATGACTGGACAATGTATGGACTAGTGAAAGACCATTGTGATAATTTTTGGTTGATGTTCATGAGATGCCGATAGTTGCGCATATCCCTAAACATTAAGAAATGTGTTTTTACTACTCCATTTCGGACCCTTCTAAGGCATATCATATGTAAGAAAGGTTTACTAGTGGACCTGCCAAAGTTTCCATTATTGTGGGATTATGGGAGCATACTAGCGAAACGTAGTGCGTGGATTTCTTGGACATACGGGGTATTACCATAAATTTATCAAGGGGTATGCCAAAATTACCATGCCATTTGGAGGAATTGTTGAACACATGTACATTTCATTGGGTTGAGGCACAATAGATGGTGTTTGATGTATTGAAGAATAATCTTATCACTGTACCCATATTATGCTTTCCCTATTAGGATAAGCCATTCCATGTACATGTCGATGCTTCGGGGATGGTGATTGGGGTACTCTTAACACAACCTAGAGAGGCAATCTTAACACAACCTAGAGAAGGGATTATTGACCACCCCTTGTGTTTTGCTAGTAGGAAGTTGACACTAGCAGAGCAAAACTATACTACTACTGAGTACGAAGCACTATTAATGATCTATGCATTGCAAAAATTCAGCAATATATGTTGGAAACACCCTTCATATTCTACATGGACCACATGGCATTGAAGTACTTGGTGAACAAGCCCATTTTACAAGGGTGCATATGTCGGTGGGTCTTGTTGTTTCAAGAGTTTGAGTTTACAGTTGTTGTGAAACTAGGAAAGAGTAACTCAGGGCCTGACCATTTATCAAGGATTGACTCAGGGGAGGACATACAAAGCATTGAGGATATAATTCCATGATAAAACTATTTAGGTTGTGCGCGTGGCCTCGACTTGGAAGATATTGTGTTTCTCAAAATGGGTGTGGTGCCGAAGGAATGAAGACTCTAGAAAGAAAGCAATTAGCCATACGCGTGCATGCCCTACATGTTAATTAGTGGAGACTTATACAAGCTAGGCCGCGATGAGGTTTTGTGCCGGTGTGTGTTGGAACATGAGTGCATTGCAATCATGGAGGAAGCACATGGTGGGATTGCAGGAGGAAACTATGCAGGAATGCCACCACGTGAAAGATTCTACTAGCAGGTATTTAGTGGGAAAGCATCTACCAGGATTGTATTAAGTTTTGTAAGGCCTATGACCATTGCACAAAACCTTGGAAAACCAGGAAAAAGGGAGGACATTCCCTTGAGGTTGATAGCTAGCATAGAACCATTTGAAAAGTGGGCCATTGATTTTATAGGACCAATTTCACCTACCACACAATGGACTGGTTCACACTATATCATCACTTACACTGACTACTTAACAAGATGGGCAGAGGTAGTTCTTACAAAGGATTACACAAAGAGAAACAACAACTAGGTTCTTATGGGAAAATATAATCAGTAGGTATGGATGTCCACTAAGTTTAACAAGTGATAGGGGTACCCATTTCTTGAATGAGACAATTAGAATCTTGTTGGAAGAATTAATGGTGGCCCATCACAAGACACCCCGTATCACCCCCAAGATAATGGAACTATTGAAGCATTTAACAAGATACTGAGTCACACGCTGACCAAAATTTTTGATGTGGGAAGAAAAGATTGGGATGACAAAGTCTTAGCTGTACTATGGGCATATAGGACTACCTACAAGAGATTAAACAAGGCCACACCATTCAATTGGTGTTTGGCATGGAAGTTGTTTTACCAATAGAATTTATGCTACCATCCCTGCATATTACACACGCAGGAGGATTAGCTGATGAGCAAGCACTATAGGAGCGCATGGAGAAGTTAATGTAGTTAGATGAAAGGTGATCACTTGCTAGGTGGAGTTAGAAGACTAAAAAGGTACGACAAAAAGCATGACATGATCGCCATATTAAAAACAAACAATTGAGGTTGGGCAAATGGTCTTGCTTTATGACTCCAAATTTCTGCGCCATCCTAAGAAACTAAAATTCCATTGGTTAGGACCATATATAATCTCATACATCCTTGATTCAGGAGCATGCCATTTACAAGTACTAGATGGGATGAGGTTACTAGGTTATTTCAATGGGAGTAGGCTAAAGCCCTACTATAAATAAGTCTTCCTTGTATGCATAAATAAGGCAAGTATTTCCATTTAGCCTAGGATTTCCTTTAATGATTTTCCTTTCTTTGTGTTTCCCCATCTCGTTGCTTATTCCTTTTTTTTTGTTGTTGTGTACATGTTATGAGTTGGTAGAAACTTATTATTTTCAAAAAAATTCTATGCATAGAGGACCATGCATCTATTTTTGTGTGGGGTGGAGTAATGCGACAAATAATGGAAGCTAGTAGTAGAAGTTGTGTTTCGATGGCCCGGATTGAAGGATCAAAAGTGCGTAGTTTGGAAGAGCACGTGTAGAAAAGGTGGACATAAGGAGTTTGGTGTAAAGAGTTTGGAAGACCACATACAAGTATGAGAAGTATAAGAACAACATGAGGTAGGTGATGTCAAAAATTAGGGTAAGGATAGAAGAAGTGCCTTGGTCTTTGTAAGCACGAAAGGATGCGATTAAGGATTTTCGGTCGATAAGGATTTTTTTAGGATTGGGCGCTGGGGTAAAATTGCTGAAGGTTGGATTAAGAAGAAAAAGCCACCTTTATTGCAAAGGTACGATGGTAGGTGGCATTGCATTTATTGTAGAAAAGAAGCAAAAACTATAAGTAGAAGGTCAAGATACATTATTGTTACCTTGCATTTGTGATATCAAAGAGCTCTTACGAACTAGGGAATCCTTGAGAAAAGTTGTGTGAAAGAGGGTTGTGAAGATCTAAGTGCATAGCTAGGTTGATCAAGCGAACCAAGGTGGAAAAATAGTACACGGGTGTGAGGGAGAGGGTTGTAGGAGTTTTAGAAACCCGCAAGTGAATACATCGTCTTGTGGAAGGAAGGGTTTTTCTAGGTTAGGGTTCCACAGCTAGGGCACAAGATTGAAGGGATTTTTCACGTAAGAGTAGAGCCACAGAACTAAGTAGAGCCAGGATCAAGAGAAAGGAATTTGAGTAACCCAACAAGAGAAATGGAACCAAGGAAAGTAACCACCATTTCACCAAAGAAGGGAAAGGGCAAAGGGAAAAAGATGTTTCTATTAGCTTCAATGAAGAATGGTATGTGGAGATGCAATACCTATATGGTGTATTTCTTGGAAATGAATGGGTGTATCATGTTAAAAAGATGGTCATAAGTGACCATAACCATCGAAAAAACACCACAGAGAATGAGATGACATTAGAATTGGTCCATGCTATGACAAAAAACACACTAGATGGAATGCCTATCTATGACGATGAAGTAAAGATGAAGATGGAGAAGGCTGGATTATTACAACTCTATGAGTTGCCATATTTTGGAAAACTTGAGCGGTTGTATCTATGGTTAATGTCGCACATACATGAAGATAATTTCTATTTCATAGGAGGTAGGATGCAAATAACTCTACAAATGATCTCTAAATTTACTGGTCTTACCTGAGGGAGATTCATTTGATGATGACCTAGACGATAAGGAGGCCATCAAGAATATTGTTGAAGCCTATGACTACAAGAAGGGGTCACGGTACTTCGACATCTCTATAATTTCTGACCCTGTAATGAGGATGGTGCATTCTTGGTCACAAAACTAAATGGGTAGGAGAGATGGATGCAGATCAACAAGGCTTGGTTGAACATTTTCTAGAAGATCTCGAAGGGGACCATCTATAACCTCTCGGCGTTCATTACAAAGGAAATCATCGATGCCATGCATGATGGAGAGAATATCATGTTTGGTAATGTCCTTCTTACCATCATCTTTTCAGAAATTGGAGTTCCCGATGGGCTAGAAAAATTGTGTGGGAGTACCCAGATGATAACCCCTCCCCTACTAAAATATTTGAGAAGTACATTTGTGACACCATGATGACCACCCTCAAGGCGCATCGAGAGAAATGGTACAAGTGGATACATGATGCATTCAACATAGAGTGCATGAATACCTAAGCGATTACTTTTTTGTAAGGTGAAGCTAAATTCACCATGTACCAACATTTTTGCATTGGTCGGTTTACTCTAGTAGATGACGCCAAGGGTCCCTGGTGCAAGTTACCATTCTCCTTCACAACACAATACTTCTAGACCGGGGTTAATAGATTCAAGGAGGAAAAGAAGTTAAGATTTGACCTCATCACTAGTAGACCAAGATTACCATGAGCTACACAAGACTTTGATATATCCAAAGAAGTGTGCCTATGTGGAGAAGTATGTCTCCCATGACATGCATATGGTGATGCTGTAACATTGCCTTTTCTTTGGGAGAACCATAGAAAAGGTATACCTATGCATAAGGCCAAAGTATGAGAAGGGCTTACGTGGAGAATGATGTATCTATCCTAGAAGACCCCACCTTAAGGAAGAAGGCCACACTAAGGAAAAGGGAGTGAGATGCGGAGGCACAGAGAAAAAGGCAACAAGTATATAGACAACATAATCTGCAGGTGTGCAGGAGTCAAGTGTAAAACCAAGAATCTATGCATGGAGGATTAAGTCCCTCATAGAAGAGAAATAAAAGACACCCGAGGAAGAGAAACCAAAACAAGAGGAACCCCTAAAAAGAAGAGTCACCGGAAAGAAGGAGTCACCTAGAGAGAAGAAAAAGAAGAATCTCCTATACTAAAATTACCAATTAGAAGAAGTAGAAAGTAGTAAAAAGGTGGACTCGGAAGAAACATAGAGCATGATGGTCATTAAGGGAAACAAGGATGATGAAGAGCATGATGAGGTTCAAGACCATCCCATGTATGATGTACATGAATCAGAGGAGGAGGGAAATGAAGAGAAGGATGAGGACGAAGGAGACACTCACGACAAGGGAGAAAGTGTAGAAGTCAACATGAAGGATCAAAGGACTCCAAGACTAACCAATGAGTAGATAGAAGATGCTGCAGAAAGGGAGTTTTCAAGCATAATAAAAGACTTTGTGGAACAAGAGGTTGAGCGAAATTCCAAAGAAGTGCTCAAGTAGGGGGAAGAAAGTGAAAGTGTAGAGAAGGAATATGGAAGCATGGGTGGAGATCCCAACCTAGCGGTAAGCTTCCCAAAGGTAGCATGCATAGGAGGAAATAATGTGGTAGCAACATAGGAGAAAGGAATGAATTATATCAATGATCCAAATAAGGTACTAAGTGCATGTTTCAAAGCACACTTCCTATAAACCAACTCCTTACATGGTCTTCATTCAAAGAAGAGGGTGCATACCCAAAACACGAAAGATGATGTCTTGGGATTTTGAGTCCCATGATGATGAGCACAAGTTTAAAGTCAATTGAGAGGTGTTGATGAAGATACCAGATACCAAGAGAGTAAACTCTGCGTGAATTCTAACAACTATCAGATGAGAAAGTATATAATGCACTCAATAAGGTATTGGTGGAGGTTGAGGTGAGGATCTTTGGGAGGAATGACAGAGTAAGGGTCCTGGAAGAAGAAATTGAAAAGAAAAATGAAGAAATCATTGAGAAGAACAAGGAGTTGAAAATGAGGAGTTGATCAGTGCCCAATTAAGGTGCAAATTAAGGGAAGAGAAGGAAAAGGTGTGTGCGAGATTTCTAAGAAAATAGAGATGATTACAGATTCCATAATCTTGAAGCACCCAGACCTGGCCCCGCTTGAGAAAAAATATGAGTCAACCATGTAATTCTTGGAAGACTGACCCACATCCTCACCATGGAAAGGAATTCACTCACATTGGAATTAACAGAAGAGGCATTGGCACGTCCAGAAGGAGGAAGAAAGAATGAAGATTAGGGAAACATTTACTTGGTATTCCAAGCTATTTTCTGCTATAAATACCACCACGCAAATAGCTAAGGCTTTGTATGACAATTGCACTAACAAAGATAGGGTAGCAAGCATACTAGTTGCTACACATGAGGTGGATCTAAAGGAGTTTCAAGAAAATAACAAGGGAAACAGGGGGAGTGGGATAAAATCCTATCCGAGGTTGAGAAGAAGATGGAAGCAATGAATCCTTGTGGGGTTTGATTAAGAATTGGATTAAGGAGATGTACCTTAGATCACTCACAGATGGATGGGCGCGTTAGATGACCTTAACAAGTAGTTAGAAGGAATTATTGATACACTAAATGCTAAGGGTGACAAATTGAGTTTTGAGGAGGTGAGCGCTCTAGTGGGTGACCTACTTTAACAGGTGCAGGGTGAGGTGGATGATTGGGAAAATATTGAGGCAATAATGAGGAAGGATTTCCCACTCCTACAACAGTAATAAATTCTTCCATTCTTCCATTCTTTCATTGTTTCATTCTTTATTCAGTTATTGATGTCCCTCTATTCTTTATTCTTTGAAGGGGCATGATGTTTCTAAGGATAGAGAACACATTTAGTGTGGGGTGATGTTGGGCCTTAAAATATTAGCTAAGTACAAAAAGCACACGTGCACATAGGATCAATAAGAAGGGCACTCGGGAAAAAACACAGGACAAAGGGGTTTAAGAAGGGTGTAGGTGAAACCAAAGTGAACAAGGAAAGGAAAACATAGGTTCAAAGGACTTATCCATATTTGTCATTCTGAAGACACTTGAGGAAAAATGTGAGGACCCGAATAGGCATGATGAGTGGATAAGGTTCCATCCTGGAACCTTAGAGGTCAAGAAAAGGATATTCCATGTAGGGAATATTCCTAGGAGACATCATTACAGAGAGTGGAGGGTTTGCAAGGGATAAACATTCACCATTGGAGGACCACATCGACACTTAACACATGATCTATTTAGAAGAGAAGGCATGGTGGTGGGTGTTGATCCTAAAAAGAGATGCCTAGACTAGAGAAAGATATACACCATACATGATATTTTTGAAAGGGAGGAGAGAATGCATCGAGAGTAAGATGTTGAGTAACAGAGTGTTACATTAATGCTAGGGTTTAGAGAACTTAGTGCTAAGGGTTGTGAGGGATGTCATGAGCCTCTATATGACACTAAGATCTGTAATAAGGGTTAAAATGGAAGGGTATAGCTAGGGTCTCATACAAGGGAAGATATGTAGGAGTTGGGTCTTTGCCATTTAACATGTATGGTCTGTGATGACCTCTTTTGATTGTAATGTGGCTATCAGAACTATTCTAAATGAATATATATATAAGGGTTCATTATTCATATCATTCTTAAGGGTGTAAACCCTCATGTTGTATAACTACCATGGCTCAGATCTGGTTTATTGTGCTTATTAGATTGTTATTAAGTTTATGTAATACATTAATGTGTGGATTTGTAAGTTGTCCCTTCCACTTTTATTTTAACTAAGTAAATGTACTTCTCATTATGTAATTCATCCTCCACTAATGGAAAAACCTTCTCACAATGCTCACATAAAGGAGGGGCTCGGTGCCGCGTGTGCCTCGGTGAGTGCCCCGGGGCCCGTTGGGTGATAGGCTATTACGCTTGGGTTTAGAAAGAAGTATTGAGGGTAGATAAAATGACTACAAGTATTTTCACAAATGCTACATCTAATTAGTCCTTCCTACTTGAGGGAATCTTGCATTTATGCACAATATCATTACTCTTTGGTTTTCACACTTTTTAGACCCCCTCATGTATCTCTTACCCAATTTTCACATAGTGGAGAATATAAGGTTGTACACTAAACACCTCACATTTGACGCTCTTCCAGAATCTATTCTCTTCCCTATAGGAAAAGAATTAACTTTGATACCACTTGGCACAAGGTAATCCTTACTTTAGTGCCACACAAAAAAATGCACTAAAAGGTTGTATATTTTTTCATTTATCTCATAAGCCTGTATGGCATCTATAAATAACTTATTATAAATATCTTACAACTCTCTTATGGAGTGTTTACAAACTTTGGTTGTATTCTGCCTAGACTAGTTTTACTGTGCATTCCAAGAACATTTACAATGTTGGATCTCAACCCTTTCAATATTTTCTTCCTTTGTGTTGATTAGTACTCTTCTTAATCTCCTCTCTTATCGACTAACTCTTGAATGATGAACTCAACCACATTTTATATCTCAGTACATCTCTCGATTCTCTCTCCTCATGGTGAGATGGATTATTCATGTTGTGTTCGTCCATCTACCCATACCTAACACCATCAATTTTCTAACTAACTCTATCTATAATTTTTTAGGTCCGCATCATGTCGGTTTGGTAGATAAGAAAATATGCCTATTGCAATCAATCACTTGCCCTTTTTAGATTATGTTTCTAGTTCTCTAAAATTTCTTGTCGATGGTCAAATCACCAAGTACACCCCTTTTACACCTAATTATTTACTACACCCCTTCTTGTATATCCCACACATTGATGGCCTCAAGCTATCTCTTACTTCTTTTTCACGCAATAGCCTTCTAGGCCTTCTCAAAATATCTACACACTCCTCACACATTATTCCTCATTTCTATAACATATCCTTTCTTATCCTCACACATCATTCAAAAAATCCATTTTACACCAAAAATATTTTATACTATTATGTGCCAAAAAAACTATGTACACTTCCGCACATCCTTTTCTCTTGTGCATCTCTTATTCCCTTCTCTTTCTTCATGAACTTATGTGTGTACCCATATACTCCGCACCTCTTCAATTATCCACAGATTATTTTTTCATCTCTCCCCTTCTATGGTGTTAGGTCTTTCATGAACTCTAAGAAATCATATCCTCATTCAGCCATAGCTCCCATTCTTATGTACAAACCCCATACTTAGCCAAAATTAGTGTGTGATTTTCTCAAACTTAATATGCTCCTGCATCACCAAGCTTGTGATATGAAGATGAAGGGTATCCTCGTGAGCATGTAGTAACTCAAGGATGACCTCATAATTTTTAAAGGAAGATTGTGGAACATTATATTTGACATATATTTTGAGGGCCACATACCACTTTCCATCACACTATTGGTGAGATATGCCTTGTATTACTTCCAAGACTTTGTCTTCTAGGGTGATGCTATAATGAAGGGGGTGAAGAATCATTCTACTTAATGGGATCTTCCTTACTAGTAGCATTAAGGATGATGGTGTCAAGAGAGAGTGAAATGGAATGGATAGGATTGGCTACATAACATATAGATGGGATTATTTCATTAGATAGAACCAAGATATTCTGAAAGGGATAAATATGGGTCGTATGGGATCAATTACAAGAGGAGAATTTAGATGTGTAGTGATGTATTTATAAAGTTGTTGAAGGATGTAAGGGGTGTTGATTAATCGGGGATTAGCTGGTGGAACATAGGGTAAATTTTATTCATCCTCACTATCACTACTATTATAATAATTAGTGTTAAATCATAGGATGTATAGATCATGTGAGTATCTGGTTGAAACAATGCATTCATGTTAAGATGTGTTAGTAATGAAGAAAATCTAGGTGACGTGATTCACTATGAGATAAGATGTATGATTTATTAATGATAGGATAATTAGTGCAAGTTATAAGATCATAATCAGCCATGTTGGAATCAAAGGAATCATCATGTCCATGATCCCTATTTTATTGAAAGAGTGCAAGGTTGGTGGGCATGTAAAAAGGCATGCAATATTGAGTTCATCATTGTAAATGGGACTATGATGGATAGAAGAGTAAAAATTGTAGAGAGGTTCCTCATACTCTAGAATGGGAGGAAATTGATGTTAAGGTAATAAAACAAGAGGAATAAAAAGTGTTATGGTCTTTAGGAAGTAATTTTTATTAACCGTGTTCTATAATTTGTTACATTCATCATCATAATCGTTATCTAAAGTGACTTAAATATTAGATATATAGTCATAAAAATCAAGGTATGGAACACTAGGTACTCGTGGCTAAAATAAGGATGTGAAAGGATTTTTGGGAAATAAATGGGTATGTACAAGGATTTGGGTCAACATCATGCATATATCATTGATTATTGTGAATGAACTGAATGCATTGATATCTCGATGATGTAGTGGTATGCATATGATGTGTCTATGTTCAAATAAGTAAAATATTATATGAAAGAGGATGTTCAAGTACCATGAGATTGGTGTGAATAGTATTGGGACCCATGTTGATGGGAAGCCAAATGCAACCAAGTAGATTTTGTGATTTTTATTAAACCAATGAAAAGTGAGTTGGGTATGCTTGAGATCATCAATAGAAAAGATGATGTTTTTGATGTGAGAGAAGGAAGTCTGATATTTATTTTAGAGCTTTCATCCACTATTATTAATCTCACTTATACATCATGAATAATGAAACTAATGAGGAGTGGTGGATCATCAACATGGAGAAAAGCTTGATAATTAATCATGTCATTATTAGGAAACTCTATAACTATGGATTTAGAATTCTTAAGGGGAATCAAAGTTTTTTATTTATGTATTTTGGAGTTAGGAAAAGAGGGATGGAAGGAGACTTCCATACATCCTCGAATGCATCCTCTAAGTGATATGGTTTTTGTATGAGGATTTTTTTATGTTTTTGAGAAGTACTGATGAGCTCCATCAAATCGATCTTATAAGTCATGGAATCGAGTTCATATAGGAAATTCCATTACAACCAAGGATAGGTGCCTTAATAGTATTTGGGTGGATGAGAAATGGAGGAGGGGTCCATGGAAAAATGAGGTTTGTAGTTGTTGGTAACCTTTTTAGGGTGGTAGAATAGGCTCTATGGGGAATATTTCCATTGCGGTTTTGGGATGAGGCTCAACTAAGGGAGTGAGATCATCACTAGGTTGCTCATGGGTAGTATCGGTGAAATTTTAGTCTTAAGGAGAAGGATTTTAATGGAAGAAATATTTATGCACAAGATTACATTAGTATATGACTTATCCACATTTACATATTGGGAATTAAGGTAATTGTAATCATAGGACCCTTCTACAAAGTGCCTATGAAGTGGTTAATGGGATCCTTATTATAGTTAGTCCTAGATTGATGGTCCTTTTGAGATTAGAGAAGGGAATGGTATTTATTTTAATGTTATTGAATGATGGAACTAGTGTCAAGGTGGGTTCAAAGGAAGAAATTGAAAGGGGCTTTCTTACGATCTTAAAAATCATCACGGGAATGGACGATAGTGGTGTACCAAAAAAAGAGAGATCAAAATTAAGGAAGCCAATGGTTTTTAGTAGGAGAAATAATAGAATGATAAGGAAGGATTTATAGTTACACACCATGTGATAGAGGTTAGTGATGTGGTTTATGAGAAATACCACCTTGATTATTATCATTTAAAGAGGGAATATGTTCTCCTTTCAAAAGGAATTACAAATTGATGGAGTTAAACATTGATTTGAGGGTTCTTCAAGATTATATTCTTGTTCTAATTATCACATTACGTAATCCTACCATTTAGCACAATCAAAATCCTCTTCCAATGTGGTGGGAGAGAAGGATCAAACCTTATATTGGAGATTAGGAACAAGAGCCTTAAGGAAGATTTGACAAAAATTTTGATTATCAAGATGATGGTTGACTTGATTAGATAAGATATTCCATCACTTGATGAAATCATGATTCAATTAATTAAGGGATTGATTCAAGTTAATGAAATTTTGAAATGTGTTTTTAGAAATATCATGTTGGTTGAAATCCTTCACTAAGGATTTAACTAATGTTTATAGATTGATAATAGAATGTGAAGGGATTTTATTATACCATTCTAATGAATCTCCTACAAATATATTTGTAAGGATTTTAGTTACAACATATTATTAGTATGAATCCATTATTTATAAATGTTTCTAAATTTTTAAAGATAGATGGATGCGTCGGTTGACCCACCGTAAGAAATGGTGGGAGATATCCACCCATATACGTAAAAGATATGTAAGGAGAAAGGGGTTAATTTTTTCAATGTTTGATTAACCTTATTATAGATTGGAGGAGGGATATGAATCTAATTAGAATCAAATGAAAAGAAGAGGTGTTGAAGAATGATTAGGCCCTATACGGACTTAGGTTAGCTGAGAGGCCATCTAAAAATTATATTTTTGCATTTGGAACAAGTTAAAAATAGTAGAGGATTGTATAATGGACTTTTGATCCAATAACTTCATAATCATAAGACTATGATCAATTGGTGGATTATGGCCACTAGATGAAGAAACCTTGGTATTGCTATTTTGTAGAGGTATTTTTGGTGAATTCTTAGAGGAAAATATAGTTATAAGATGTTTTTGTGGTTAATGGGTTTAGAATGGGATTTTAAGGTTATTTCCTCCATAGGGCATGTGCCCTAAGAAACCTTGATTTATTACACTTTTTGCTAGGTGTGTAGTATTTATTATTTGTTCATATTATTGAAAAACATTTTGGGGTTAACTCCGATGATTTAAACTATATTAAATTAAAATTTAAGACTCTTTTTTATGGCATTGGATATCTTGGCATAAAGGGGCCAATGGTATATACTATTGGAGAGAGGGATTTTGACCTGGATCATCCCTAGTACAAAGTATAAAGGATGATGGATTAAAATTATGAGGGAGAAGAAATAAATCCATTTAAATTGATGTTTCTAAGTGAGGATGAAGGAATGAAGAAAAAACCTAAGGGAAACATAAAAGGTTCTAGTATCGATAGGAATATCCTTAGAGGAGACATGATCAATAATGAATAGAATGACTTTAAAATTACAAAATACTTTTCTTGATATCTAAACGAGATGAGACATGTATAAATTCATAGGGGCTGATGGTGTAAGGATATGGTGAGTAAGCTGGTGAACATTATCAACTATGTAATAAGTTTCTACATAGGGGTCAATGGATTAAGGAAAAAATGATAAAATATTAGAAAAAATTAACCATGTAGCGGGGTTCTACATAGGGGCGGTGATAAAGAAAAATTAAGAAACAAAGAAAATATGACCTAATTTAGAGTAGAGTAAGATTCACGTTGGGTTCACTAGATTTTATGATTGACAAAAGATAAGTTCCCTTATAGGTTCTCAAATGTAGGGATTCAATCTAAGTATAGACACATGATGTAGATACAAAGGTGCTCAAGGAGAGCTAGTATCATAATTCTATAGGATAATGAACCTAACCCTATGATAGCTATAAGTTTCCAAGGCCTATATCTAAGATAAATATAGGTATCCTACTAGGATTCATAATAATAGTAATTAAGAGATGTATAAATCCAAGGGGCATAATATAATAAGACAATGCAATAGATCAAAGAAAACATACATCTACTCTATTCTACACCATACATGTGCAAGATAGAATATTAAGGAGGTTTAGAAATAATTACTTGTAGTGTGTATGACCATTGATGCACAATCCTCCATAGAGGAAAAAAAATGATAAAAAATTGTATGGGTAGAGAAGGGGAAATCTAAACAAGAAGATATTTAGTCCTAACTCACTCTGGTGAGCCAAAATGCATAAAGGTAAGATCCAAGACTCAAAGTTAATAAGTAGGTGTAAAATAGTGTGAAAATATGTGAGATATAATTACCTTCATGTATGCACAAAGTGTTTTTTTAGTGGTTATAATTGGTGAGAATGAAAAAAATATAATGGGGTATATATACCTAAAACCATATCCCATGATGTTAGCCATAGAAAAGGAAAACTCGACACTATCGCCCATGGAAATGACATTGGCCTTAGGGGGTCACCTAAGGAAAAAGGGTAAAAACATGGGAAATGGAGGATAAAAGGTAATTAGAGGTAAATGACAAAAGTATAGGGTGATCAAAAGTAAGGATAATATTGTGTGATAAGTAGAAAACAAGTAGACATTATGAGATAATTTGGAATAATGGGTGTAATGTGTGAACAAAGGGAGGAATTGAGGAAAATGTAGGGTAACTATGGAATAATGGTGACATCTATCAATTATATGGTCTATCCCATGTGACTGAGTCAAATCACAACTCAATTCCAATAAGTACCTTAAGGAAACCACTTAGGAGGAAGATGCATTAGAAATCCATGCACAAATGAAATAGTTAACAAGCGTAAAAATGAGGTGTATATAACCATTACCTTGATGGATGTGCATGTAATACTCTAGTTTCCTATTCTAGGTGTGAGGATGTTTTGTGATGTTCCATCCAATGTGGTAGAAAGGATAGAATTATCCTAGTGGGCTATGAGAAATGATTTATAGCATCCCAACATATTGATGCTATGACCGAGCATCTTTTTACTATAAAGATTCTAGATATACGGAAGGATGTTATAGGGATTGTTATGAAAAAAATATTGTTCTATAAGGAAGAAGGAAGAATAGCATTATTTATGTTAGTGGCATGAAAATATAAATTGGAGGTAAATATATATTTTACTTGGGGACCAATATATGAGTGGAGTTTATTCACGAATTGTAAATGATTTGGGTTAGGTAGAAAAGGGCCATATGACTAGTGATTTTTCTAAAGAACCTATATATATGAGAGGTTCCCTATATACAAACCTTTAAGGAAAACAATATAAGTAAAATGGGATGTAGTGAAGGTTATTTAGTGGGATAGAAGTCCAATAATGAGGGAAACAAAGTGGGATACAAGCCATAGATTCATGTACTATACCATTAGGAGGTGTGGAACCTGTATCGGGGGATGATAGATTATTGGTCTTCTTAGCATATGATATTTACTATTTGGTGTTTGGAGAAACACTTGAATAATAGAGTTTCATTATAGTTTTAGCATCTAGCTCATGTAGTACCTCCATCCTTCCTAGAGTATATATGACATCATGCTTTATAGAGAGGAGGGAGAGCTAGGACAAAAACATACATTCTACCATTGAGACCACATCGAGTGAAGGGTTCCACACATGTGAGAAATAGACAAAAATAATAGAGGGGAGATGGAGGATCATAGGCCCCACATATTATAGAGGTGGGGGATAGCCTTGACAGGAAGGATACTAAGGAGGGTTATGGATAGGAAAGAGGAGAGGAGATATTGAGAAAATGGGCGTGAGTGGAAGATATAGAGTAGGAGGGGGTATCTTACACTAATGGGTGTTCAAATTATGAACCAAATTATGCATCATCCATATTGGGGCCCAAAGGTGGACATAATTGATTTTTGTGCCTAAAGATAGATGGGAACAATTAGTGGGAGCCCATTTATTGAGGGATGACAATGGTGCGGTAGTTATGGGAGGATGAGTAGATGGAACTATTTTCATAGAGTGAATTAATCAACCAGTGAACCTCTAAGTGGTTTATGTGATGTGTAGAGTTTTAAGGTATAATAGATTAGTATGTTGATATGTATATATTTATAATGATAGATGTGTTTTCTAAGTGAATGATATCCAATTGGAATTCTATGATTTAGGGTGCACACTATAAGAGTTTAGACAACTTATTAGATGCGTTTGATAATTCTACAATGACATATCCATTAGTAGTGTTGGATGGAAAATTATTTCTTTTAGGCTCATCGGAGAGGCATCTATGCAAACTATAGAGGTATCAAAATTCCCATGAAGATAAGATAGGAAGAGATATGAAATAAATAGTGTGGGACTTGATACAAGAATAGGAAACACTAGCCCAAGAGGAAGACGTGAGGCATTTATATGCACATGTGACAACCACTCGCTGGGTGAAAAATGTAAGGCTAATTTCAAAGTTAGAGGTGAGTGTAACAAGATAAGATGGAGAGACTATGGGGGCTTGGTTTAGAGCCGAATCATTATCATAGTCCTTATCTGCTATGAGTCAAGAACCATCATGAAAAAAATCAAATGACTTCCAACCGAGGGAGGAGATGCTTAAGCGATGAAGGTGTCAATTTTATTATGATTTATTTTGATAGAGATGGTGTATCATGAAGATGCATAAAACTATTTATATATATATATATATATATATGATATATCATTTTGGTAATGTATAGTGTTTTCTAATTTTGATGTTGATGTATGATTTATTTTATGATTCCATTTTCTTATCTATATACAAGTGTATAAATGCTTATGGATAATAAAAATGGAATAATAAAAGGATTGAAAATATAAAATAGTAGGTCATATGTATTGGAAGATAAGAAATGTTATATTTATGGCGTGGGAACCAATTAGAGAACCAACCGAAGCGATGGTAGATAAACCCAAGTGGGAGGTGAAAGAAAGATTACTAAAGTATCTAAGTTAGGAGAAAATGACAAGTAGAGACCCAAGTGATAAGGATAAACCAAAATGAAAGATAAATAACGAGTTTACACATGAAACTCACACAATAATAATATATTTTTATATCTTAAATCAAATGATAGATTGGCTATTAAATATCTATGGACAATAGATCAGCTTCACAATAAATAGGAAGTAGGTACAACAAGGAACCTATAATAGTCATTGGTAATAAAAACCATCTATTAATAAAATAGTTACTAACTTACATTTTACTATGAATAAATATAAAACCATATGATAAAAATTAAACCATAGATTCCTAACATTCCCCCCTTAGTGCTAACATGGGGAGATAATGCCTGTGTACCACAACTCGATACTTCCATGATGCTCATGATCTGGATGGTTTCTAGGAAAATACCAACAACCTCTGGATGGTTTTCCAAGTGGTTTACCAATAACCACACCAAAGATAGTTTTCCCAGTGGATTACTAACAACCACAACTATAGATAGTTTTTCCAGTGGATTACTAACAACCACAACTATAGATGGTTTTCCAATGGATCCAACAACCACAATATCATGATGTTACAACACATTGCTTGGCTCTCATCATTGTTTCTCTTTAGGAGATTACATATCAAAATCTATGATAGTGCATATTATTCCCGCCAAAAAAATGAAACAATGTGTCATTTCCCCCCCACAATGTGAAGTTTCCATAACACAACACAAAGAAATATGAAATCAACACACCATGCTTTGAGAGAAAAAATAAACACACACACACACACACACACATGTCACCAAACTAGTGATGTGGCCCCATCGTAGGTGACTAACGAGAGGATGTTGTTTTTCCTCTATCCTCCGTTGCCTCCAGCCTCCAATCAATGATTGTTTAGAAGAGGAGATCATCAGACACATATCCACATTCCTCTTGTGCAGGTTCATCTTCTCCTGATGAGTCTTCATCAATGGCTACATTAGATTCATTTGTAAGCTTCCCACTAAGTAGATCTCTAGATTTTACCTTGCATAATTTGGCAAGTATGTCCTTTTTTCTTACAATAGAAACATTCCAATTCACTTTCCTTTTTAGTAAAGTTCCTATGTTTCCTTTTCGTATACATGGATTTTTCTTCTTCTACATCTTCTTTAGTTCTCTTCTCTTCAGATAGGAGAGCTGAAATCATGTCTTCAAGAGTTTTAGAAGGCATCTGTCTAAGAGTAAAAACTACATTTCTATATTTGGGAGGAAAAATATTTATAATATGGCTTTTGCATCCTCATCATCAACATGAGCATTAACTTCTGCTAATTGTCTAGTGAGTGATATGAAATCATTAATGTGACTAGACATGGTGACCCCATCATCCATTTTGAATCTAAACAACTGAAGTTTTAAGGAAAACTTTGCATTGACAACTTTTGCACCAAATAACTTAGATTGTCCCACATTTCCTTTGATGGTTTATCAAGTTCAACATAGTGCAATTCAGAATCTGAAAGAGCTAAGCCAATAATGGATTTGGATTTATCATCCCTTTTTTGCCATTTTGATGCTTTATGTGGATCTGATGGTTTTTTCTTGCCCATTTACAATCCTCCACAAATTCTTATTCATAAGTTGCATCTAAATTTTCACTTTCCATGTGTGAAAATTGACACCATTGAACTTATCTATTGGGACTACAGATGTTTCCATTAACTTAGCAAACACATTTATGAAAAATCACACACCGACTTCCTGTTTTAAAACAGAGGTTAGAATATTTTAATCGAGTAGGCATCTTTACGTAGGAGCACATAAGATAACTATGTGAACGAACCTTTTCTCAAACTACTCATGTAAATACAACAACCTCCAACATCTAATTCTTCACTACGGAAGTTAGATATCACATGACACAAGAAGGAAATGTGGCCTTATCGCTATTTGATGGAACACAACTACACATTGACATGGAAAAAAAGATCTTTCCTTTGTGTACTTGTGCAATACAAGACTTCAAGGCAATTGAATAAGCTTTATATTGCTCTTTGATGAGATCTTTCTACTCTCGGGAAAATGTTGCATGCGAGACAATCATATATGCGTCCAATAATGAGTAGAACAAGAATTGGGGTTGATGTTGGATCAATGAAACCTTTCAATGCAAACTTCCAACACAAAAACTAACACATGTGTCGATAAAAAGTAGGCCCAACTAAACCAGGCCCTATTGATGTAGTCTATGTATGGCTGGAGAATCAACAGAGTTGTGTTGAGATCACAATATTTTTGAAAATAGTATTCTAAAGCCATCTAATGCCAAAATCAAGAACATAATAATAAATACAAAGCCTTGCAAGACTGAGAACACACTAATACCGCGAGATAAATCTCTAGAGTAGATTTTGTAATGGGTCGATCTTGCTGGGACTACAACGTTTCAATATTTTTCATCAATCTTAATTTTACAACAAAACACTTGCTTGCTTTGGTACCAAATGAAAGAGAAACAATGAGTTTACATAGGAAACTCACACAATAATAATATATTTCGATATCTTAAATTGAGCGATAAATTGGTTATTAAATAGCTATGGACAATAAACTAACTTCTGAATAAACAAGAAGTAGGTACAACAAGGAACTTGGAATAGTCACGGGTAATAACAACCATTTACTAATAAAATAATTAATAACTTGCATTTTACGGTGCATACATATAAAACCATATGATAAGCACTAAACCATAGATTCCTAACACCAAATGGGATAAATAATAGAGAGACGAGACAAGAAAAAATGAATCAATGATGGTGTGTGAAATATTAATAGGCATTGGTTATAATTTCGGTTACTTGAAGTAAAACTTGATGTTGAGTATGAATCATGAGATATTATAATTTATACTAAATAGTGTTGATACCATGATGAACTTGTGATCATGCAGAAAAATAGGGAATTGTTGATCCTTTTAGATTTGTATGAGAAATTTATAGTAAATATCATCAAGGAGGTAGGAGGTAGGGACAATTGAGTAGGTTAGGAGATAAATATTGGAATAGAAGTATATTGATGAGATGGAGAATAATGGCCCTTAACCTAGGGACATGAGAATAAGGTTCTCAAAATTAGTGCTTGTGGTGAATAACCTAGCAAGTGTCATCAAATGTGAAAAAAATCTATCATGATAAAATAGGGTGGTGTAGAAGAATAAGGTTGTGTGTTTTTCCTTTTTTGATCTTGTAAAACCTCCACTTATAGCTTCTTAATATATCATTTATAAGATCTATAATCTATAACATCATTCCTAGAACCTTATTCCATGTGTAATATGGTTTTGCCTTGGGTGGGCAAGGATCCATAACAAAATGAAATAAAAGAGGTGACCTTGCATAAGGTAAGTTGGTAGAGACATTAGGAGGAGGAGGAAAATATGTTATAAGAGGTGTAGTGGTAGGATAGGTAACTAAAGGAGTAAGTTGTGGCTTAGGCATCATCCCACTAGTCGAGGGGAATCATCCATTAGGTCATTTTCCTAAGGGTCGAAGTTATAAAATGTTTGGTGAGGATATACTAATAGTGTTGATGATATGGCTAAAAGTAGATTGAAACAATTTTTTCTATTGAAGGATATCAAAATTCTTATGATGGACATATCCTAATAACAAAGGGTCATGTAGGGTGTAATCATCATCATATTTATGCTTAGTAATGTTGATAGCGCATGACTCAATGATAGTATCAAGTTGAATGAGATGCTCAATATGGGGATGCTTAGTTTGAGTAATAGTGATACGAACTTGATAAACATCCTTTTTGTGAGAAAAAGGTCATAAGGTAGGAGGTAACTATAAGATAATAACATTAGGGAGATTGGAATTGTTAATATTAAGATTTATTTTATCGGGATCATCATTGTATGAATTCGAAAGTTGGGTGGAGTATGAAACAAAACATTAGGATTCATGCTATAGTCATGAAGGGAATCAATAGGATAGTTAACATGTTAATAATATTATTTAAATGGAATAGTAGGAAGATCCTCTGTGGTAGTAATGTTGAATGTACCACATTTTTGGAGGAGGTTAAACTTCTAAGGATTAATGTCACCTTATCTTGTATAGATATCTTCTAAATGTGTAAACTTAACACATTAACATGAATATTATTTAGCTATGTGCATATAATGCATCCACAATTTATCTAGGAGGATGTTATAGGAAAAATGTAAGTTGAAAATCATGACATTGATGTGGATGGTGTGAGGAGGCATGTTATAGGTAAACCTTTGAAGTGGAACCTATACCAAACGCACTTTGAGAAAGAAGAAAAGGCATATAAATCCAAAGGTGGAGCCCTTGATGAGAAAGGATTTGGATAAGATCATAGAGGAAAATATCATCTTTCCCATCAAACATTCTTCTTGGGTGGAAAATCTAGTTTCGATCGGGAAAAAGAATGCATAGATTAGATTATGTGTAGAATTTAGAGAATTGAATAAAGCATCTCTGAAAGATCATTATCCTCTTCCTTCCATGGAGCAGATCCTTAAAATAATGGCTGGGGAAAAGAGGTTTTCTCTCTTAGATGGTTACTTAGGATATAATCAGGTTCTTGTACAATAACAAGATTAGTTTAAAACAAATTTCACCAAGTGGAGTACCTATGCTTATAAGAAGATTCCTTTTGGATTAAAAATGATGGTGCAACCTTTCAAAGGGAAATGGATATGACCTTCAAAGGACTTATTGGTGACCTGATTTTGGTATATTTGGATGATATAATAGTCTACTCAAAACACACAAGTGAACACTTAACTCATTTGAGGAAATTATTTGATAGATGTAGGGAATTTGGTGTTTCTTTAAACCCCAAAAAATGTGTGTTCTCTATTCATGAAGGAAAATTGATTGGACATATAGTGTCAGAGGATGACCTTTCCATAGATCTAGATAGAGTGAGTTTAATTTTTATCTCTCCCCAAGGCACAAAAATGCTTGCAAAGTTTTTAGGAATAATACATTTTGTGAGGAGATTTATTCCTAATTTTGCTTCCTTAGTTAAACCCCTCACCTCGATGCTCAAGAGCAATGTTATCTTCAGTTGGTTACATGAAGGCAATGAAATTTTTGATAAAATTAAATGAGCTATTTCTCAGGCCCCAACTCCCTTGAACCCTAATTATAAAAAGTATTTCATCCTCTATGTGTTTGGAGGGAATGACAAAATCTCAACCATTTTAGTCCTGTAAAATGATGGTTTCTTGGAGCAACCTATTGATTTTTTAGTCAAGCATTTAAATACTATGAGCTCAAGTACAATTTTGTAAAGAAACAAGTTTTGGATGTCATATGTGCACTCAAGAAATTCAAAAACATGCTCTCAAACAACAAGATTCAACTAATGGTATCTCATCTAAGCGTGAAATACTTCCTCTTGAATAAAGAAGTGAATGAAAGGAGAGCTAGATAGATCACCAAAGTCATGGAGTATGATGTCCATATCAAAGTCACCAAGCTTGTGAGAGGTAAAGGCTTATGTGATAAGATTGTAACAAGATTGAGAGTTGAAAAATAGGTCTATATCTTACAATAGAATAAACCACCTCTTCCTCGTGTTCTTGATATTCGGTATCAACATATGACAACCTTTTTGCAAACATGTATCTATCCCCAAGGTTAGAACAAGGTAAACATAAGGTACTTCAGATTACAAGATATTCCCTATGTGTTTATAGATGGTATCTTGTTTAAAAAGGACATTAATGGAATTATTTTGAGATGTGTTGAGGCTAACTAGATAGATAAAGTTTTGCAAGAATTCCATGATGGACCAACAAGAGGACATTTTTCTCCAAGAACCACCGCACTCAAAATCATGAAGGGTGGATAATACTAGCCTAATATCTTCTAGGATTTCCACATGTGGATTAGAAAATGCAAGAAGTGTGCCCTATTTATGGGAAAATAAAAACTTGCATGCCTCCCCCTCCATGCCATTTCAGTTGAAAAACCATTTATGTAGTGGGGTTCACACTTTATAGGAGTAATTAACCCACACTCAAGCTTGGGGCACAAATGGATATTGACTGCAACTGATTACTTCACTAGATGGACTGAAGCCATTTCCTTGAAAGAAGAAAATGAGAGTAATATTCTGGATTTTTATGAAGGAATTATAACTAGATTCAGTGGTTCCTTCTACAATCATATCTAATAATGCCTTGATATTCTTGGGAACTAAAACAATGGGATGGGATATTAGGAATGTAATTCATCTAAGTACATCTTCCAACTATTACCCCTAAGGAAACGGGCTTGCTGAATCTATAAAAAAAAAAGATGAGATCATCCTTGTGGGCTAATAGAATTACTCCAAAGAGAGAAACCTATAGTTCACCATTAAGAATTGTTTATGGAAGAGAGGAAATATTTCCAATCTCCCTTGAAATCCCATCATTAGAGCTCAATAACTAGATTGATATGTTTGAGGAGGAAGAAATGGAGGTTAGATATGTAGAGTTGATGGAACTAGAATAATTGAGAGGCAAGACCATGAAGGTAATGGAAAGACAACAAGCTCAAATGAAGAAGTGCTTTGATAGGAAAGAAAAAGAAAGAACCTTCAAGGAGGGAGATATTGTCCTCAAATGGCATAAAGATAGAGAACAACCATGTAAGTTCTCCAAATTTGATTCCATTTGGAGTGGCCCCTATGTAATCTCCAACTATAGAACAAATAGTGCTTTTAAGTATTCTAGCTATATAGAGATGAGCACCCTATCCCAATAAATGGTATGTAGCTTAAGATATGTCATTGAGGTAAGGTATCACCTTATACATAGTTGTTGATTATTATGCAACAAGTGCCTTGTGTACAACTTACAAATTTCATTTGAAATGTGTATGTGTTTTTCAGTTTTTATATAAATTTTATGGGCCTTTTGTTACTGTTGCACAATTTAGTCTAGTTTTGGAGCAGAATTCCATGGTAAAATCGGACATGGGGCAATTTTTCAAAGTGACAATAGAGTGGAGAGTAATCTTTAAAATAGTTTTCCACTCTCATTAAACTCAATCCAAAATTATTTTCATGTATAAAATGATTTTTTCAGGTAGAGAAGACCAACACTAAGTACAAAATTTGTAATTCATGCGACTTAGGGGTCGAGATTAAAAATTTATGATCAATTTTAGGTTTTTAAGACCCGAATCCATGTAAAATGGATTGCAAAAGGCCATTAATATTCTATCTAATAGGTAGATATCCCCGTGAGTCACCAAATTTTTATCCTAAAATATCCCATAGGGTCATTTTGGTGTTAACAAGGATTATTTTGTGACCTAGGTAGAAAATTTGCAAAAAATGCCACACAATCTTGTTTTGCGGTATTCCACGGACTTAAGGAGCTTAGTGTCCCATGGGTTCTCCTAACCCACAAAACAAAAGGGAGGATCGGTATGACTTGGGAAGATATGTGGCTTGAGAAATCCATGGAATAAAGTTACGTATGTTCTACGGAGAGCATAACGAAGCATTCCGAGAATTTCATAGTGTTTGAAATGAAGGAGTTGAGATCACTTTGTTGCATGACGAGAATCAAGGAGAAATAATGAATTCAAAGTAATGTGCATGTTTATCCCTACTCCCAAGCTCCTCGTTCTCCTTTAGTGGGTGTTGGTTCCCTCTTGCAACCTTATATGCTCATGCAAGTATTCATTCCCCACCTTGAGCCCCATGCTTCTCCTTTGAGCACCTACGAGATTTCTTGGCAAAGTTGCCTTTGCCTTCTCACTTTCATGTTTTTCCCAATCCATACCGCCTTCCCTCATGGGCCCATGTACTGCATCACGTAACTCTACATGCTGATGTGAGCATGCAATCTTTCCCGACTCCTGCTCTTTCACCGGAAGACCTAGTCCCCATAACAACCAATAGGCATCAAGTGGCGAGAAAAACAAGTGGCCCCTATGGTCAAAGATTTAAAACCCTACACCAATCATAAGTGGTAACATGGTGTAATTTAAGAATGGAAAAGATAATCCATGTGGTTCCTTTTTGGTAGCCTTAAAAGAAGATGCATTTTGTGGACCTCAACTCTACGGAATGAGGCATGTTTAAAAATTTTCAAGTCCAACAGAGGTCCAAACGAACCGTAGTAAAACACATTGGAAGGCATCTTGGTGACCCCATAATGAATCGAGAGGGTGCTTCATGTCAAATTTGGAGGCAATTAAAGCATGCCACATGTTAGAGAGTCATTTTCATTCCTCTAGAGCTCTAAATCTTCAAAGGGGCATAAATTTCTCCCCATAACTCCAAATTCAAAAAAATTAGTACCGTTGGAAAGGTATTGAGGGTATCTTCATTTTTACATTAGTAGAAGTAAATTTTGATGAATTTAAGAGGTAAAAAATAGTAAAAATAATATTGGGGATGTTTCATTCAACTTTCAAATAGAAAAAATGTCCAAACAATTTAATGATGCATTTTTGATCTTATCTCACCTTAGGACCCTTATTTCCTCTGAATGGCATATTCCTCCATGCTCAACTGAAATGATGAGAAATAAAAAATTGTATAATAAATTTTTGGCATTTGGTATTGTTTTATCACATCCATCTCTAGTTTTCATGGGCCTCTATTGATTACAAGAATGTGCTCACCATGAATCATATTTTTTGAGTTTCTTGCATGCTAAGGCAACACCAAAGGAATGAGAAATCATGAAGGAATTTGATAACTTGTTCAACATAGTTTTAGATAAGAAATGCATGGTTTAGTAGGTCATATTATTGTGCAACATATTTTGATCCCCTCTCCTCTCACCTCTTGTATTAAAAAATTGCATGTTCTTTATTAAAAACATCCCTATCTTTCTTGGTAATGTTATTATGCTAAAATTGAACTAAAAATGAGGAGTTGCAGACCTAGGCATGAGTATTTTTGAATTATTTTACCTCCAAGCTTGATTATAGTAGTCTGTGCATTTAAAACCAGTAATGTGATGTGAATTGTGTCATGAATCTGCCCTTTTGTGTCTATTATGTGTCATTACCTTTTGCTCTTTCAATTTTAATTGTGTAAAAAAATAGATATGTGAGATGATTTATTTTTAGGGTTGAAAATTTGTAAGAATATTCCTCTTTTATCTTGCAATTTATCTCTTAAAATTCTGAAACTTCAAAGGAGAGTGATCAACCCTTTCTTGGTGCTATCATCACATTTACCTTAGGATTTCAATATGTTTTCCCTCTTCCCCTTATCTTTTTCTTGGTTACTTAGATCTGTTAGAGTAGGTTAGTCTAGGATTAGTTTTAGCACTAGTTTAGTTAAGAAACCAACCTTATAGAGGATTGTTTCATCTTGCAAGGTCCCACACTTGGAAACAATCCAATGTTGTCTAAAATTTTTTTAGTCTTCCATGATCAAATCCCAAGGGTAAAATATGATCTACAACACCTTCAATAAATATCCTCCATGTAAATATTTTGATTATAACACTTGGTGTGTTATCTTAAATAAAGGATAAATCCATGTAATCTTTTTAAATTTGATTATAACTTAAAAAATTATTGATTCAACCATTGTTTTAACTCCACATTGCCCTTTCTTTCTTAAGTATCTACCTTGAAACCTATCCTTAATAGATTAAAAACATGTGTATACTATTTTTATCGCCTATCCTAAAAATTGAATGAGCTTTAAACCTTTGGGCACCCATATACATCGGTATACCGATGTGAGTGTAGACACTTGGGTTTCGTCACCCGCCTACTCCTTGCATAAACACATTAATTTATTAAAACCTATCACTTTAAACCTATCTAAGCCATCCCAACTCACTCCGTAAAATTATTATTTATCCTCGGTAAATCATATTTACTCATAAAATTTTACTATAACTCCCCTTAAAACTCCTAAACCATCATTAAAATTATCCTAACCTTTTCAATCCTAACCTCGCCTAAACTCTTCCCAAACCATTTTTCTCTCATCCCACACCCAAAAATACCATTTTGAAAGTGGTTGAAACCAATTCCAAATGCTCTCTTTTGAATTTTTCGGATAGCCGATAATTCCAAAAAATCACCCATGATTATAAATAGGAGCTCGAACTCCTATTTCAGGGATATTGGATACCTTTTGGATGATTATGCATATTTTCTCTCAAGTTTTCTTGAGCCAACAACAAAGCCATATTATTTCAGCTATCACCAAGCCCAAAAACAAAATTATACCACTCCAAGGAGCTGCAACACATCAAATTTTGCACCTAAGCCTTCAACAACCTCTCTAGATGATCAACAAATCAAAATCATCAACTCAACCAACCTCTATGAACACTCTTACAACCATGTCCACATCACAAGGTTATTCCTTTTGTCTATTGTCACTCATAGTTTAGTTATAATTCAAAATAAGTATAAACAATCAATTCAAATCTATGTTTTCATTAATTTATCATTTTACAAGAATCACCCATGATTCCCCTAAATTGCCAGTGATTACTTTAAATCACCTACAATTTCTCTTAATTAGTTTCCTTTACCAGATCATTGCATTTTATTTATCATTATTCATACTCCTAGATTTAACTTGTCTATTGCAATAATATCTCTGTTATAGATGAATGTTCTAGATCAGTCTCATTTAATCACAAGCATCTACGATCTCCTAATCATTAAACAACCCTTTGTGTGGCGGTAGTCTGACATCCTTCACGATATTACTTTGTGTGCCATTGCATTCACACCTTACATCAAGGGTATTGAGGAATAGATCAAATTCCTCCACGAAATCCAACAGTAACAGCGTGGATTACTGGTATGACTAGTTTGAAGCCATCTAGATTACCACCACTTTAGCATGGGCCACTTATGAAGAAAAACAAGATCTTCCTTTCCACTTGAAGTTTTGACTTCTATCCTTGTCATTGTCATTATTCATCTTATCCTTATTATCAACTCACTGAATTACATCAAAATGAGTGACATCCTCCAAGGAAGTCCCTTTGGATTCCTAGAATCATCCTTTTCCAAGTAGCTCGTCATTCTATTTTATCTAATATCTCTTGTTTAGTTGTCTTTGCTTATAGGTATATTCACTTGGAAAAAGGAGGATCTCTCATCCATTTTTCACATCTTATCATCCCGACATTGTGACTATCGGTACATGTATTGCTAAACCCTGTCATATTTTGAGTTTTAGGTACTTTCTACATTTGATAGCATAGACTTGAAATCTACCTAATACCTTAAGACATGTGTCTCCTATCGGCACCAATGTGCTCCACAATGTTTCACATCTTTGACATAGATATGTAGTTCCTTTGTGTCATAAATGTTTGAAACTTGTCACACATCAATCATACTTATTATTTCAAGCTTATCCCTTGTGTTATACCCTATGTGTACTGATCGATGCCACTTGGTGAACATCAATGCATTATCTCTCCTTCGTGCTTTACCTTATTGTGCATATGATATTCAATAGTTGTCACACAACAGTGTCACAAGTACCTTCTCAACTACAATACCATGGGTTCATAGATGGGCGAAACTTTAATTTTATTAGTGCTTCATGATCTACAATATTTCACCAATTCTAATATCTTCATACCGGTTTGCCATTAATTGATGAAACTTGTCACATATTGGTGTCTTGTCTTTCCTCCAAAATTTATCTTGCCTCATTTATGGGTGTAACTTGTCTCCCATCAATATTTTCAAGCTCCACAATACTTATCTATTTATGCCTTGACTTCTAAGACTCAAAATTCCAATTAAAGGCATATGTCCTCATGGAAAACTATCCTTTAATTGGTGCCACCTTTGTGAACCTTCCAAAGAGTAATCTTATGTAAGTTAAATTTGAAATTTGAAATATAATTCAAAACTAAAAATTAAACCATCAAATTCCCATTTTAAGGTTTTTGGTCCCAAAAATGGTTAACTCATTGGTTTTCTATTCTCGTTCATTTGCATACATGAAAAACACTTAAACCATATGTACAAATACTTTTAAAGATATAAGATGATGATTTGAAGGCATTCAAAATATGGAAAAATGATTTTGAGTATTTAAAGGTTATAAATAAGGAAACATTTTACCTAAATGGTTAATATCTTAAGGGGTAGTAACAATAGGATATTGTCCTATTCAATTAGTTTCCAAATCTAAGTGTAGAAATATTAGTATAATACATGAAACAAGATAGATAATGATAGATAAATGAAATGAAGTACTAGAAATGAGGAGGATAAAATTACTTGGATAATATATTGGATGGTGTGATGATCTAGGTGACTTTGATGGCTGAAAAAAATATGGAAATTATCAAATAGAACATCACCACCGAGGTGTGTCCTAAACAAATACCTAGACAAAAGTATATGGTGTAGACCAAAACACACCCCCTGCTACGGCCATCTCTATATGCCCTTGTACTTAGGTTCTTTTAGATTATGTAACTTATTGTTGTTGTACACTACTTCATGTTATGCTCATATCTAGAATTTTGACCTTTGATACTATGTGATTCTTGTAGTATAACTCATTTATTATTAAAAACCCTATGGTGAGATAGTCCTAAAAATTAACATTATATAGATTTTGGACACCCCTCTACATAGTCAAATTTTCCTTTGCTCTAAAGAGAGATCAAACTACATGTCGTTCACACCTAGCATGTGATATTTATAATGTATACAACACAATTGATAACCATGACCTTGAAAAAATGGGATTGTACTTGATACTTACCCTAGGTTTCCGACTTTGGAAATGTGCCTTTTGTACTTACATACTAGGTACCTAAGTGGATAACTTACCTAGAATGAGTATGTGAAGCTCAAGGGAGTCCTAGAGTAGCTTTGTTTATGATTGTTCTTTATATTTTCTCATTAGGATGCTATGTACAAATTAGAAGGAATTATTTATTTAATGGGCGATGAATAAATTAATTATATGTGTGTTTTGGATCAGGAAAACTTGGGAAATACCAACTATAATTCTACTAGGGATATTAAAATTAAGAAAAGAACTATTAGAGGAAGAGAGGTCAAGTCAAACAGGTTGTCCCATAACGTATGGGCACTATGGCTCTTCCTAGATGCTATGGTCCAAGATGCATGTGTGAGTAATATGAAAGTTGGAATTAAAATATATGAGGGTATATCTTAATTTTATGGAATCATATGACTATTACGTGAACAAATAGGTTGTGTGCAAGAAAGAATGAGTGAGGCACAACTAGGGATAACATAATTGGTTGAATTGAGCAACTCTAGGATAGTGTAAGAGTTATTTATAATATTTTTGTTGCAAGATATGAATTGCCAATATGAATGTCTACATTTCCCCAATTTAAATATGGAATTGAAAATTGTGTGTTTAAAGGAAAATTTTCCTGAGTGTGTAAACACACTTTTCCTTCTCTTAGAGTGCCTTATGATTTTGCTAGGAGTTTTTATTTTTTCTAGTTGTGTTTGTTTTGGAAGATGAGTACCTATAAATAAAAATGTAGTTAATGTCCATAGTATAGGAAATCAAAAATTAGCATGAAAATATTGAACTTAGCGTGAAAATAAAAATATATGAATAGAAAATAAAAACAAAGGAAAGAGTATACCTGATTGTTTTGTGAGAGGGGGGAGAGTACTCCCTCTACAGTTGCCATTGAATTTCACTAAAATGTATGTTGGAACTAGTTGGAATGGATAAGGGTGATCAATCCCAAAGGGGAATGTGCCAAGGAGAGTATAAAGAAGTACAAATACACACCCCATGGTTACGAGAATTTTATTGGGGGAGTTCTAGTTGCTCCACATCCCTTCCCTAAAATATGAGGAATTAGAATTCAATCCTATGAGGTTAATAATCACCTCGAAACTTCCCAACACCCATAGATAATTTTAAATAATATGAACATGAACCTAATTAATTTTCAAATGATGACACAATGTACCACGATAATTCTAGATTGCACATACCCTTGGTATCACCATAATATTAACCGTACCATACATCCTATCATTATAAGCGAGTAAAAATATTATAAATTTCCCGAGAAATTGTACCAAATGATAAAAATTATCCAATTTTCACCTAAGGAAAAAAATCTAGAATGGTGATCTAAGAATGCTCCTCGATCCGAGAAACCTATTCTATGAAAATAAAGGAGGGTGATCTAAGAATTCTCTCGGGGGAATATAAAGTTTTAAGCACTTTTGATGAATAGATATTTCACATCTAGAGAGGGGAGGAAATTTTTCTCATTGTGTGTGTGTGTAACGTGAGGATTTTGTGTGTAGTCACCCCATCAATTATCAAGTTGAAATTATAAATAGAGTGTGTCATTAGGAAATGAGGGGGAATGTTGGATGCCCCGGTGTGAGTAGCGTATGATCTATTCAATGAGAACATTGAGCGAAGGCCCAATATTTTCTATTATGAATGATAAAAGTATGTGATCATGGGGAAAGAGAATAGTGTCATGTGAGACCATGTGTGGAATAGAGTATGTAGGAAGGTTGCTTCCTAAATGGTTATGTCATGTAGAAGGTGACATATACCTATGAGAAGACCAAGAGGTGTAATGTGTAGCAATAACTTTACATGATTTCCTATCCCTATGTGAAGGTCTACGAGACCTAGAGATATATCGAGAGTGAATGATGGGATCTGAATAATGAGAAGACCTAGGTGGGATAATGTCTAGTATTGAAAGAGTAGTAATATCACTAAGAGTGTGTGGAAAGAGCATACAACCATAATTTATAGATATATGAGTTAATGCAGGTGGTAGGTGTACTATGGAAAATGATAACAAGAGCGGATGATGCACTTACGGTAGATAAGTGTGAAAATTGAAGAGTAATAGGTAGAGGTGGTCTAGGTGATATACCTTTGATAGTGATGATCTCATGCTCATGTGTGAATTTGAAACATTGGTGCACAATAGATGAAATAACCCCAATATATTTCAACAAATAAAAACCTAAGACCATGTCACAATTATTGACTTCGATGCTACATCAAATGACATGCATAAGTGAGAGGCAAAATGGTGATGGGAAGAGGTATATGCCCATAGAAAGTAGGTGAATTACACTTGATTTGAGATAACATAAATCCAAAATAATCTAAGAGGGTAAGTGAACGTGTGTTATATTGAAATTAGGATTGATAATTACATTTTGAGGGCATGTTTAGAAATGGAAGAAAGAATATGAAGCCTAAATGATGTAAAATAAGAATGGAAGTACACATCATTAAAAGTGATGATCGGTGGTGAAGTATTAGTAACATAAACAAGAAAATATAAAGGATAATTGGTAAATTGAGGAGGTATAACCATGATGTAAGCATGGTTAGTAGTTTCCTCAAGTGTAACTTTTCATGTTTAAGAAGTAGTTCATCGAATATTTTAAGATTAACATTACCATTAGATGGTTTAGACATAGTAGGATCACCCCATTCAATTGTATCAAAATCAAATAGATATTGAATTACATGTTTAAGTTTAAAGAATCTATATGTAGAGTGTCCATTACATCTTTTATAGTCATAACATGCTTTATCATCAAAGTTCTTACCTCGAGGATAACTAGAATCCAACTTGAGTAGTGAAGGAAGATAGATAAGATTACTGGCAAGGAGATATTACAACATCGCCTGAGGTGGTATAAGAAATTTATTAAAATATTGTCAAGGCGCTTGACGTTGGAGCTTTTTGGTTGGAACCTTTGTATTAATAGTGGCCTTAGCCTTAGTTTGGGGCTCAATAGCTTTTCTCTTGATTTTTTTTTTTGGAATTTAACATTAGATTGGGTAAAATATTGATCACCATATTTAAGTTTTCCCATGGAAATTAGCTTTTCCTCACATGTCAAGGATATGACATAAGTGATCAAAGGAATGAAAGGTGTCAAATATGACCGAATTTTGGATAAGATGTAAGAGGATTTGTAAGAATATGTCTTATAATTTCAAATCAACTAAGACATTGTTCATTTTAGTTATATTTGTTTTGTAACATATAACTTTGTCACTAAGGTGCTCATTAGACCCTTGTTTCATTTTATCCATTTGTGCATAAGATATTTTAGTACCAATATTAATAGAAAAATGTGCTAAAAATAGATTTGCTAATGGATTAAAATATCATACAAAATGAACAGGAAAATCATAGAACCATTGTAATGCATAATCTTGTGAACTTATAGGAATTTTTTTGTTAATAAGGTATCATCGAAAGTATAATCTAAGAAAGCAATATGAAATGATCTAAGATGTTCTTGTGGATCTTCCTTTCCATTGAAAAGTGGAATTTTAGGTGAAACAAAATTGAGAGGAAGAGGATAAGATGTAACCTCAGGTGTGAGAGGACTATGCAAAAGAAGTGAGGAATCCATATAAGAAGAAGAGGTAGTAGCACCCTATTGTAATTGAAGAACTTGGGATTATAGATCACACACCAAGGATTCTAAGGCATGGGTACTAAAAAAGAATTTGGTTGAATATGAGAGATAAGAGGAGAATAAAAATGAGTAGTAGACATAGGAATGGAGACATTAAGACTAGATGCTCCCATGGAGGTGGGGAGAGAAGAAGTGGGAATGAAAGAATTAATAATAGAGGAAGAACCCAATATTCGAAGCATGCTCTCATGAGAATCCCTATCATGAGAAAGTTTTGCAGCTAATAAGATGTTAAGGACTAGTTGTACTTGACTCGATTATTATGAAATTGAGTATGGAAATGAGATAGAGCATCAAGTTGTTCTTGATCAACATTAATATCTTCATCATAGGAATGATCACTATCACAAGCTTATATATCTTCTAAGGGCACATGAGTAAAATCTGATAGAGGGTTATCATTCATAATTATAAAAGAGGCTATGGATTTGGGATGCTTGTGAGTATGGAGAGGGAGTTCAAGATATTATTCAGAACCAAAATGACTACTATGCATATTGGGAATGTGAATCAAAATCTAGGGTTGTTAGGCATTGGAAATTTGAATTAGGAGAAATAAATATAGATCTAATACACATTATACAATACTTAGGTTTACTAAATGATTTAACCTAAATGGTTAATATCTTAGGGGTAGTAACCAATTCGATAATATCCTAATCAAATTGTTTCCAAATCTAATTGAAGCAATGCCAGGATAATACATGAAACAAGGTAGATAATGATAGATAAATGAAATTAAGTACTAGCAATTAGGAGGGGAAATTGACTTAGTTTATATCTTAGATTGTGTGTTGATTTAGGCTGACCTAATGACTAGAAATAGATAGAAATGATCTAAGAGAATTTATCCAATGAGATTTTGTCTTGAAAAACTTCCTATACCAAAGCATATGGTGCAAAATAAAGCATACCCATTCTATGTCCCTTTTTGTACACTCTTATCCCTCTTCACTTTTATATTTTGCAACTTCTTGTTCTTGTGCACCTGATGTAGGAGCATCAAATCTTGTACATAAGAAAGTTTTGGTTTTTAGGTGGTTTTGGCTTGGAATAGGTCTAAGGAGTCTTTTCATGTGGTTTTTTGTCCTCAACCTCATTAAGTCCCTCTATGTGAGTTTAGTGGCCATCTTGGAGTTTCCCTCCAAAATGTGAATTTGAATATTTGAACTTGTAGTTTGTTCTTAAAAGATGTAAACGGTCATAAAATTCCTTATTTAATGTTTCTAATGTTTTTCACTCCTTAACCAAGGGTCACCATGATGAAGTTAGTTTCCACCATGGTTAGGAGGGAAAATTAGTTATCTTAATCAAATTTTAGGTCTTGAGATGGACATATTCAAATAGAAAAAATGAATGAGATAGGTTAGTAGGAGGATTGGAGGTTCCAATCAGGGGAATAATATCCTTAAGGAGGAAGAGGACTTGTAATTCTAAGATGAAACATTTGTAAGAGCAGGTTTCTTTGTTAAAAAAGTGGAAAGATCCTTATAAATATAAATAATAATGAATCTATATTGGTATTTATGTGTCTATTTATATTTATGAGTTTGATATGGTTGTGTTAAGGTGAATTATAATCTCAGACAAAGCCCTTGCTATGGATAATGATGTACTAGACAAGTTTTGGTAGTGAATGTCTTGAAGTTATAGGTTTTTCTATTCTAATATAAGTGTTACAGTTTTATGCAAGTAAATAAAAATGGTTAAGTTCTTTGAAATTTATTGATGGAGTTTATAAGTGTGTGATAATACTCAATTAGGCTTGAAATTGCAAGGAAAAGGAAGTATCTTGGTTTGAAGGTAAAACAAATATGGTTTGTTGTTGTATTATTGAGACATATTAACAAGATACAAAGGAAATGATGAAATAGAAATTAGGAGTATAAATTTAATTCACAAGAAAAAGTAAGAGAGATTACTCAAGGGTACATGGTGATAAATTATTGAGCTAGGGTTTAGAACCTTGTGGACACTGAAAAAACTTTGTTTTTCTTAAGCATGAATAAACAAAGCTCATTGTTGTGAATAACAAGTACGGTTTCAAGAGTCGGTGTATGAAGGAGAAAGATGGAGGAGGAATGGAAATATTTGGGAAGGTAAGTTTTAGGGTTTGAGACTAAGTTTTATGCTCTATATGATTTAATTTTTATCCATAATCGAGAAACCTAGTTTAGGGCTAAAATACTAAAATGAGATTTCATGGATAAAAACTATTGAAACTTGTTACACATCCTTTGAGCATTTTTTAAAAGTTATTTTATTGGTTTGAGGTGTTGGGGTGTTGTACGATCTGATTTTTCCATGAAAATGTCATTTTAAGTGCAAAAGAGACCTAATTGAGAGATACTTTATCATTTATGTGTTGTTTTGTTAAGAAAGTACTTGTATGTTTTATTTAACATCTCTAAGAGCATAATGGGTATTCAAAAAGTTTTTTTTTTCACCAAGAAACTGAGTTTATTCTCAAAGAAAACCTAGCTAGGTAGGGATACAAGATTGTGCAAGCAGAGTGAAGGGTAAACAAGTCTTATTTGTAATTATTTTTGTGTTTTCATCCTGGGAGGAGATATATAACTATAATTTGGAATTTTAAATGTAGGATAAATTATTTTAAAATATTGGAATATAATTTAGTGCCTAAGTTGTTTTTGGTTTCATAAGACCAAGAAGCTCCTAATAGTCCTAGGCTTGACGAGAGATATGTAAAGATTCCCATGAAAAGGAAGTAATTTATTATTAGGAGGTACTTGTATGTTTTATTTAACATCTCTAAGAGCATAATGGGTATTCAAAAGTTTTTTGTTCACCAAGAAACCGAGTTTTCAAGATTGTGCAAGCAGAGTGAAGGGTAAACAAGTCTTATTTGTAATTATTTTTGTGTTTTCATCCGGGAGGAGATATATAACTATAATTTGGAATTTTAAATGTAGGATAAATTATTTTAAAATATTGGAATATAATTTAGTGCCTAAGTTGTTTTTGGTTTCATAAGACCAAGAAGCTCCTAATAGTCCTAGGCTTGACAAAGATATGTAAAGATTCCCATGAAAAGGAAGTAATTTATTATTAGGAGTAATGAAATTGTTTGATAATATAGACTGATAAAAAAATAGGGGTTAATGAAATTTGTAAGAAAATAAGGAAACAATAACCTCCATGTGAATAGGATTGATGTTTGAGAACAAATAATGGGTTTCAAACAAGGAATGTGTTTCTATAATACTGATGTAGTCTCCATGGGTAGAATGAATCTTATATTTGAAATCATTCAAGATAAACTACAATCTAAGCATCTCATTATTCACCCTAGATAATAGAGGGAATGGTTGTAGGCTATACAATGATATAGACATATGGATGAAAGAGACTTAGACACGGTCTAAGGTGAAAGTTTATATCCATAATCAAGGAGTGAGAGAACAAAATCAAGAGAGAGGTAACCTAATAAGGATAGTCAAGAAGAACATCTAACAAGAAAGTAAGCTAATGTTATCTTAAGAACATAGAGGGAGGTTGCAGTCTTAAGGGTGTATATGGGAATGGTAAATGTTTTTGAATAAAAAAGAAGCATCAAGAAGACAAGAAGGGAGAAGCTAGGATAGTTTATAAAGAACTTTATGAATGGAATTTAATCCATGGTCATCTTAATGGTTTCTAGGAAAATGAATGCTTCCTAATTTTGATTTTTGAGTGTGTATGAATATTATTGACATAAGAGTAATGGAAAAATATGATGAGAAAGGTTGGAAACACTAACCAAAGGTGATGATTGAGACCTTTTATTAGAGGTATATGAAGAATCTACAAAGAATGACATACACAACTATTGAATTTGGAACAATTTACTCAAGAAGTTTATGTAAGACCTTATCCACCTCTGCATCAACACTACTTCTTATTTTTCTTATGTCTAGAATTCAGACTCTACGATACTATGTGATTCATGTTGTGTAACTAATTCAATATTCAAAACCCTATATGGTGAGAGCTTCATACAAAAATTCTGTAAGTGGGTTGTGGGCACCCATGTGCACTGCCAATGTCACCACTACTCCAAAATGGGGCTCAAACCACACAACTATTTCCTAGCTTGTGATGTACATAGAGTGCATGGAACCAAATTGATAAGCATGACCTTACAAAAATGGGATTGTACTTGATATTTTCCCTATCTTTACTTAAATTTGGAAAACATATGCTTCGTACTTGTAGACCTAAGTGGATGACTTCCCTAAAATGAGTATGCATAGTATGTGGAGCTCAAGGGATTCATGAAGTATCTTGTTTTGTGATTTCTCTTAATATTTTCACATTAGGATATTAGGTGAAAATTATAATGAATTCTCTCTTTAAGTGGGGATGAATAAATTTCTTATATATGTGTTCTATATTTAAAAAATAGGAAATGACGACTAAAAGTGTACCAAAGATATTGAAATCAAGATAAGAACCGTTAGAGGAAGAGGGATCAAAGCACCCAAGTCATCCCATAGAATATGGGCGTTATGGCCCTTCTTGGATGCTATGGTATTAAAGGCATGTGTAAGTAAGTGGAAGTTACAATTGGAATATGTGAGGGTATAGCCTAATTTTATGGATTGATATGACCATTATGTAAATAAATAGTTTGTGTGTGCAAGAAATAATGAGTTATACATAGCTAGGGATAGCATAATTGTTCAAATAGAGAAAGTGTGGGTTTGTGCAAGAGAAGTGTACATTTTTGTTTTTGCAAGACACAAATTACCAAAATGAGTATCTATAAGGATAACTCTCGGATGTAAAATAATGCCTCTCATAGTTAGCTTTAGGATAAAATGACTAAGTCAAAGTTATTTATAATTTTTCAAATGTGAATATCATTTGTTTAATAAACTAGAGAGAACAACCAACATCAAGGCTTTTCTACAATCATTTTAAAGCTAGTAAAAACTAGTTTTACACGTGTAAAAGACATTGAGTTCATTTCCTTTTCCAAAGGGAATGAGGTATGTTAGGTACCACTAGATTCATCATTACAATTATCCTTTGATTACATATCATTCTATCCACCCTTTTATCATCCTCTAATAATCTTGTAGATTTCACTTATCCCTCTCATTCTCTCACATAAAGCACACTTATGCTGGAGATGATATTACACACTTTCTTTAGGGTAAGTTGGGAGGTGCCTATACATCTTGGTTTATAGGTTCCATTTTTATATAAATAAGGTGTAATCTCTCTTGTGTTAATAATATTTTATACCAAACATATTAGCTTTCTGAATCTATATAGATGAGGAAATGTAAAATTCAACGAGGAAAAATGTCAAAAGCCATATTATTAAAAGAAAAACCAATAAAAGGAAATATGATAAGATAATTAATACAAAAATTTAATCAAAAAAACAAAATAAAGATAATTCATACTCATCAGATTTAGATCAAAGTGGAGTGACCACCACATGATGGGTCACAACAGATTGAATTCATCTACAAAGTTAAATCTCAAAAAAATACACAAATTATACCATTTGAAAAAAACACCAGTTGTATAAATAAATGAGATAGAGAGATCTATATTTTATGGTCAAAAAAATAAAAAAATTGTAAGTGTTTTAAAAATGGGGTAGTAATCTAAGTGTGTTTAAATATGACGAAAAAATCAATATCTATGCAAGTTTGAGTTAGAGTAGTATTAGGATGGGTGATTGCCCATGTAGTCCCAATGCTTCCCCTTATGAGCATCACATAGATTAAATAAATGCAAGAGTGGACCATTCATACTCATCAAATATAGTTTTAAGTAGATAGACTCAAAACTATGCGGTTAAATCCTAAATAATTACACAAATTGTTTCAATATGAAAAACACCACTTGTATAAATTAATGAGCTATGGTGATCAAAATTGGAATTTTTAAAAACGCAACAAACTTTCTAAAGGTTTTAAAATGGGGTAGCAAGATAAGTGTGTTTAAATAGAAGAGGAAACTTCAAATTTTAACACATTTGATCTAAAGTAGTACTAAGATGGGTGATCTCATTGGAAATCCCAAAGTTGCTTTAATAATGTGATCATGACCTAGATGCAATGAGTAATATAGTATATCATTCATACTCGTGAGATATTTATTAAATTAAATTAACTCAAAAATACTTAGTTAAATTTACATATATTACACAAATTATTCCACCATGAAACAAAATAATTTTAAAAAGTGATGTTATCATATTTGGCACATCTCTTATCTTGTTTGAAAGATAAAAATATGCATTGGTCTCGTTGAAAGGATTTAGGTATTTTAGGGCGTGGTAGGTTTTCTAATAAGGTTGGGAGTCTTATATCTATCATTGAGTGCCCCTTAATCACCTTAAGTAAGGTATTAAGGAGTGGGAAAAATGTTGTGGGGAGGTAGGATTCATATTTAAAATTATATTTACCATCATATATTATAATAAATTACTTTGGGATATACATTTATACTTCACTAGTTGGTCTAATCCAAAATCACACATCTAGATACCTTCTTTCCTTGATGTTAAAAACCTTTAATCATATCCTTTTTATTAGAGTGTCTCATCTTCTCTAATGATATTTTATTTCTACTTTACCTCTTTACATGGTAACTCCCTTTAATCCCCTTGATGGCTATTGTTGATAGTTGAACATGCATTTATACCCTTTCTATCCTAATATATCATATTCATATTGTTTCTAGTTTTGAGTATTATTAAAAGACCTTCACGCCTTTCTTATAAACATCTATTCACATTTATCTACTCCATCTCCACTTGTATTTTTAATGAACCTATATTAACTGGAAAAAATGATTTTGATCTTATTTATTTATTTCTATGTTTCCTTTATATCATAAACTATGTTTTATTTATCCATTCCTTAGATTTTTTTGATATCTATTACAATTTTTTACACATATTAAAATTAGTTGATTATCTTATTTGATTTTACTTGTTGACATGGTGTCCTAATAGGTGTTATCATTGATGTAAAACCACAATAATGAAAAAGTGAATGATGTTTGATGATGTCATGATGATGTATATGATGCTAACATGATGTTTCAGATGTATATCAACTGATACAGTGGGATTCAGTGAGGAGTGCTTGGTTTAGCAAGCCTATACAGGTGCCTAGGAGATGTATCTTGGAAGTATGAGCTTATTAAATTCTTGGGAAGGTACATGTGGTTCACTTGGTTACAAGTGCTCATTGGGAGCAGTGTACAAGTGGTTCACGTGGTTACGTGGGCTAGGAGGTGTGACAATGTGTAACAGTGAGCCGTTTGAGCTCATGAAATATTGTATTCAGGTGTATCATGTAATATGAGGTATGTTTGGGTCATTTTTCAGAGGTTTCCAGTTGATTTATTACATTATTTCAATTGGCCCTAGTTGCTACCATGAGGATCTAACATGTAAACATAGGTAAGTCTTAGTGACTGGAGATATTGAGATATGGAATTAACATTATGATGATTGGAGATATTATAGGGATGAGTAATTATGTTCTCATAAAATTCTTAGGTTCCCATGATGTGAATTTTTCAAGATATGATTGATTTTGTGAGACAGGGTGAAAATCAAGTCAAATTCCAACTCGAAGTGCAACTTCAGATGCTCGTTGTGAATAATGTGCTTTGCATGGTACCTTGTGGCTTTTAGGGAAGATTATATGGTGAGTTTAGAAGGTTAAAAAAATAATGAGGTCATTTTATCATTTAGTTTTTATGAACGAATGTTAAGAAGCTAAAGTGGTCTAAAACCCTAGTTAAACCCTAGCTAGGAGTAGTTTGCAAAAAGTGAAGTATAATGACCCATTTTTGATTGGTTCATAAAAATTGATGATTATATGTTGTATAGGACTCATAAATATTTCTATAAATGTATGGTTTATGTCATGATGATATGTGGGCCCCACCTCAAAATAGTAGTTTCGGGAGAAGAAGGTTTTAGGACAAGATGGTCCAAAGAAGTAACATGAAAATTTAATGGTGCATGATGATTGGGAGTTTTAATTGATTTCCATAGAGGTTTTAGGACATGTTCATGTAGGATCATGGTGTTTTGAGGTCCAAACATGTTGGTGGTCAAAGGACATATTTGGGATCTCAAATAACAGGGTCCAATAAACTGAGCATAACTTGAGCTACATGTGGATTTTTAAGATTATTCAAGCTATTTTGGAAATTATATTCATATATATTTCTAGTGATCTATGGATTTTATCATGATGAGGTCATTTGATAGGGTTTCTAGGTCATTCTTTGAGAAGACAAGTTTTGGCAAGAAAATATGATGTGTTCTAGTGAAAGTTTGGTGATATTGTAAGCATTATATGGATTGGGTGATGCTTCCTATTACCTGGAATGTGAAGCAGGATGAATTTTTAATCCAATGAATCAATTTTGAGGTATTGAATGTTTGTATAAATTATTTTATGAGGTAAAATTTGGAAACAAATTTTTTCCTAGGATAATCTAGTTAAGTAAAATGTTCTTTGTGGTTTGAAGTGAAAGATGATTCATGATTTATAACTTTATTAGAATTTTTATACATGATATTCAATTTATTTTGAGTGCTCACATGTCATGTTTTTTTAAGTATAAGTGATTTGGTGATCAGATGAAGTTTCTAGGGTGTTGAAGGGTGCAAGAAACAATTGTTTTGAGATTTGTAAAGAGAACTGGGCCTAATAAATGAAATAATTTTATTGGTTGATATTAATTGTGACAATGTATGAATGTTTTATGATATTGTATTTATATTCAAAGGGTTTTGAGCCATTTTTGACACTTGTAATGTGGGTTTCAGCTAGGTTGGCCTATTTAGGTCATATGTAACTATTGTTATTCAAATTTATTAATTTTTAGAGATGCATGGGTTGAAATTATCATGAGGGACTGACCTATTTTTTTTTGGAAGGAATAAAATCATATTTAAGTTCTTTTTGGTTCATTTTTGAACTAGTGCTCTTGGAGGGAAGGTGTGCGACCTAGAGGAAGATATTTTACAGGTATGAGAGCATGATTTGAAGGATGATGAAGAACATGATAGGTTGAGGAAGATAAAATAGCATGAGAACAAGGGGATAGAGAAAATAAAATTTAAGAAAGAGAAATAATATGAGAGATTGAAGACCTAGTGTGTGAGCTAGGGTTTGTGAGCTGAAATTATGATCTCCATCAGTTGTGGCAACAAAAAAATCAAAGATCATATATCTTCAAGTGGCTAAGTTAGTGCTTGGTCATCCTTAGGGGGTTGTAGCCTCCTTGTGGAGTGGGTGCTTCACTAAATTAGGGTTTTTTTATCTTGTAGAGTTGGTGCTCTACTAAACTAGGGGTTGGTGCTCCTTATGAAGTTGGTGCTTCACTAAATTACTTTGCTTTGTGTAATATAAGCAAAGTTTTAATGGGTTTTCTTCCCCATGAGGGTTTCCCACTTAATTTTGGTGTCTTGTGTACTCTCTTGCTCTTGATCTTGCTTATGGTTGTTTATATGCTTAAGTAAACACACATATGGTACATGGTTGAATGAATGGTAACATATGATGAATGGTAAATGAAATAAAAGTTTTTGTAGGACTGATTCAACCCCCTCTCAGTCCATTGTGCTTCCAACTTTCCTATAATAATATAATATTCTAAATTAGGACATATCTCATTTTATTAATTTTAGGTTGTAATCACACTTGTTTTTGAACACTATGTTGTATGATCTCAATTTTAATAGGGGAATTAGTATGACCTATTAATTCCCATGTGGAAAGGTCATTATACTAATATACTAATTTAAATGAAAACAAAGAATTATAAATTAAAATCTCAAATTTATGGTTGAGGCACAAGGGCATAGATTGCATGTAGTTTTAAATAAGAAGATTTGCCAAATTGTAATACAAAATTAGGGTTGAGGATGATTAAGGTTAATTATTATGTAAAACTATGAATTAGAATTAAAAATATAGCCATGAAGTGAATTAAAGATCCTAATAACATGTATTGTAATTATATTTTCTTATATAAGGTATTGAAATCTAGATAAAGGAAGTGTGGGTTAGGGTTAGAAGAGATTAAATCAAATTACTAGCTGAGATGAAGTGAAAATGGTGTGAAACTTTGTAAATAGGTTGTACATCCTCTCATTGAGATGTATTAAAATTCTAGGTATCTAAAACTAACGGGAGGAAAAATTATCCTATTTAGGGAAAATTTTCCCAAATGGATTTGTCTTGTGCAAGGTTTTGCTAGATCTTGATTTTGGAACTATGATCATTTTTTTCTTTATATTTTTCTTATGTTCAGAATTATTGGAGAATTATTATTAAAAAATTAAGGATTCTCCTTGTAATATACCCAATCTCTCCTTGTATCCACATAAATTTTCACTTTACTAACTTTTTTTCCTTACAAGTATAATATGCACATTATCTTCCCTAGAGTGGTGTCCTTATGGGTACTAATGGGAGTAGAGAGTAATAATAAATGGTTTTATTCATTTTCCTAGTTAATAGTGGTAATTATTTGAGAGATTTTATTTGCATCGAATTGTATCTTATATTTCACATGTTGTCACACCACAATATTTTTTTCATATCCTAGGGTCATCTCTTACAATCTTCTTGTGACATAACGATGTCATCCTATTTTAACCAAAAAAATAGACACTTTTAACAAACTAACGCATTCATCATCTTATCCCTCTACACTTCAAATTTAACTACATTCCTTATGGCTTGCATTCTTGATCTTCTTGTTTTTATATAACAATATGAGATTTCATTTCAACCTTGTCGATGCTAAAGGCTAGCATAAAATATAATTGATATCATTGGGTTATTTATACTTGGTATTTGTTGACCATTTTTGGTCATCATAAGTACGGGGGATTTGAAATTATTGGTTAAACATTGGGGCATTTTAGTTAGAGATTATAGAGATTGAGTTCATTAAGTTGAGTTGATTACAGATGAAGGTGATTAGTTAGAATTTGAAACTAGGAATGTTGTCCCCAAACAATAAGCTAGTTACATAAATGGAAATCTCTCATTTATCTTCATCAGGCTTCACAAAGGATCATATGACAACTTGATGAGGATAAATGTATTACGTTTATGCAATCAACTAATCATTTGAAACTACATTCACAGTTGCAGATTTCAAATAATCAACTCCACTTTATTATGTTGTGCTCATCAGATTTATTGCTTTGTATTCATTGAGTTGTTTGTGATTCATGAAATTACATCCATCTATTCTGTCACAAAAGGTTACAAGTGACTCTTTTTGCTACCTCCATCAAGAAAGTACCGCCACCCAAACAAAGTGACAATAATGTCTGAATGGAGATAGTAGGAAAGAGTAAAAATGAAGAGCACATGCTTAATGCAGTAAAACAACATACAAAGAGGCACATCTCATTCAATGGTTGCTTACTAGAGTTACAGGTATTTATCTTAAGTTTATCTCTTATATTGATTCATTTGATTGAGATATTGAGTTGCTTACATAATTGTATAATCAAAGAAAAAGCTGAATGCAGAAAGAGATGGTCAACTAATTATTTCAATTTAATGCTTTATTCATAAGAGATTACAAGTTTTCCCACACAATCCGTGGGATGTGACTAAGTAACAACATCATATACATGGAAAAGAGAGTATTGCATGTGCTAAAGAATAAGAGTAGAGGAGTAAAAGTGAACCCATCATTGCCTTTTCTATCTTCATTCCCACTCCGCATCATCTGCATTTCCAGCTTCATCTCGTCTTCATCTTATGCTTTCCATCTCCATCTTCTTTCTCTTGTCACTGGAAGATAAAGAGAGATGCACATCATTGTGAGCTCCGGGTACATTTTTATTCCTATACATCTATTCTAAAGCAAATACATATTCTAAGTTCAATGCATCTAATGGTACTTGAAAGAAAGAAAAACATGACACAGGATAGACCAGGGATACAGATAGGCATGGCAGCAAAAGAGAAATTAGTTGCATAAAGGAAAGAGAATGGCAAAGGATTGAAACAAAGAAGCACAATCTGGAACGGATTACAAAAAACCATAAAATGGATGTGGGGCTGACATAAAGGAGAAATTGAAAATAGTTCAAAAGAATATTGAAAAGGAAATGAAACTCACATGGACATAAGAGAGGCCAAAAAGCCTATATTTTTCTAACTTATTTATGAGTTTTGTCGGAACAAGTTACAACATGCGAAAAGAAAAGATCATTTGATTGGTTAAGAGCAAGCGATTCTTATTTACTTGCATAAGATGAAAAACAAATATCATTTCAGAATGGTTTTAAAAAAGAAGAAGCATTAGGATAAGACAAAGAAGAGATATTTTTACAAATCAGGTTGAGAATGGGAAACGTAGAGAGAAAAATAGTCATTTTTGAAATTTTTTTGCCAGAGTCTCCCCTTGTAAAAGTGACTTTTGATTTAAGACAGAATTGAAATGCATGCTGGAAAGAGATACTATATGCTTTATAAACTATTTGAGCTTCAAAAGGAATGATAAAAATGATCGAAAGTATATGTTTCATCATTACGAGTTGATATCATGATCAAATGGAACATATAGATATTTCAGAAGTTCATCAAGTTGCAACTATTCAAGATTTTTTATTTCCAAATTGAAGTGTTTTAATAGAAATACAAGTTTAAGCAAGCAAACTTCATTAGAAAAAGTAGGTTCTTAAAAGAAAACGGCTTTTTTTGTAAGTTCAACATGTCAGTCTGCAATAAAAGGTGAAGCCCATGCTCAGAAGCTAAAGCAAGCTCAAAAGGAGAGTCAAATAAAGAATACAATTATGCAAAACAAGATAAGCTATAGGTGAAAAGGCTGAGCTTCATAAGTTTGCACTCAAGAATAGATTCATGTTGAACAGTTGACATATCCAAGGCCGAGATTACAGAAAATGCAAAAGTAAATCCTAACTCAAGAAGAGAGTTAATCAATGTAGACAAGTAAATGAACAATCACTACAATAAGAGGCGAAGCCATTAAAATATTCATCTACAAAATGAACAACAAGAATCAAAGGCCAAAATCGAAAGGATACGGTGAATATCGAATTATAATCTAGTTTTCAAAAGGCCGAGCCATCAAAAAAGACACTCATGTTCAAAGGCCGAATGGCATAGCCATTCCAAAGACAGTCATATACATGGTCGATAGCCATAAGTTTACAAAAATATAGTCTAAATGGGGGCCGAAGCCATATTTTATTCGCAAGAAAACATCGAGTAAGTTTCAAGAGCTTTCTTTTCATGATTTAACAGTTGCAGAAAAACAACAGAAGTACTCACCGCATACAAAATGATGAGGCCATAGTAAGAAAAAATGGATATTGTCTCCTTTACAGGCTCGTGTTCAAGCTTATAACCAAAACCGGATGGCAAAAGACACGTAGAATGGCATCCAAAAGCCAAGATAAGAGGTGCAGGTTCGAAGGCGGCAAGAAACAACATAAAAACTTTATATTTTCAGAAAATGGCAGGGTTGAATAAGAATTTTTCCGGGCTTCACCATGCGAATTGGAAATGCGAATGAGCTCAAAAAATGTCTTTTCCCCATAAGCCCCATCAAGCTCAAAACCTAACTTGGGTTAGGCAATCGAATGATCAAAATTGATTCAAGGTTAATCCAATGGCCCAGACCAAGTCAACCAAAACCGTGGTTCCCAGCTATCCTAGCAAATCTAATGGCCTAGATCAAAGTGGCAGTAATCCAAGGGATCAAAGTAAAATAACATTCAATGCATAGGTACTTCAAGATCAAATGGCCAAGATTAATCAGAAAAGGATCAATGACCACAATTCTTTACCGCCAAAAAGATAAGACAATCATAAATGCGTTCAAAATCGACGAACATGATTCAACAATGCACACAAAGATCAATAGTTGAGATTACAAGAGCCATGGATCGTGATAAGTATGCCAACAACCAAATTTAATGCAAGGTAAGAATAGATCAATGGCCGTGATAAAAAAGTAATAGAGAAGATCGATGGCTGGAATCCAATTCCACCGAGATTTTACAAAGAGGAGGCCAAAAGGTAGAAATCCCATGGAAAGGCATCGATGAATGCCAAGTGTCACAACATAAAGGCAATAGTAATCCAAAGCAAACCCTCCCTAGTCTTACCGAAAATGGATATGGTAGCCCCCCTTTAACTAAGGTGGTGGTAATATTTAAAAATATATATATAAATTATAAACCATAGTTCAATGGCATTACAATATGTAAAGGGGTGACAAATTTATAGGCATGAGGTTTAAAAATGGAGGTTAAACCAATTTTTTATGCATGCCTAAGGATAAAATGGATCAGCCAATGAGAGAATAGGGATGATTTTAAGCATAATGTCAAAATAGCTATTTGTAGCTAAAGGACAAAGACTTTTCCAAAGATAGCAGAGGTCACTTTTAGCCACAACAAGATGAAAATTGGCCAAAATGGACTTTTCATGTAATCAAAACAGGGTCCACATCAAGAGATTAAGCACAAGTTGCATGATAAAGACTTGCTTAGCAAGCAATTGTAATATTTTTTATTAGTTAAAATACTTTTATTTTTATATTCTTGGAAATAGTAGTCAACTTTAGTTTGACTTAGAGTTATCTTGTACTCAAAAGGCCTTGAAGCCTATTATTGTAAACCTTTCTTTTTATTATCCTTGTAAAGCAAGGGATAAAAAAAAAGTGCATGGGCGAGTGTAGTTTAGGAGCTATTTTTTAAGAGTAGGTTGGCTATAAATTGTAGTGCGATTGTAAGCACAAAGGACCAGAAGTTCATCATACTTTTGTGAGCTTTTGGGAGGACCCAAAATTCTGCAGTGAGCACCTATTTGATGCAATAAAGTTAGTTTTATCCTCCATTGTGCGTGTGATTCAAAGTGTTGCTTTTCCTTGTTGACTTGTGTAAGTGAAATTTATCTTTCCTTTGCTTATTTCCCAATGCAATTAACCTCTGATTTGCACTATAAGTTTTTTGCCAGTCTGATTAAGTGTGTGTTTGTTGTAGTTCTGTTTTGAAAGTGGTTTGTAACCCTCTCACTTTAGTTATTACAGTCATTTACACCTTCTTCAGAATCACTTGGGCATTAATTATAGAGGTTCTTTGAAGTGACAAGGACAACTTTATCAATCATTAGTGTGTGTATGTAGAATAGAAGGGTCCAACAAATATCGGTGCATCACCTTAGTTAGCTTGTTTTTTCAAAGTATTATTTTTGTAAGTTTTTTCTCCTCTTTTCTCATACAGAAGGCAAGATAGTGGTTTGCTAAGGAACCAGCCCACTCTGGAGGCTCTCTTCCACAAGCAGGTCCCACAACCGAGAAGAGTTCCCATTGTATCAATGGAGTGAGGAACAACTACTTTACTCCTATTGCATGTTCCTCACAGTGGGTGCACTCTCAGATTGATAACAGTTTTTTGGCATGCTTGGTGGGACCACGTTTCCACAAGTAGATTTATCACCTGATTAGAAGTCAAATTTTAAAGGGAAAGTAGAGATTCATGCCCAAAGTCACTACTAGTTAGCATTGAGAGGTATTCCTTTTGAATTTCATCAATTACCTCTTAATTCACCTAAGAGAGGAAGAAGGGCAAGATCCATTCCATATTCAAGAGTTATCCCCTCTATTCATACACCTATCCATAATCCTACTACCCAACCCCTATCATTCCTATGGCTTTATTAAGAAAACTATTTTTTTTGCTTTTGATGATGGTAGTCCTCTATGATAGCGAGCCTACCACGATATACCTACAACATCCCTTAAAAGCTTACCCTATTTCTCAAGAGAAGACCAAACTACCCCAGTTGAACATATTAGAGATGTAGGGAATATTGTTTCAGTCCATCATATTGTTCATGAGGATGTTGCATTAAGACTACTTGCTGCTTTCCTTAGAGGTAAATCCCTCAAGTGGTACAGAAACTTAGTTGTTGAAACTATTGCTACTTGGGATCAACTAGGATCACCCCTTTATTCCCAATTTAAAGATAAATCGATCACTTGTCCTTAGTTGAATAGTTGACAACCATTAAAAGGGACCCTATAGAATTAATGATTGATTTTAATATCAGATTTCAGCATACGTGGGATATAATTCCAGCAAATGTTAAACCCTCCCCTCAACATGCATTCTTGTATTATCTTAAGTCTTTGAATTCTGACATTGCTGTCATAATTCAATCTATGGGGGGAAATACATTACCAGCAGCTTACAGCATAGCCATTAGTGTAGAAAAAAGTCTTATTTAAGTAGGAAAGTTAGCTCCTAGACCCCCCATGCCCTTATTTCTAGTTTTTCCTAATGTTCCACCCTTGCAGTCACCTAGTTTAACACCTATTCCAATGACTGTTTCACAACCTAACGTTGCTCAAAATTATGCTAATGATATTGTTGAGCTTAAAACAATGATGCATAATTTTGGTAATGAGATTGTTCATATCAAAAGACAACAATATCCAGGCAATATGCCATCTTACCAACCATCACAGTGAAAGCCTTCATATCAGCCACAATATCAGCCTTACAACAACTATAGGCCACTTGTTCAAAATTTTAGGCCTTCATATCAGAATCAGGGTACTATGACATCAGTTAGACCATTTGTTAACCTTGACCCCAATGTTCCATCTACTTCAAGGGCCTTAGTACCAGTTCAACCCCAAAACAATATGGCTCAGGATCCTAATTTGATTCCAAGTGCTATAGTTTCTCCCTTAGAATTAGTAGCACCAAACTTTGTTATGCCACAATTATCTCAAGTAGAGGCAAAACAACAAGGGTAACAGTTTGGGTATCCACCATAAGGGGAAGATCCAAACATGGTATAAATTCATCATGAGGCAATAATGGTGAATTGGGAAGTAGCTGATCAGAGTTTAGTTAAGACTTAGATAGAACAACCACCTATATCAAATGATCTAGTGGCTATTGTACTAACGAGGTCAAAGAAAAAGGAAATTGATGATGTGCAGGAGGTAAGAGAAGCTGTTAATGTTCCCAAATTAGTCCCTATCATTGCAAATAGTTTTGTTTCATATTTTCCATCAAAAGAAAATAGTTTTAATGTTGCTGCAAAAGATGATCATGTTTTAGTTCTGAAGGTACAACCCAAATTAGGGGCAACCTCGTTTAATATTGTTGATCATATGAAAAATTCACATGTTACTATGACTATGTGGGATTCACTAACCATTCTAGGACAAAAGGATATGTTGGTTAAAGAGCTTTCAGACCTGCAGGTATCACCCCAAAGGTTTAGATTTGGAGTAAAACAAGGTGAATGTTGTTTTTACCAAATTAGAATTTCAGATTAAACAAATTAAGTCGATCGTGAGGTTCAAAAATTAGATCAAGCATGTTTAGAAATCGAACAACAAGGTAATATAGTTGGTAAAATGATTCAAAGTAGGTACAAGTAGTCAAGCCTCCTCCATTTTATCTTTCATTGATTATTGGTGAATCTTTAGTGCATAATTCTATTGTGGACGAGTGGTCCAAGCAAAACTGTCATGCCCAAAAAGATTCTTTGAAAAGTTGGATTTGTCATATGAGCCAAGTGTTAAAGGAGTGTTATAATTAGATGGCTCATCCACTAAAACTATTGGATTGATCAGGTATTTCAAAGTCACTTTGCATGCATGCCAGGTGTTACTATTTTACAGGATGTTATGGTTGTTGATTTTCCACCATACTTTTCCATGTGTCTTTCTAGAGACTTTACATATAAGATTGGACGTTATCTTTCAGCTGATTGGTCTTACCTCATCTTTAGAACAAGGTATGAAACCAAAGTTACTATTAATTTAGAACCTCTTTCTAATTTTCATGTTGAGCCACATATGCCAAGCATGGAAAATGCTAATTGTGCTATCTTAGATGATGAGCTTGAAGAAATAGACAGGTAAGATCTACACGAACTAGAAGGTATACAAGATTTTTAAGGATGAACTAACAAGTGAAATGTATGAGTTAGATCCTTACAGAGAAATAGAAGAAAAAGGCCTTGGAATGTATTGCATTTATGAACAAAACAATAAAATTCCATCAATACAGAAGGAGAATCAACAAGACGATGGAATTTGGAAATTACATTTCGATGGTTCAAAAAACCAACATGGTTCAGGAGCTGGTTTAATGCTGATTTCACCCTCACAACAAAGGTATTTTTCTGTAATCAAGTTTCAGTTTTCTTTCTTTAATAATGTTGTAGAATATGAGGCACTTGTTCATGGTTTGGAGTGGGCTAGAAAGAGAAATATTGATAAATTATAGGTATTTGGGGACAACGAGCTTGTCACACAACAGGTAAGAGGGCTAAGTGCATGTAAAAATTTGCATATGAAATCATACAAACAACATTTAATAGATATCATAGATGATTTCAGTGCTTTTAATATTCAAAGTGTCCCTAGGACCAAAAATCAGTATGCTGATAGACTTGCAGCTATAGGCTCACAGTTTGATGTTATTGCTGATATTACTGATAGCAAATTACATCCTTATATTAGAGTTGTAATAAGGCCTTCTGTACCAGATAATAATACACATTGGTAGGTTTTCAATGATGATGCACATATAGTCAGATTTACGTAGGATGAAGCTGAGTTTTCAACCCAGAATCAATAGAAAATGCAAAATAGATATGGAGATCAGATCATGTAGTTGAAAACCAACAATATTCCTAAAGGCCTTGTTACATTGGAATCAATTTTTGGGGAAAATGATGTTGTCAAACAAAACAGATTAGTGCTATCATCAATTCAAGATCATTATGAGTCAGTATAAATTATTGAAGGCAAGAGCCTTAATCTTGGAAAGGTATGTACTCAATTTGAGGAACAATCATTCATTGATTTATCTAAAGAGTTTGCTGATATTTTTGCTTGGGAATATAAAGATTTGAAAGGGTTTGATCCCTCATTAGCCCAACATACTATTGAATTAGAACCTAACTCAAAGCCAGTTAGGAAAAATCAAAGGCCCATCAATCCTAAGCTTGAGCCTTTGATGAGAAGAGAGTTAGATAAGTTAATTGAATCAACCATCATATTTCCTATCTTGTGCCGCTTAGGAAAAAGAATGGGGAAATAAGGTTGTGTGTAGATTTCGTGATTTAAATCAGGCTTCCCTTAAAGACCATTATCCACTTCCATCTATGGAGCAGATTTTGCAGCTTGTTGCAGGTTCAGAAAGGTACTCTCTTCTTGATGGATATAGTGGTTATAATCAGATCCTAGTCAAAGAAGAGGATCAGTTCAAAACAACATTTACTACTAAGTGGGGCACCTTTGCATATAGGAAGATGCCTTTTGGTTTATCTAATGCAGGTGCTACATTTTAGAGAGCAATGGATATGGCCTTTCAAGGTATTATCAATAAGTTTGTGTTGGTTTATTTGGATGACATGAGAATTTTTCTAAGAATGTAGAGAAGCACTTGATGCATCTTAGATCAGTCTTTGAGAGGTGCAAAGAATATGGGGTTTCACTTAACCCAAAAAAGTGTGTGTTCTCAGTCAATAAGGGTAAGATGCTTGGCCATGTCATTTCAAAACAAGGTATGTAGATTGACCCTAAAAGAGTAAGTTCTATTATTACTCTCCCTCTACATAAGCATAAGAAAGCACTTCAAAGTTTTTTGGGAAAAATAAATTTCATAAGAAGATATATTTCAGATTTTGCTACTTTAGCTAAGCCTTTGACAGCCATGCTAAAGAAAGATCATAATTTCACTTGGGTTAGTGAAGGAGTTTCAAGCTTTGCAGCAATAAAAAATGCCATAGCTTCAGCTCCAATACTTATAAACCCTGATTTTTCAAAGGATTTCATGTTATATGCCTATGCTAGTATTGACACCATTTCAGGTATCTTGACACAAGCAGAACAATGAAGGCTTAGAATAGCCAATAGCATTTTTTAGCCAAGGCCTGATGGAGTATGAAACAAGGTATTCATTTGTAGAAAAGCATGTGCTTGCAATTGTTAGAGCATTAAAAAAGTTTAGGCATATGTTGTCTAATAACAAGATCCATTTGATGGTTTCCCATCCAAGCATCAAATAGTTCTTATTGAACAAGGATATCGGTGGGAAGAGAGCTGGCTGGATCACCAAGGTAATGGAATATGACATTGATATTAAGATTACCAAGTTAATAAGAGGAAAATGGCTTTGTGAGCATTTGGTTCATGATTTTCAAGAAAGCAAAGATGTTGTTCTAATGTTACAGCTTGAACCAAACGAGACTTAGGAAAATCAACCCTTAGATTGGTTGCACAACATGATCAGATACATTCGGTATGGCACCTACCCACCAGGTTTGGACAACACTAAACGTAGGTATTTCAGATTATAGTCTATCCCCTATGTGTTGGTTCAAGATGTTTTATTTAGAAAAGATGTTAATGGTGTCTTATTGAGATGTGTTCAACCAAATCAAATTGAAAATATACTTGTTGAATTCCATAATGGAGAAAGTGGTGGTCATTTTTCAGCAAGAACAACCACCCTCAAAATCATGAGAGGTGGATATTATTGGCCAAAATTATTTAAAGATTTCCATGCATGGGTTAAGAAGTGTAAGAAATGTGCATTTTTCACAGGTAAAGAGAAGTTAGTAGCACTGCCACCTAAGCCCATTTTAGTGGACCAACCATTTATGCAGTGGGGTTTAGACTTTATTGGTATGATCAATCCACCTTCCAGCTCAGGGCATAAGTGGATTCTTACAGCTACATATTATTTTACATGATGGATTGAGGTAGTAGCTTTGAAGGAGGCAAACGAAACCAACGTTCTTGATTTTTATGAAGGTTTGTTGACCAGGTTTGGATCCCCTTCTACCTTTATTTTAGATAACGTAAAAGCTTTTATTGGAAATAAGATCAGATCTTGGGCTATCTTGAATGGATTTTATTTAAGTACTTCTTCCAATTATTATCCACAAGACAATGGCCTTCTGAGTCCACAAATAAGAATCTTCTCAAAATTATTAGAAGGACAATTGATTCAAATCAGAGGACCTAACATTTGAAGTTGAAATCAGCTCTTTGGGCTGACCGGATAACCTACAAGAGGTCTATTTCAAACACCCCATACATGTTGGTCTATGGATTGGAAGCCAAAATGCCTATTTCATTGGAGCTACCAGTGTTGGAGCTTATGCATCAGATTGATGTTATAGAAGAAGAACCATTGCAAGTCAGATATGCATAGCTCATGGAGGTACAAGAGGTAAGAAATAAATCATTAGAATCCATACATTTGAATCAATCATAGATCAAAAGAACATTTGATAAGAAGACTAAGTTGAGGGTCTTAAATGAAGGAGATTTAGTGCTAAAATGGGATGCAGACCGAGCTAAGCCTGGTGCTCATACTAAGTTTGATTCCTTATGGAGTGGCCCTTATGTGATCACAAGTTGTAAGGCTCATAACTCATTCTAGTTGGCCAAGATGGATGGTTCAGAGCTTCCTATCCTATCAACAAGATCCATTTAAATCATTGTTTCTAAATAGATAAGTTGATCTTGTACCATAGTTTCATGCTTTCCTCTAAGTGCTTATGCACATGTTTCAGTTCAGTTTTTACTTCCGTAGGTGGCTTTTCTAGATTGGAAAGCCTAGGTTAGATAGTTTCCCTTCCTCCAAGTGTAGAAATGCATAGTTGTTCATGGTTTATTTTTTCAGCATTGAGGGTTTTTAGCTTTAGAATCAATCAGAGTGAGAATTTCAGGGGCAGTGTCCATTTTGGTTCAGTTGAGTCATAGAGAGTCTGGGTTCTCACTGTTTAGCAGGCAACCAGTGCAATCGAGTCACCAAAGATGTTGACCATTTTTTGGTCATCATAAGTACAGGGGATTTGAAATTTTTATTGGTTAAACATTGGGGCATTTCAGTTGCAGATTACAGAGATTGAGTTCATTAAGTTGAGTTGATTATAGATGAAGGTGATTAGTCAGAATTTGAAACTAGGAATGTTGTCCCCAAACAAAGAGCTAGTTACATAAACGGAAATATCTCATTTATCTTCATCAAGCTTCACGAAGGATCATATGAAAACTTGATGAGGATAAACGTATTGCAGTTTATGCAATCAGCTAATCATTTCGAAATTGTATTCACAATTGCAGATTTCAAATAATCAACTTCACTTTATTATGTTGTGCTCATCAGATTTATTGCTTTGTATTCATTGAGTTGTTTGTGATTCATGAAATTGCATCCATCTATGCTGTCACAAAATGTTACAAGTGACTCTTTTTTGCTACCTCCATCAAGAAAGTACCGCCACCCAAATAGTGACAATAATGTCTAAATGGAGATAGTAGGGAAGAGTCAAAATGAAGAGCACATGCTTAATGCAGTAAAACAACATACAAAGAGGCACATCTCATTCAATGGTTACTTACTGGAGTTACATGTATTTCTTTTAAGTTTATCTCTTATATTAATTCATTTGATTGAGATATTGAGTTGCTTACATCATTGTATAATCAAAGAAAAAGTTGAATGCAGAAAGAGATAATCAACTAATTATTTCAATTTAATGCTTTATTCATAAGAGATTACAAGTTTTCCGCACAAGCCGTGGGATGTGACTAAGTAACAACATCATATACATGGAAAAGAGAGTATTGCATTTGCTAAAAAATAAGAGTAGAGAAGTGAAAGTGAACCCATCATTGCCTTTTCTATCTTCATTCCCACTCCGCATCATCTCGCATTTCTAGCTTCATCTCATCTTCATCTTATGCTTTCCATCTCCATCTTCTTTTTTGTCACACTGGAAGATAAAGAGCAGATACATCAATTGTGAGCTCTGGGTACATTTTTACTCCTATACATCTATTCTAAAGAAAATACATATTCTAAGTTCAATGCATCTAATGGTACTTGAAAGAAAGAAAAACATGACAACAGACAAACTAGGGATATAGATAGGCATGGCAGTAAAAGAGAAATCAATTGTATAAAGGAAAGAGAATGGAAACGGATTAAAGCAAAGAAGCACAATCTGGAACAATTACAAAAAAATGGATGTGGGGCTGACATAAAGGAGAAATTGAAAACAGTTCAAAAGAAGATTGAAAAGGAAATGAAAATCACATGGACATAAGAGAGGCCAAAAAGCCTATATTTTTCTAACTTATTTATGAGTTTTACAGGAACAAGTTACAACATGCGAAAAGAAAAGATCATTTGATTGGTTAAGATAGAAGCAATTATTATTTACTTGCATAAGATGGAAAACAAATATCATTTCAGAATGGTTTGCAGAAAGAAGAAGCATTAGGATAAGACAAAGAAGAGATACTTTTACAAATCAGGTTGAGAATCGGAAAAAGTAGAGAGAAAAATAGTCATTTTGAAAAAAATTTGCCAGTCTCCCCTTGTAAAAGTGACTTTTGATTTAAGATAGAATTGAAATGCATGCTGGAAAGAGATACTATATGCTTTATAAGCTATTTGAGCTTCAAAAGGAATGATAACAGTTATAAGAAAGTATATGTTTCATCATTACAGAGTTGATATCATGATCAAATGGAACATATAGATATTTTAGAAGTTCATCAAGTTGCAGCTATTCAAGATTTATTTTATTTCCAAATTGAAGTGTTTCAATAGAAATACAAGTTTAAGCAAGAAAACTTCATTAGAAAAAGTAGGTTCTCAAAAGAAAACAACTGTTTTTTGTAAGTTCAAGCATGTCAGTCTGCAATAAAAGGTGAAGCACATGCTCAGAAGCTAAACCAAGCTCAAAAGGAGAGTCAAATAAAGCATACAATTATGCAAAACAAGCTAAGCTACAGGTGAAAAGGCCAAGCTTCATAAGTTTGCACTCAAGAATAGATTCATGTTGAATAGTCGACATATCCAAGGCCGAGATTATAGAAAATGTAGAAGTAAAGCCTAACTCGAGAAGAGAGTTAATCAATGTAGACAAGTAAATGAATAGTCACTGCAACAAGAGGTTGAAGCCATTAAAATATTCATCTACAAAAATGAACAACAAGCATCCAAAGGCCGAACTCGAAAGGATACAGTGAATATCAAATTACAATCCAGTTTTCAAAAGGCCGAGCCATAAAAAATACGGTCATGTTCAAAGGCCGAACGACATAGCCATTCCAAAGATAGTCATATGCATGGTAAGATAGCCATAAGTTTACAAAAATACAGTCTAAATGGGGGCCAAAGCCATATTTTATTCGCAAGAAAACATCAAGTAAGTTTCAAGAGCTTTCTTTTCATGATTTAATAGTTGCAGAAAAACAACAGAAGTACTCACCACATACAAAATGATGAGGCCAGAGTAAGCAACAATGGCAGCCGTATCCTTTATAGGCTCATGTTCAAGCTTATAACCAAAACCAAATGACAAAAGACATGCAGAATGGCATCCAAAAGCCAAGATAGGAGGTGCGGAGTTTGAAGGCGCAAGAAACAACATAAAAACTTTATATTTTTAGAAAATGGCAGGGTCGAATAAGAATTTTTCCAGGGCTTTGCCATGCGAATTGGAAATGTAGAATGAGCTCAACAGAATGCCTTTGCCCCATAAGCTCCATCAAACTCAAAACCTAACTTGGGTTAGGCAATCAAATGATCAAAATTGATTCAAGGTTAATCTAATGGCCCAAACCAAGTCAACCAAAACCATGGTTCCCATCTATCCTAGCAAATCCAACGGCCTAGATCAAAGTGGCAGTAATCCAAGGGATCAAAGTAAAATAACATTCAATGCATAGGTACTTCAAGATCAAATGGCCAAGATTAATCAGAAAAGGATCAATGACCACAATTCTTTACCGCCCAAAAAGATAAGACAATCATAAATGTGTTCAAAATCGACAAACATGATTCAACAATGCACACAAAGATCAACAATTGAGATTACAAGAGCCATGGATCGTGATAAGTATGCCAACAACCAAATTTAATGTAGGGCAGGAATAGATCAATGGCCACGATCAAAAAATAATAGAGAAGATCAACATGTTGGAATTCAATTCCACTGAGATTTTACAAAGAGGAGGCCAAAAGGTAGAAATCCCATGGAAAGGCATCGATGAATGCCAAGTTTCATGAGATAAAGGCAACAATAATCCGAAGAAACCCCCCTAGTCTTACCAAAAATAGATATGGTAGCCCCCCTTTAACTAAGGTGGTGGTAATATTTAAAAAATATATAAAAATTATAAACCATAGTTTGGTGGCATTACAATATGCCAAGGGGTGACAAATTTATAGGCATGAGGTCCAAAAATGGAGGTTAAACCAATTTTTTATGCATGCCTAAGGATAAAATGGATCATCCAATGAGAGAACATGGATGATTTTAAGCATAATGCCAAAATAGCTATTTGCAGCTAAAGGACAAAGACTTTTCCAAAGATAGTAGAGGTCACTTTCAGCCACAACAAGATGATAATTTCCCAAAATGGACTTTGCCATGCAATCAAAATAGGTGTCCACATCAAGAGATTAAGCACAAGTTGCATGATAAAGACTTGCTTAGCAAGCAATTGTAATATTTTTTATTAGTTAAAATACTTTTATTTTTATATTCTTGGAAATAGCAGTCAACTTTAGTTTGACTTAGAGTTATCTTGTACTCAAAAGGCCTTGAAGCCTATTATTGTAAAACTTTATTTTTTATTATCCTTGTAAAGCAAGGGATAAAAATAAAAGTGCATGGGTGAGTGCAGTTTAGGAACTATTTTTTTAAGAGTAGGTTGGCTATAAATTGTAGTGCGATTACAAGCACAAAGGACCGGAAGTTCATCATACTTTTGTGAGCTTTTGGGAGGACCCGAAATTCTGCAGTGAGCACCTATTTGATGCAATAAAGTTAGTTTTATCCTCCATTTGTGTGTGATTAAAAGTGTTTGCTTTGCGTTGTTGACTTGTGTAAGTGAAATTTATCTTTCCTTTGCTTGTTTCCTAATGCAATTAACCTCTGATTTGCATTATAAGTTTTCTTCAGGTTTGATTAAGTGTGTGTTTGTTGTAGTTCTATTTTGAAAGTGGTTTGTAACCCTCTCACTTTAGTTATTAAAGTCATTTACACCTTCTTCAAAATCACTTGGGCATTAATTATAGACGTGATTTGAAGTGACAAGGACAACTTTATCAATCTTTAGTGTGTGCATGCAGAATAGAAGGGTCCAAAAATATTGGTGCATCACCTTAGTTAGCTTGTTTTTTCAGTATTGTTTTTGCAAGTTTTTTCTCCTCTTTTCTCATACAGAAGGTAGGATAGTGTTTTCGAGGGAACCAACCCACTCTAGAGGCTCTCTTCCGCAAGTAGGTCCCACAACCGGAAGAGTTCCCATTGTATCAATGGAGTGAGGAACAAATGCTTTACTCCTATTGCATGTTCCTTGCAACGGTGCACTCTCGATTGATAACAATATTTATGTTATCATTACACATATCATCCATTACTCATTTTGTCTACTTGTACTTGTAAACATTCCTAAAAATAATAGAATTTATTGAATTTGGTCATATTTTTATTTTTGGAGTCCACACTTAGAGCATTGGGACCTATGAAAATAGGAGTTACATTTTCCATAGTCTAAAAATACTTTAGATTCAATGGAGTCTTGATAAATGTAATACTAGGTCTTGTTTTTTTTTTTTTTTTTCCATTTTTGGTCCCCCACATCAATTTTGTCTTATAAGGTTATGGTAACCCTATGAGAAGTTAATTTTCCAATGGTTTCTTCATGTAGGTAAATATATATAGCCTCTCTTATCCTTTAATTATTTTATGTTTTGATTTTTTAAAAGTTGTCATGAATATATTAGGAAAAAATAGGATATTCTTTCTATTGTGTTATTTATCTATCGTTATCACCTTTACAATTTTACATAACCCTCGATCTTGGTTTGCAATATCATTAAAATCTCTTGTAATCCTTGTAAATATTTCATATAAACATCTTGGATATTATAACATGTTAATACATTTATTCCAATCCTATTTACAACCTCATTATCATTATTTTACAATTGAGAACAATTTAGAGTACACTACCCTATTCTAGGTATAGTCTTTAGAACCCTTTAACTCCTATAGAGTGTGGAGTAACCCCTTCCTAGTTACACATATACATCAATAAAAATATAAGGTGGGTATATTTATTTTGGTTCTTTACACACCAAAAAGAGTAGGTGCCTTTGTGTGCACTCGACTCTTTGTGAGTGTGGGCCAAGGTAGTCAATGTAGAAGACGACGAGGTAATTACAAGCTAAGGATATGGATGATGTAGATATGATGAAGAAAGGGGCATGACAACATGATCAAGATGAAATATATATTATACCTATACTCTTTGAGGATGAAAATACTCATATGGACTGAACATGGTGTATGGTATGGTCAAGGATGATGACAACACATAGCCCTAGGTCTATATCTTGGTTAGTTAACGGAGGTATATTTGATTGTCCTCCTTGGTTAAAATTATCACTAGAGGTGAGCCATCTCTAGTTAGAAAAGGTCATATGGAAGAAGGTAATGGGTAATGGATGAGCTTAGAGAGAAAAAATTGTAGTAGTAATAAACATCTAATGAAGTGCTAATTAAGAACAAGTAGATATGGGATTATTTATACTACAAAGGTTGAGGAGTGAAATAATTATTGTCTAGACTAAGATAGAATGTTGCCTTGGATGTTTTGGGGTTCAAGTGGGGTTGAGTTGTAAGGAAAGTGTCCTACTCTTCTTGAGAATATTTGACTATCCGAAGTCATCCATGGTCATGCAGAGACAATCATCATGTAGTGTGTACTATTATTGGGAGAAAATTATTAAATGATCATATGATATTAGGATGTCTCAAAGTGATTCTAAGCTAGGATTTAAGCCTTGGGAATGTCTTATAGGTTCATTGTCTTGAAGTATCACTCATTTTTCTATAGATCAACAAGCTTCCTTGTTTGAGATTTGGTGGTTCTTGCACTTGAAATGATGCATTTGTAGTGCCCACGTTTTTATAGCTCCAATTATCTGTTGGTTCCTTTATGCATAGACATGTTTTGATTGAGACTTTGATAGATTTTGGACATTTTACTATGTTATTTTATCCTCATGGACATTATGGTATTTTGGGCGCGTAGCGCCAATTGGACTAGATTTGTATATTGATATAGTTCTTGTGATGTTGATGACACTAACAGGGGTACATGATAGTGATATTCATTGGTTAGATGTTGTTTCTTGTGGTCGATTTGATTAATGATATAGTTTTCTGGATTTAATAATGGTAATCTCATGCTAGCCTAAGTGTATGTCGTTGTAATTTTATCTGTGGATGATTTGTGGCAAACTATGTGTATAATTGTATACATTGCACTATCAATTGTTTAATAATGTTATGAAATTATAAGTTTGATTGAATTTGTGATGTATAGATGATATTTATTATATTGGACAGATGCGGTTATTGTGCAATGTAGTGTGCAGTGATGGTATAGGAGAGCATGGGTTTCAGGGCAGCTACACAATTGTGCACGAGCAGCCCACGGGCTGAGTCCTAACCATGCTAAATGTTTGAGGCCTTAGAATAGGTGTATTTATTTGGGCACCATGGGTGAACCCTCAATTGTAATGTATTTATGTCTTGCAAAATTAATTATGTTTAGGGTGTGTTTTATTAAGTAAACTAGTTTAGGGGTTTAATGATCTCATCTTAATTTAAGTGATGGTTTTGGGTAAGTGTGTGTGTGTTGGTAGAAGGGATTGGGGACCACATGTGAACCTTGGGTGGACCCCACACCCTCTACCCTTGTGCCCAAGCATGCCAAACCCGAAATTGGGTTATTTTAGGCATTTTAGGGACCCCTTTTGAGTTTGGGAGTTCCCTTAGCATGAAAATGGGCCCTTGGACCCTACCTAATAGGTAGGGGGCTCATTTCCAAGGTTTGGAGGAGTTTCCTCCCATTTTCCCCTCCTTAGTCACCATCCATGTAAGATGGTTGGTTTGTGTGTAATTGTTAAAAGTTGCTCCACTTTGTTTTATTTTTGTTTTTAGTATTTTGGGTGATAAGGGCTAAAAGGTGAGTTTACTTTTACTTATTTGGTTTTTGGAATCTTTGACTCATGAGAGGAGAGGGGGTGACACTTGTCACCTTCCCATTGGTGAGGAAACTTTTGGGTTCCTCTTCTTATTCTTCCCCATGTGGAAGGAAGGGGTCTTCTTTCCTCATTTTTGGAGAACTTGGAGAATTTTGGGAGCTTGGAAGTTTTCTTGGACAAAGGGAAAAGCTTAGAGTCTTGGAAAGCATTGTAGAGGTAGGATTCTTAATCCTTTTCCTTCCTAGTTGTGCTTATCTTGTTAACTATGCATTGGTCAATAAAATGATGTGTGTGAAATGATGTGTTGTAAAGTTGTATGGTGAATGTAGTTTGTTTGTTTTGTTACCTTGTTGTTTTCTTTGTTTTCTCTCCACCATCATTTGGTTTGATGGTTTTTGGAGAATGTAGGGGAAGAGAGAGGGATTTCCCTCTCAAACCTCATGGTTGTTGGTCAAGCCATGAAGGTCCCTTCTCATCCCCTCATATGGTTTGAGGTGGGAGAAAGGTTCATATGGCTTGAACCTTTCCCCATTCTTGGTGAGGAAACCCTTTTGGGTTTGAAAATCCTCCCAAGAAGGATTTATTTGACATAAAGGAGGAATAAGGAGGATGAATGATTAGGAGGAATAAGGAGTTTTGTAAACATGCTATTTCTTCTCTTCCTCCTTTGTGAGGTTGACCTTGTTATCCTCATGTTGTTGTTTTATCATGTGTAGTTTGGCTAGGTGTTTTATTGGTCCTATGTATTTCTTGTTGTGTTTTATCCCCATTTTTTTTTACTTGTGCACATTGTGGAAGTTTTCCTCTCTCTCCCATGGGCTTGGGAAGGCTAGTATGGCTTCCAACCATGGAAAGGCATAGGATGATTCCTATTGGTTGGGTGGTAAACAAGCCTTGTCTCTTATTTCAGCATCCTTGGAAGAACACTCAAGTTTGGAGATAGTTGGAGCCTCTTTGCCATCTTGGTCCTCTTGGTCATCTTCATATTTTGAGGGCATTACTTTCATTTTGTAAATAAATGTGGCTTTGTGAAGTTTTACCTTCTTGTAAATACCTATTTTTGTACTTGTTGCTACTTGTAAACTTTAGTCATTACTAAGGAAGTTTTTCCTTCATTATTGCAAGAATCTTGTAATATTATCATTTTGAAATCATAATGAAACCATGAGCCTTTTATTTCAATGTCTTCATTTGGAGGCCTTGTTGTTTATAAATTAAAAAAAAATGTAGTTATGCATTGTACATTAAATTTGTAATTTTTAGTTGTGTCTACTTTTCAAGTTTTGTTAAAAAAGAAATCTATGAAATGGCATATGTGTATTTTTAAAAATAAATCTGAACTTTATAAGTTAAGCACTCTTTTAAATCTACATTTTTTTATGGCATCACAACATTTATGTATCTAATTTATTTGCAATACAAAGTGAAGGTATTATAAATTTTTTTGTTTACAACCATCTTGTAAGTGTAATAAAGATCAATTTTAGACCACCGTTGGTGTTTTTTTAATTGAAAATTTTTAAAGTCTATTTGCATGTAGAATTAAGAAACCAATTACTCACAAGAAATGTGTTGTTCGGAGTCAAAAATTAGATTATTTTGTTGACTAATTTTCTAGTATACTTCACTTATTTCAATTTTTCTTGGAAGATTGATTTTAGGTCTTTTTTAGATTCAATGAATGTTGACAAGGTTCTTCATCAAGTTTTGGGACAATCCGTAGTGTAAAGGAACAACTAGAAGATAAAGGAAAAATTTGTGAAATATGAAGACTCCCATGGTAAACATAGAAATATGATAAACACAGGGAAAGCCATAGAAGCCTATTTAGAGCCACAAATCAAAGAAGAGAAATAATAGAGCACAACATGAGACAACATGGTCATGACCAAAAGAAGTTTCTTTTGGCTTATTTTGTAAGAAATATATTTATTGTACTTAATCAAATGAATACAGTGTGCCATATGAGAGAGAGATATGTGTATCTAGTATGATGTATGAGATATGGAAGAGTAGAGAGATAATGAGTGCATATGAGACTAATGTAAACTATTTTTAGATATGAATAAAGACCGATGATTGATATGTGATATTGCACTCTTTTTGTTCATATGTTTAAATCTAGTTTACTTTTCCTTTACACATACTTAACAAAAGGGTGAACTTCTTAACCCTCACATTACCATTGAGGCTTAAGGTCAACATTTGGTGTTTGAGCCTAGGTTCCTTTTGTTAAGCAAATGTATGGAAAAATTTCACCACCAGGATATTGGAAACCATCGTTAACATATATTGAGGATTTGTGGGAAAAATAAATTGATATATTTGTTAAAGAAGTAAAAATACTCAAAGGAAGAAAAGATGAAATATTCGAAGAATATACGAGAGAAGAATTTTGGTCACAATTTCCATGTCTGTTGTGGCCTTGCATCTTATAGCATGAAAAAGAATAGAGTGGTCACATTTACATTTAAGGGAACCATTCGAGTGGACTCGGGAAAATTCGTAAATTCTCAAAGATCTTGACGAACCTTGGATGAGAGAAATAGATTACTAGTTCAAAACCACTTTAGATTCATATATTATTACTTGGGTGATCAAGGTTGGACCAATTTTGATAATAAGAAAACAAAATTTCTAAGCAAAGTTAGAGGAATATTCCTTAACCAAGTTCCTTTCTTAATCAAGATCTTACTAGTTGAAAAAGGATTAATTAGAAGTGCAAAAAGTTCCTTTAGGGGACATGCACCATGGGATGGCGTACGTGAATGGGGAAAACAAGAGACACAACTTATCAAAATTTTATGGGGTATGGTTGGGACAAAATAAATATGACGACATGAAGAAAAAGAAAAAAACAAAACAAATTACATAATTGAAAAAATAAGGACTAGGAAAATTACTAATTAAAAAGAAAAGTAATCACAATGAATAGATCAGAAGAGAGGGATATGATAGTGGTAGAGAAGAATGAATTAGAGAAAAAGATAGAAAAATAAAGGTTAGCAAGGGAGGAAAGGGCTAAGAAGTTAAATGAGAGGAATGAAAAATTAAACAGAGTTCAACAATTAGAAAGGAAGATACACCCACTTCAAGTGGAGGTGGCAACCGGCTACCCTGAAGATGGAGGCAGATGCTCGAGTCTTGTTATAATTCCCACACAAGGTGAAGACTAACATGTTTTGGTTACACCATCGATCCCTGTGGCATAGTATTCATTAGATAACCCAATACAACACTCATTGTATAGGAAAGCTATGCTAATGAAATATTTACATGAGTTAGTAAGTAGATTGAAACCAGATCTTGAGAAAGTTTTAGAAACAACATAATGGGAAAAAGAAAAAAAAAAAAGACCCATTATTGATTAAATAAAAATGTGAAGAGGAAGAAGAAACAATTAGAGTGGAAGAATTATATGAGGAATTTGGAGAATATATAAACATAATAGAAGAAAAGGATGAAGGAAAAAGTAGCTATGAGAAACAAGATATGGAAGAAGAAAATCAAAATAAGAAAAGAAGTGATGAAGGATTATAAGAAAATTATAGATTAAGAGATGTTAAAGGAAGAAATTTATTTGTGGAAAAAGATAATTATGAAAAGTCACCAATAAAAGATGTGTCCCTCAACCACCACGGTATCAAAAGGAGATGACCCCTTAGATCGACGGCATTCCATTTTCCACTTTAGACACCACTTAGAAAAGTACAAGAGGAAGAAAGTTTGATGAATAGGTATAACAAATTACAAGAAGAGATTGTGAGAGAATTTAGAGAGCTACCAGGAGAAATTTATTTAGATATTGAACTTGCAAGATGTAAAGGAAGAAATGGTAGTCTACAAAAGCTTAATAAACCTAGTAAGAAGTTGAAACATCCAAGGCAACAACCAACCATTTAGAATCAATTAAATCCTCAACCAGTAGAAACATGGCTCACAAGATTAAATTTCCTGTATTTGGAAAGGATACCAAGGATGAAGAATAACATCTTTTCATATTAGATTCATACTAGAGAAGTAATATTATAATAGATTCCATAACCAAATTATATGATTTCATTAGAACATTAAGAGAAAACGCATTAAAATGGCATGTGAAGAAAAATGTTCAAACTAACAAAGATTGGGATGCTATAGAGAAAGAATTCAACACATATTTCCATATCCTGAAGTACCTATGAAGAGTGTTATAAACATGAGAAAAAAATTGAAAAAGAGGATTAATCGGTAATGGAATTCAGATTCTGATTCAAGAATGTCACGAGAAGATTAGAAGAACCTCCGATGATAAACACAGAGTTGAATGGTTAACCTCATGATTGCTACCCTATCTTAGAGCATCCTTAGATGGGAAAATTTTTACAAGTATTTCAGATGCCATAGAGATGGATATAATATTAGAAGTGTAACCTTGGAGGAGAGAAGGATAAAATTTAATTAACATAGATTTGGAAAGAGTACAACTCAAATTGGAAAATTTAAAATTGCAAAGAGAAATTCAAAGGAAGGAAGATCTTAGATCCATCTCACCACCAAGAACTAACATCCAACCAAAAATTTAGTGCATAGTGTGATGTGCGGAGGGACATAGTAATATAGACTACCCATATTTGGAGAAATCCAAAAGATTTGGGACAATTATATAACATTCATCAGAAAAATAATCTTCTAGTAACAGATCTCGTAACATAGAGAACTTGCTGAAAAAATTGTTAACTATGGGATCAACATACCCAACATACTTGCCCATTATTAGAAGTATCCCCTCCTACAAATTAACTTATGTATTATACAACATGTGGCTCTTATTATCATTATCACCAAACCCATCCCTTAATTGATGCTCTTGAAGACTTATAATATTATAATACTCGAAGGGATATGGCAGCTAGATAGGATATAACCCTTGCTCCCATAACAACCCATGCCTATAGTAATAATTCAATAACAGGTCACCAATTCAAGCTCCATAAATTACTATTCCTCCACAATATTAGGGATATCAAGGTGGACTACCACACTATGTAGGGGGATATAAATGAAATAGCTATAATCCCAACTATCAAGGATATAATGGTGACAGATACAAAGGAGGATATAGAGGAGGGTACAAAGGTGGTTTCGGGGGGATATAATAACTATCAAAGTAGTGGAGGATATTAAGGATACCAAGGATATCAAGGGATAGATAATCAAAATAACTCCGGAGGTGGCTTCTAGGACAAAAGACCAATGCATTGTTACAAATGTGGAAAATATGGCCACTTAGAAAGAAATAGTACAGAGCCCAATATTTGTGGATTCTATCATGAATGTGGACATGATTCTTTTAGTTGTCCCAAGAATGCACAATTTTATAGAAATGAAGGAACTAAAACAAAAGAGTTAGGAAGATATGCTCAAAGGAATGTTTAACATCTCACTAGAATACCTTGGGATGAAGATGAAGAAGTAGAAAAGTGAAATGAAGAAAAAAATATCCTTCTAAAAACAAAGCTGAAACGGAAAAGAAAAAGGAAGAATCTAAAGAAAACTACTTTAAAATAAAAACCCATAAGAAATAAGGTATTGATCATGAAGAACCAAAGTATAGAGATATTATTATAACAAAGAGTGTTGTTAAGAAGGAACCCATGTCTAGAAAAAAATAAAATTATCGATTACCTACATATGAATATTCCTCCAGCAAAGTGAGGATTGGGATTTAAAAGAGTTTAGACTAGACCTCCATGATAAATAATTCAAAATAAGAAAGGTAGTTACAAAGAAAGTACAATTTCAAGAGGACACAGAGAAAAACTACTTCATGGAGGATGAGATTATGCACTTAAAGAAATAGTCGAGTTGACTATTAAACGCGGACTAGTGGACAAATTAAAACAATTCAACAAATAATAGAACAAAGAATAAAGAGTTTTCATGTCTAGCAGATTGAGGTTGGTCAGAACAAGAAAAAGAGAAATGTCTTTAGAACACAAAGAACATGGCACAATTCCACCATATATTTGGATGTTGAAATATTTGATACTATAATTATAAGGATATTTTTGGATTTGGGAGTAGATGTTAATATCATGTCAAAGACTACTTGCGAAAAACTTGGTAGGCCCCGGAATTTAAAACCCACCGGATACCATATTGGTCTAGCAAGTGGATCAAAGAAAACCCCCGTAGGCATTTTAAAGAATGTAGAAGTTAATTTCATGGGGATTAAGAATATTTTCAACTTCAAAGTTGTAGAAAATGTATCCCCCAAGCCCACATATAACACCATTTTTTCCTTGGAATGGTTCATTAATTGTAATGGTACATTGAATTTAGAAGAATAAGAAGTCACTTTAGAATAATATGGAATTCAAGTTCATGTACCTTTACAAGAAGGAATGAGTGCCACTTGGTGGAAGAAGTCTCGAATGATACCGAGGATGAAGATTTTGACGATATTTAAGGAATATATACTTTGAATTGGTTGGATCGCTACGAGATAAATATTTTGAATCCAATTACGATGGATAAATATCATTACAAGTGAATCTATAAATGAGAGCTCAAATAATATAATGGAAGCATTGTCACATGGGTTTCTAAAATATAGAAAATGAAAATTTCACTACACAACAAGATTGCCATCTCGTATAATTACCTTGGATGATGATGATTGTGAATCCATGGATGAAACAGTGACATTTTTTACCCGCATAAGATTCATTTGATGATAAAGATGGATAATACTCTACTACAAAAGCATAGGATGAAAAGTTGATTAAAATAGTGTATCGATTAAGCCGCAAATTTTCCCACCACACGTTACCAAATTATTCATGGTTTGGAGACCTAGAAGGTTACCTCGAACAAATGGTAAGGATATTTCCTAATGAAGTAGCACACATGGAAGCTCTACATGATACTTTAACAATCAATGTTTCAAGATGGTGGGCGACTCACATAAACAACATATCTCATTGGAATTATTTGGTTACACTATTAAAAACAATATATCTAGAGAGTGAATGCTACTACACAAACTATACCTAAATACACCGAGAGAAGGTGAACCATAGAAACACATCTAGATATGTGAATGACATTGGAAAATATGTGGAGAGAATTCCCCCTTAGTGTGGACTCAATTATTTGTATGGACACTAGGACCCTTACCTAGGTCATGGTATATGCACCAAGAAATAAGGAAGGAAATAAGAAACTAGGATCAAGTAGTTAAAGATTTCGCCACACTTTCAACTTCCGGGATGCGATTTCAACACACTTTGAGCATTACAAAATATAAGGAATTTCTTATTCTTAACTCCAAAAGAAACCATGATTTATTCCCCCACAGAGAAATCATCCCCACAAGAGAAGAAAAATGTCAACAAGAGCATCCAATCAAAATTAAAGAAATGGCTTACTATTTTACAATGGAGAAACAAGAATGAGATAAAAAACATAAAAAATTTAAATACAAAATAGTGGAAGGAGAAATAGAGGTATTAGAAACAAAGGTAGAAGAGGAAAATTATTTCTACCAACCTCAAAATTTGAGGAATGAAAATATTGGAATAAATGGAGAAGAAAAGTTTTCCAAGATTGGAGACTATTGGTCAGAAGAAGAGGTGGCCAAAGTGGTAGAGTTACTCCAAGAATTTTAAGACATATTCCCTAAATATTTTAAGGAATGTAGGGTATAAAATAAGAAGTTGGAAAAATGAAAATTCAAATAAAGGATGGGTTTAAACCACTATAAAATATACCCTATAGATTAAACCCTAACCTAAAGGTTAAAGTAAAAATAGAGATAGATAAAATGTTGAATGTAGGTATAATCAAACCTATTGATGATTCAGAATGGATAAGCCCTATGGTGGTCTAAAACAAGAAGACATGAGAAATTAGAATATGTGTGGATTATAGAGAACTTAACAAAGCATGTGTGCATGACCCATTTCCTACTCCATTCACAAAAGAGGTTTTAGAAAATGTAGCAGGAAGAGAGGTTTATTCCTTCACTGATGGGTTCTCTAGCTATCATCAGGTCTAGATTGCTCCAGAAGATCAACCCAAAACCACATTTTCTACAGAATGGGGAACCTTCATGTACAAAGTCATTCCTTTTGGAATAAATAATGCACCTGGTGTTTTTAGAAGAATAATGATTAATGCATTTAAAAAATTTATCATTGAATTTATGGTGGTGTATCTAGATGACTGGATAGTCTACGGGTTACTAAAGAATCATATAAATTTTTAAGGATCATGTTTCAAAGATGTAGAGCACTACAAATATAATTGAACTTGAAAAAATGTATTTTTCAACTCCATTTGGCACATTATTAGGTCATATTATTTGTAAGGAGGGATTGTCGATAGATCTAGTAAAGAATTTGGCAATTGCAACACTACCACCCCCTAAGACACAAAAAAGTAAGGATAATCTTAGGCTACATAGGTTACCATCATAAGTTTATAAGAAATTATGCAGAAATCAGTGCACCCTTAGAAGAACTCTTGAAGAAAAGGACAAAAAAATAGATAGAATGGACTAAACCATGTGCATATGATTTTGAGATCCTCAAAGACAAAATATTACATGCACCAATTCTAATGTTCCAAAATTAGAAAGTTCCCTTTCATGTGCATGTAGATGCATTAGGAATTACTATTGGGGTAGTTTTAACACAAGCGAGGGAAAATATGGATCATCTAATAGCTTTTGTAAGCCTCAAATTAGCTAAGGAAGAGAAAAACTATTCTACAACTGAAAGAGAATCACTAAGTGTGGTTTATGCCCTACAAAAATACAAACATTACTACTTTGGATACACTATTTGTATTCTACACAGACCATGAACCTTTGAAATATCTATTGAATATACCAATATTACAAGCGAGGATATCTCATTGGTTGATGTTATTCCAAGAATTTGACTTTACCATCTCATTTAAACTAGGAAAATTGAACAATGGCCCAAACTATTTGTCTAGAATCAAAATAGGAGAATATGAAGGACCTATAGATGATGAATTTATAGGTGCCCATATATTTATGGTTGAGGCCATTCCTAAAGAATTTTATGAGATAACACAATTACTAACTCTTGAAGAATTTCTTGTTGAGTATACAAAACAAAAAAAGAGAAATTTAATAAGCCGGGCCTTTCCCTTTACTTTAATTCAAGGTAATTTGTACAAAAAGGACATGATGAAGTCCTTAGAAGAGTAGTCCTAGAACATAAAAGAAATAATATTCTCATAGAAGCCCATGAAGGTATAGCATGAGGCCATAATGGAGGTGAAGTTACAACAAGAAAAATCATGATGGCAGGGTTATGGTGGCCCACACTATTTAAAGATGCACATAAACATGTTAGATCTTATGATATATGTCAGTGGATTAAAAAATGGTAGAGAAGAAATGCCCCTAAGACCAGTATTAGCTTTAGATCCATTTGAAAAATGGGCCATAGATTTTATCGGACCCATCAAACTAGCTGCAAAACACTCTTAGGCCAAATTTATAATAATAGGGATAAAATACCTTACAATATGGGTAGAATCCACCCCTACAAAATATTGCACTACAAAAACAACGACCAAATTCATCTATGAGAACATTATAACAAGATTTGGATGCCCCTAAGAATAACAAGTGATCAAGGAAAACATTTTGTTAATGCTACTATCAAAGAATTGCTTGAACATTTCATGATCAATAAAAATATAAGTACACCATACCACCCTCAAACAAATGGGATAGTCGAGGCATTCAACAAGGTATTGGAAAAATTACTCAAAAAATATGCTCACTTCAAAAAGCAGATTGGGACTTAAAGATACCGGCAACATTATGGGCATACCACATAACATATAAAAGGTTGAAATTTTTTATCCTTTCCAACTTGATTATGAACTAGAAGCCACAATACACATAGAGTTTATACTTCCAAGTCTTAGGATGGAAATAGCCTTTAGGTTAAAAAAATATCCTTTAGTGCATGAACGACTCATTAAATTGGAAAAACTAGATGAGAAAATATTTATAGTTGCTTACAATCAAAACCAGAGAGAAAAGAAGACAATAAGCATGTCATGATCGCCTTATAAAGAATAAAGATTTTGACATAAGGGACCAAGTTTGATTGTATGACAAGTAAGTGGAAGAAACATGAGAAGATAAAATTCCAATGGTTAGGACCATACATCACCAATAACATATTTTCCTTAGGAGCTACAAAACTCTACACTCTCTAAAACAAAGAATTGTTGGGCTATGTCAATAGAGCGCAACTAAAGAAATACCACACCTTGGATGAAAAAAATCCGGCCTATCTAAAAATTGGAAATTCAGCGGATAGGTCAAGGAGGAGGATGAAAAATGACAAGGGAATCCTTTCTCTACCAAAAAAGTAAGTAATAACAGATATACACAATAAGGGAAACATGTAAAAAAATCCGTCCTACTTGAAAACCGACAATTCAATGAGTAGGACTAGGAGGAGGATGAAAACCCACAAGGGCACCCTCACTCTACCAAAAATAAGTAAGAAAGGAAAGAATAAGGATACATATAGTATGAGATAACAAGCATGGAAAAAGGAGATAAATCAAATAAAAGAAACAAATACACAAGTTAAAGACAAAAAAATTAACCCACACAAAAAGGAAAAAGCCATGGAGGAAGGGATACCCACAAACCAAAAGAAAAAGGAAAAGAATAAAGGATATCTCTGAAACTAAGGAATAATCCACAGAGGAAGGGATAACCATGTAAAAAAGCAAAATCTGCTAAGGAAGGGATAACCATGCAACAAAAGAAAAATATGCAAAATAAAGGAAACATCCAGATAATACATGGAAAACTCTAGAGGGAGGAAGATACATGCAGAACACAATAAAACCCACAAAATAAATAATAAAGACCATGGAACATAAGTAAAAAGCACAAGAATTGTAAAACACTTTGCATGGATCTGCGGAAGAAGAACAAAGCACCACGAAACATAAAAACATTGAAAAAACCCACAAAACAAATAATACATTTTTCCCACCTTAAAATCAATAAATGCGGTAGGTGAACATCATAAAGGTATAAAAGTATAAGCTCATAAAGGAAAAATTCATAAAGGAAACATACTAAGGGAAAAAGAAGTGAAGTACAAAAACACGAAGAATAAGAAACCTAGGGCATACAAGGATGACCAGAATACATAAAGGAATGAAGAATCCTATCATGGGTGCATAGGAAGATCTCCCACAACCTAAATTACAAAAACATTCCATGAAATCCACTAAGAATGATCCAATGGGGGAATTTTCACATATCTCGTTCAAAGTCACACATGCGCGTAAAATTTAGAAATACATACATTCCAACATTGTAGAATACGACCATATGCGCTTGGATGTTAATAGACATTTTCTGCTTCACAAACACTTAGCTACAGGAGAACCGGAGTACAACAATACTGCAAAATCCATAGCCAAGCTAAAATTAGATGCATGGAGATGAATCCCATACTTCACTCGTGTAGATAATACAATAAGGGTTCTCCTTAGTTGACTCCATAAGAAAATGCCTTATTTGGATCAGCCATACCGAATCAACGTAGAAGTATTAGAAATAGTTACATGATTATTGGCAGCAAGGTGCTTGACATTAACGAAGAAGAAGATTCCAATCCTATTGTTGATAGTTAAACATACATTTATACCCTTTCTATCATAATATATCATATTCATATTGTTTCTCATTTGTGATTATTATTAAAATACCTTCATCCATTTCTCATAAAACTCTATTCAAATTTATCTACTCCATCTCCACTTGTCTTTGTAATGAAATTATACGATAGTGCTTTATCTCCTAAAAATTAAGTCAAACATTGATTTCGATCTTAGTTATTTCTTTCTATGTTTCCTTTATGTCATATATTATGTTTTCTTTATCCATTCCTTAGATTTGGTTTGATATATATTACATTTTTACACATATTTAATATTAGTTAATTATCTTATTTAATTTTCCTATAATAATATAATATTCTAAATTAGTACATATCTCATTTTATTAATTTTAGTCTATAATCATCTCTTGTTTTTAGAACATTATAGTGTATGATCTCAATTTTAATAGGGGAGTTAGTATGACCTATTAGTTCCCATGTGGAAAGGTCATTATATTATTATAATGAATTATATAATTTTTAAGTATGAAAACAAAGACTTAAAAATTAAAATCTAAAACTCTATGGCTGAGGCACAATGTCATAGATTGCATGTAGTTTTAAATAAGAAGATTCACCAAATTGTAATATCAAAATTAGGGTTTAGGATAATTAAGGTTAATTATTATGTAAAAATATGAATTAGAATTAAAAATATAGCGATCAAGTAAATCAATGACCCTAATAACATGTATTGGAATTATATTTTCTTATATAAGGTATTGAAATCTAGATAAAGGAAGTGTGGGTTAGGGTTAGAAGAGATTAAATCAAATTACTAGTCAATATGAAGTGAAAATGATGTGAAATTTTGTTAATAGGTTGTATATACTATCATTGAGATTTATTCAAATTCTAGGCATCTAAAACTAATGGGGAAAAATATCCTATTTAGGGAAGATTTTCCCAAATGGATTTGTCTTGTGCAAGGTTTTGCTAGATCTTGATTTCAGAACTATGATCATTTTTCTTTATATTTTTTTCCTAAGTTCACAATTATATGAGCATGATTATTTAAAAAATTAGGGATTCTCCTTGTAATATACCCAATCTCTCCTTGTATCGACATAAATTTTCACTTTACTAATTTTTTTCCCTCCCAGTATAATGACACATTAGCTTCCCTAGAGTGGTGTCCTTATGGGTACTAATGGGAGTAGGAGTAATAATAAATGGTTTTATTCATTCTTTAGGTTGTATTTTCCTGGTTAGTAGTTGTAATTATGTGAGAGATTTGATTTGTAGTCCAATTGTATCTTATATTTCACATGTTTTCACACCATAATATTCATTTTTTCATATCCTAGAGTCATCTCTTACAATATTCTTGTGACATAACAATGTCATTCTACTTTAAACAATAGTATAGACACTTTTAACACACTTACGCCTTCATAATCTTATCCCTCTACACCTCAAATTTAACTACATTTCTCATGGCTTGCATTCTTGATCTTCTTTTTCTTATATCTCCATATGAGATTTCATTGACCACTGAGTCGATGCTAAAGGCTAGAATAAAATATAATTAATATCATTGGGTTATTTATAATTGGTATTTATGTTTTCATTACACATCTCATCCATTACTCATTTTTTCTACTTGTACTCGTAAATATTTTGTAAAATAATAAAAGGTCTTGAATTTGGTCATATTTTTCTTCTTTTGAGTCCAAAATTAGAGCATTGGGACCTATGAGAATAGGAGTTACATTTTCCATAGTCTAAAAATACTTTAGATTCAAAGTGGAGTCTTCAATAAATGTAATACTAGGTCTTGTTTTTTTTTCATTTTTGGTCCCCCACATCAACTCTGTCTTATAAGGTTATGACAACCCTATGGGAAGTTAATGTGCCGATGGTTTCTTCATGTAGGTAAATATATATAGTCTCTCTTATCCTTTAATTATTTTATGTTTTGATTTTGTTTAAATTTGTCATGAATATATTAGGAAAAAATAGGATATTCTTTTTATTGTGTTATTTATCTATCGATTATCACCTTTACAATTTTACATAACCCTCAATCTTGGTTTACTGATATCATTGACCTCTCTTGTGATCATTGTGAATATTTCCTATAAACCTATTGGATATTATAACATGTTACTAATTTTTTTACAATTCTCTTAACAACTTCATTATCATTATTTTAAAATCAAGAACAATTTAGAGTACACTAACCTATTCTAGGTCTAGTATTTAAAACCCTATAACTCCTATAGAGTGTGGTGTAGCCCCTTCCTAGTTACACATATACATCAACAAAAATATAAGGTGTGTATATGTATTTTGATTCTTTACACACCAAAAGTGCAGGTTCTGTTGTGTGCACTTGAATCCTTGTGAGTGTGGGCCAAGGTAATCAATGCGAGAAGATGACGAGGTAATTACAAGCTAGGGATATGGATGATGTAGAGATGATGAAGAAAAGGGGGATGACAACATGATCAAGATGAAAGATATATTCTACTGTACTCTTGAGAAAGGAAAAATTTCTCTTTGATGATGACAATAGTCCTATGGACCTGACCATGGTGTATGGTATGGTCAAGGATGATGAAAACACATGGCCCTAGGTATATGTCTTGGTTAGTGAATGGAGGCATATTTGATTGTCCTACTTGGCTAAAATTTTCACTAGAGGTGAGTCATCCCTGATCATAAAAGGTCATATGGAAGAAGGTAATGGGTAATGGATGAGCTTATAGAGACATAAATTTATGTGATAATAAGCATCTAATGAGGTTTCAAATGTGATTGTTATCTTGTAAGGATTTACCGTTAAGAACAAGTAGATCTAGGATGCTTTGTACTACAAAGGTTGAGGAGTGAAATAATTATTGTCTAAGCTTAGATAGAATGTTGTCTTGGAGGTTTTGGGGTTCAAGTGGGGTTTAGTTGTAAGGATAGTGTCTAAATCTTCCTAAGAATATTTGGTTATCCAGAGTCTTCCATGGTCAAGTGGAGACAAATGTCGTTTAGTGTGTAGTATGATCGGGAGAAAAGCTGCTAAATGATCTTATTATGTTAGGATGTATCAAAGTGATTCTGAGATAGGACTGGAGCCTTGGGAATGTCTTGTAGGTTCTTTTGTGTTGAAGTATCACTCATTTTCATATATATTAGCAAGCTTCCTTGTTTTATATTTAGTGGTTCTTGCACTTGAAATGATTCATTAACTATCATGTTTATTTGTAAGACCAAGCAAAGGTATTATAAAACTTTTTTCTCTTACAACCATCTTGTAAGTGTACTAAAGATAAATTTTGGACTGTTGTTTGTGTTTTGTTGATTTAAATTTTGTGAATTCCATTTTGATGTTGAATTAAGAAACCAATTAATCACTTTGGAAATGTGTTGTTGGGAGTCAAAAATTAAATTATTTTGTGTGTATTTTGTTGACTACTTTTTGGTTTAATTCAATTCTTCCAATTATTTATTGGAAGAGCTGTGTTTTTTGTGTTTTTGATGTTTTTGAGATTCAGAGTAAAGGAACAACCACAAGATAAATGAGTAATGTTGTGAAAGATCGAAGACACTGTGGTAAACAGAGAAAGCTGCTAAACACAGGAGAAAGCCGCATGAAGCCTATCCGGGGCCATAAATCAAAGAAGAAAAAGAACAAAATGAGGCATAAGCTGATAGGGTCATGACCGAAAGAATTGTCTTTTGGATTATTTTGTAAGAAATATATTTATTGTACTTAATCAATTTAATATAGTGTGCTATATGAGAGAGATATGTGTACCAATTATGATGTATGCGATATAGAAGAGTAGAGAGAGAATGAGTATGTATGAGACTAATGTAATCTATTTTGAGATATGAATAAATATTGATGATTGATATGTGATCTTACATTCTCTCTATTCATTTGTTTAAATCTAGTTTACTTTTCCTTTGCACATCTTTAACAAAAGGGTGAACTTCTTAACCCTCACATTATCGTTAAGGGTTAAGGTTAACAATGAACATGCGAAAGACATAAATGATAACAAAAAATGTAAATGCTTCTATCTAAATTAAGATCTTTAAAATTAAATGAAATGAAATTATTAACACTTATAGGAATAACAATGCACTAGACCTAACAATCCTAAGTTTTTAATTAAAAGTTACTAACAATAAAACTGATTTGAATAGTGATAATTATGCAATCCAAGATCCAAATTTCAATTTGAACCTAATCTAGTTTGTAATTGAAAGTTCTCTAATCTAAAAATTTGGATGCAAGTCTACAAATGCAAATAACTAAAACTATATTATTATTTTCTAGATTATCATGTATTTTCAAAGCTAAATTTACCTAGATCTAAAACAAATAAAGTAATTCACTAATCTAAACCTAGAGCTTGATCCCAGAGATAGGAAGAGCCTAAAGTAAACTAATTTGAGAAATCTAATCTAATTAACTATTACAGATCTCATGAAATGAATTTACTCTAAACTCTTTTTGTTTCTCTTTTCTTTCTTTGTTAATTACTAGTGAAGAAATAAAATCAAATCTAATATATGAAAGTGAATAAACATAGTAGATATTATTTCGCAATGTTGACTACAACGGAGAATGAGAAGGAGAAGGAGATGTTGGTCAAGATTTATAATTTTTTTTTGAATGTTGATGGGTGAGAATTCTCCCTGTAAGATCCTAAGACCCTGGCTCAATCCAGATTTCCCGAAACTTTCAACATGGGGTCACGTGGGAAGATGTAATTAAAGGAAAAATAATAGAAAAATAAGTATTGTTAGCGAGGGCATAATAATGCAAGAATCGAGAAACCCAAGGAAAATGTCACGTGTTTCTGGACAATGATGGAGACCTCGCACTTCAATATCCCTAATTCGATCATCAAAGAATCTATAGACATGCATGTTTTCTCTCTTATTTCTAAGTTTCTTGATGCCTATTCTAATATAGACACCATTAAAATATGGGCCCAGAGGAAATGGCCCTAAAGACCACATGAAAATTTCTTTGATGACTAGAGGGTTTTTTCTAGTTAATTTTTCATTAAAAGAAGATTGGACAATTTTTTGTGGGTGGAATTTGTTTTCTAGGAAACATGGGCATGTATCTCAAAAAATGGGCTCTTGCATTTAAACCGAGAGAAGGAAAATATGATAGATTTTCCTATCTAGGATAGGTTTCTGAGATTCTATTAGAGTTTTGGAACGAGGAGGTCTAGAATAGCATTGCAAAATCAATAGGAAATCTTATTGGGCTTAATGGTGCCACAAAGGCCAGATCTAGACTTAATATGACCAGATTCTATATTTTTTGGAATTGGGTAATGGTTGAGGGTGTTGAAAGGACCCACATCCTTGTACATTTTATGAGTATTTTTCAGAAAGGATCCACAACCTTGGTTACAATGAGGGGGTTACCATTAGGAACCCAATTGAAGAAACCATGAAACTAGAATGACGATGCATTGACCAACGAAAACGCGACCAAAGTGAGAGAAGAAGAAACCAATGATAATAGTGAGTGAAGTAGTAACGAGAGAGAAGCAACAACTAGTGATAACGGTGAGAGAAGTAGCACCCAAATACAATAACGAGTGAAGTTGCAACCAATGACAACAATAAGATAACCGAAATGCTACCAAGCTGTAGCAAGTGAAGAACCAACATGCTGCGGTAGCTACGAACAAAGATGTTGCAACTAGTGGCAAAACCACCTCCGAGGAGGATCATGCCTCGGGGTGATTTGAAACTAGGTAGGAAATCACACAATCATATGACTTTAACGCACCGCTCCCACCCCATCAAAGCATGACCAAATTCTATATTACTATCAATGAGACTCATAAATTACCAGATTCATTAATCTACACTCATTTATTGGGATTAGGAAATAAAAGGTGGATTTTGAGGACTTTAGAATGAAATGTAAAGACTGATCCAATATAGGTCACACGTCTTGTAAAACATCAAAAGATATGGAGCTCAAAAACTCGCAAAGGTAAGAAAATGGAACCTATTCGAGAGAAACATGGTGAAATTTCAAAGGGAGGTAAGGAGAATTTGGTTATAAAATGACTCATTTGGAAACCAAAGACTCCCCTCAAAGGAATACCGAGAAAAGGAAAATCAAAATTCTAGACTGTCAAGCAAATGGTATCCACTCCAAGTAAGGATCTTGAGCCAATGAAAGAGATGAGATCCTGGAGAATAAGAATGAGTTACATGTCAACATAATTAATCCTACTTGGGTTGTTGATCAACAACAATATAATGAGGCGGGATCTTAAAAAAGCTTGAATGTTTTTAATTTTTTTATTAGGGGTAAATAGTTTTGAAGGGACTATACCCTGTTACAAAAAGGGCTCAAAAGCCAGATAGAGCAGATAATGCAGTCAATAGTTTTGAAGGGACTATACCCTATTACAAAAAGGCTCAAAAGCCAGATAATGCAGTAAATACATCAAGTTTGGATCAACATCCAGATTATACATGAGTAACCAACTATAGTTATCTGAGAAACTATACAAAAAGGATCAAATAGTAACAAAACTGCAACAAAGAAACATGAAAACAACATCCTAACAATAACAAAATAGAAAACCAGGAGTAAGGATAGTCTTCTTCACTTGTCTTCTCTGTCAATATTTGTCCTCACCTTCTACGAGAGAGGTGAAGAGTGCCAAGGAAGTGACATGGGAGGGATCCTTCTTGTCCAGTTGTGAGAGAATCAAGTCCTAACTCCCAAATGGCTATAAGAATGTCATTGATCATGCAAATTATTTTGACATGTTGCTCCATGAAGTTATAAATAGCCTTGAGAACAGAAAGGGTGCAATCATGTCTTCCTTTTGCATTTCCCAGTCTGTTATCTAGTGAATTTAGCTTCTTGTAGACTTCTAGAATCTGATCATTATCCTGTTCAGGATCATTTTGTAGCTTCCTTTTTCCTTCTCTCTTGGAAACTTTTTGAGCTCTTCTTTCAAAACCCCAACCTCCTTTTCTAGTTTTACAATTCTATTAAGAAGGGCTTCCTCCCTTTCCGTAGCAGAGGCACTAGCAGGATTGCTAATGTGTAGCAGGTTTTAGTAGACTCAATGTCTTTGTTGCTACAAAGGTTTCTTTGGGAGGGGAAAGGATGATTGATAGGGTATAACGGGTTTTTGGTTATGATCTTCCTCCGACCTAAAGGAGTAGTGGGGGTAGTGGAAGGACCAGGGTTAGGGAGGTAGGGGCGATGGGGATTGAAGGGTGCTAGGAAAGGAAATGATGGTGAAGCAACAGAATGAGGCCTTGATGGAGGGGGGTGACACAGGTGTGATTTTGAAACTCAAGAACAAAGCATTCCAGGAGTTTAAGAGATAATGTGGAAAGAAAATATGTATATTCCTTCTAAAATGATTTAGGAAAACCAAATGTTTGAGAGGAACTGTCACATATCTTCCTTCCAAAGTGACATACCTGACAATCATCCTTGTAATTTCATCAAAGGAGTTGGAATGGAAGCCACTTTTATGCCTGCAGTAACAAACTCAAGATCTTTGTCATCTTCTATAAATTTCTTGGCTTCAATTTTCTTGTCAACCCTCTTACTGAAGAATCTAACACCTTCCAAGCTAAGCCCCGTGACTTCAACAATTAGCTCTTCAGTGATTTTCATGCTGATTTCACCATATTCAACCATTCTCTTCTTCCACCCAGCCGCGAATTGAAGAGAAATGTCTTGATCATGGCCCTGCATTCTTTCAATGAGGTTTGAGACCCCACCCATTTACAAATAAGTCCACAAAGCCATGTCATCCTTCTAAGAAAGGTCACGGTGGGTTTGGTTTGGCATGGAGCTCCACCCATTTTTTCATTGTTGTTACTAGATTGGTTTCTTTGGTTCCAAATGGCAATGTTTCTCCCCCAAAATTGCTTCTTGACAGTGCCTTTGCAGACCCAAAAAGCGTGTGAAGGCTGATGGTGATTATTAGCCCTGTGTAAGAAGTTAATCACCCCCAAAATGGTGGAGGAATTCTTAATGATGATTTTGGATTTCATATTTATCCTTGATGATGTCATTGTGTACCTTGAATATTACACTTACTTTAATGTTACACTTGCTAAGAATTTGGGTATTAAACTTCAAAGAGGATGGAGAGCATTTTTATTAGAAAGATATGTTTATTAGAATCCATAGGACAATAATAAGTATAACAATATCTATGTTTCTCCTATCATAAACTCGAGAGAATCAAAAGGAAACTGAAACTAGACTTGAGGAAGGGGAAATAGCTCAAAATATAGAGTGTAGCATAAAAATAACTCAATATTGTGAAGATCGGTTGGCTATCTCCTAAACTCTAGGAAAGGAGAGAATTAGTCCATTTTCAGAGAAATTCCACAAGGAAGAGGATGAGCCCTTAGCTTCGAGAAATAAAAGGAGAATATTGATGTAAATTCAACCATAAAATTCAAGAAAGTGTTGGGAATTTCGCAAGAATGACCTTCTCAAATCTATAAATGAATTCATAAGAACAGGAAGATTACTCAAAGAGATAAATAGTAAAATTATTATACTTATACTAAAGAAAAAAGGCACTAGAAATTTTAAAGAATTTAGACCAATAAGCTTAGAAGATGATCTCTATAAAGTCTTCACCAAAATTATCTCCTTTAGGATATAACCTCTCCTTCTGAGTCCCATCTCTTAGTAGCAAGGAGGCTTTTTCAAATGTAGAGTAATTCAAGATGGTATTATTCTTGTTCACAAATCCATTCACTTAATGGAGAAAGAAAAAAATAAGGTATGCTAATCAAGCTTGATATGAATAAAGAATTCGACAGAGTCCCCAAGAATTTCCTAGACAAAATTCTTGAAAATTTTGGGTTTCTTAATCATTTTAAGAAAACCATTTCCATCTGCATTTCCTCTCCTATGTTTTCAGTCCTTATCAATAGATCTCTTACTAAATTCTTCAAGAGCAACAAAGTCATAAGGCAAGGAGACCCAATGTCTCCTCTCCTTTTTATCATGATTGGATGACATTAAGTAAAAGAGTCGCTAATGTAGTTCACATGGGAGAATTGAAAAGCTTCAAACTGAATTCTTTGGATTTGAAAGTGGCTAATCAACACTTTTCGACAACACTATTTTTATTCTTATGGCCTCAGTGATGGAAGCTAAGAAGTTGAAATCTATTCTTTTAGAATATGAAGATGTTTCAGACAATTGATCAATGTTGATAAGAGGTCTCTTTTATTTCTTCTTACTCTGTCTCGAGGCGAAGAATATTTCGAGATATCCTTGGTTGCAGCATCAGACCCCTGCCCTCTTCTTATCTTGGCATGCCTTTGTTTCATGGAAAAATTCCAAATGAGGTGTGGAACAGTCTTATTGAAAGGTTTCAAAGGAAATTAGATACCTAGAAAGGTGTTGTCCTTTCCCAGGCTGGAAAATGTACCCTTATCAACAACACATTTCAAAATCTCCCCATATATTTAATGTCTCAATTTAAATTCCCTAGGGAAATCATTGAAATAATTGAGAAAATTCAAAAACATTTTTTGTGGGAGTGTAGAAGAACATGATAGATTTCACCTTGTTGTGTGGGAAAATGTTTGTTAGCCCAAGAGTTATGGTGGCTTTGGTATAAATATTTTTATGTAGATGAATAAAGCTATGGTTGCCAAAATGGGTTGGAGATTAATGAAAGAATACCTACCATGGACCAAGCTTGTTAGGGCCAAATACCTAGAAAACACTAGATACAACAACTGGTTACATAGAGAGGATCTGCATATAGGTTCTCAATTCTGGAATGCTTTGGTTAATTCTAGACAATTGTTGATTAGGGGAAGCAAGTGGAATTTGGGAGATGGTAATGATATCTCATTTTGGGAGGATAAATGGATCTCTAAGTCTTCGCTTAAGAACCAGGAAGAATGGTCTCAGCTGATTGCCCCTTATTCTAATATGATTGGCAATAAAGTTAAGGATTACATTAGATGCAATGCATATGGTAAAAGATGGGTTCAATTTCCCTTCATTGATAAGAGTCTTTTAGATAACATCAAAAATTTGTATATAATCCCTAGTTCTCATCACCTTGATGTTATAGACACTACTTAAGAGCTCATTTTGGAAGACTCCATTGATGGGTCTTACTCTGTCAAAAGTGATTATAACCTGTTCTATTTCATTTTTCCTTCCTCCATTGAGTGGAATAAAATCTGGTTCAAAGATCTGACTCCCAAAATAAATATATTTCTTTGGCATAACATTCGAGAATAGAATATTAACCACAGACAATTGGATCAAAAGAGGGCAACATATTCAAAACAAATTCAGTCTTTGCAAAAACTATGGGGAGAATTTTTCAATCATGTCTTCCTTCAATGTACTTATGCCACTATGGTTTGGAATGCCTTATTCAAGTTTATGGGTGTTAAATAGACTTTATCGGATAATATTATCCTAGCCTAGAAACAATGGTATCCACCCTTAAAACATATGATTGTTAAAAGGATATGATTGTTGTCCTTCTCTCATATTATTTTGCTTATATGGAAAATCATAAAAATAACATCTTCAATAATAAACAACCTTCTATCAAAGGCTATTTAATAAACTCTTAGAAGGAATTAAACAAGACATCTCTAGATAAAGGCCTAAGAAAAACTGCACAACAGGAATGAAAAGGAGGATAAAATACTCAAGAATTGGAACATTTCTTGTGCTATTAACACTATTAAAACTTCCAAGGTTAATAGGAATATTGTTACCTATTCCCCGAATCCTGGTTATTTAAAAATAAACTTTGATGGTGCCTCTAAGGGAAATCCCAATAATTATGGTGATGGTTGTTTTATTCAAGGAGAAGGAGGTCATTTTATAGCTTCTTTTACCAGGCCAATGGGAAGTAACACCAATCATTTCACGGAAGCAATGACGACTCTTTGGGGCATCAGATTAGCTTCCTCTCTTAATTTGTAGAACATGATCATTGAGGGAGATTCCATGAATATTATCAAATGTCTTAAAGGTTCTGCTAAAGCCAGTTGGTCCATTAAAAATTATATTGAAGAGGTTATTCACATAGCCAACTCTTTTCTAGTTGTACTTTCAATCATGTCTATAGAGAAGGCAATACACTTGCTAACTCATTATCTAATGTGGGGATTCTTGCCAATAATTACAAAATCTGGGAACATGCCAATTCTTTACCTCCTAATTTCTAATCCATCATTAATATGGAGAAAGGATAACAATCACATGGTAAGTGTCAGAAATTGGTGGCTTATTAACTTTTATCTAGCCATTGTTCACTCTTTCATTCCACATTTTACCACTCTCCTTTTGATCTTGGTGTTTTTAGGGCTATCAAAACCACCACAGGGGGGATATTTGTAGGGTGGAGTTAATCAATAGTGGTCAATGGAGGGAGGATGTTGAATTTTGGGATATTTTAAATAAATGAGGCTTCAACTATTTCATGAATACAGTTCAAGGTCATGATTTCCACATTTCGTAGTAGCTTTTGAAAAATTTGAAATGGATGAAGAGTGAGATATAAGAATCAAGAATTTATTATCACCGAGGATATGATGTATGTCGTCATGGGTCTTCATCCCAAAGGTATATAGATCTACAAGAACAACTATGACAAAAAGGAAGAAGAAGCCAAATTTCTAGAGGGTGAAGAATGCCTCATTCATACCAAAAGTGGTTTTCGTGGGAGTCTCTACCTAAAACCTATGACAAGGTCGATCTTATGTTAATGAAGTATCTTACTCTAGATAGTTGGTTTAAAGTTACTCCTTATTTTCATTTGGTTTTCCTAAACCACTTCAGAAGAAATGTGGTAGTCAATTTCCATTTTTTTCTCCTTCAATCCCTAGAAAATTCGGTGAATTTGGTAGCATAGGGGAAATATGTCCAACCCTCCCATCATGTTTTCATTCGATTCTCTAGAAAAAAATTTATTTAATCATTATGAATACCCTTGTGGACCGTACTACTCATCTTTTTGCTCCTATTAAGAGACCTCCTCCACCGGCCTCGAATGGTCCCTCTATAGCAAGAAGGCCAAATTGGACCATGTCAATGCTCCTAATATTTATACTTCTCTCTTGGGTGAGGGTTTTGTTGCAATTAGCCTCGCTAGCCATGGGTGACAATGGGCCTTCCAAGTAAATAAATCTCAAGCTGGTAACATGATAAATGAAGTGGACTTTCACAATGATATGCTTACTTGACTCGGGAAGGAGTGAATTTTTTTGAGAGATAAAGTCGAGGCTGAAAAATAGATGTTAAGAGTGGTAAAAATAATGATCAACTCATGAGGAGATGGAAAAAATAATCAAATCTATGGAAAAATAACAAGGAAAGCTTAGAAACAAACAATGTGATATCATCTCCTTGTTTAAGGGCAACATGAACATTCTTTCCAACATCACTATTGTGTGGAGAGTAATAAGGGCAAAGTAAAATCTAATTACGACAAATATATCAAATACATCAAAGATAATCTAGAGATCCTTAAGAATAATTTTTCCAAGATCATGAAATAGTGACCGGAGACCATTATGGTCATGGGTTTTGTACTATCTTTTCCTTTTGACCATTTTTGTTGTTTTGTTGTGGTCTTGTTGTGGTTATTTGGGGTTTGGTTTGTTGTTTTTATTGTGGTGATGCAAGAGTACTTCTTTTCCTTCTTTGTTGTGTTCTCTATTTTTTAGGATTATATCGAATATATGGGTTTGGTCCCCTTGTATCCTGGATAGGATCCCGGTCAAAAAACCTTTTTCCATTAATAAAAAACAAACATAGTAGATAGAACTTATCTCCTATAATTGAGATAAATTTATCTTCTATTTATGCCCTCAACAAACTAATATAATTGATATTTTCAAACTAATTTTTGATTGATGTGTTGAGTGGGAAATAAAGTATCTTGGTGCACTTAGGAAGAATAACAAGTAGTTGATATGAGGCTAGCTCAGGGGAGGAAAACTATGGTCAAGTGGCCATTGTGTTCTCCTCTTTGGTTGGAATGGAATCTCACAATCCTCGGGTTGATTTTTACTCAAAGAAAAACATTTGGATACTCGATCTCACTCTAGATGAAGAAATATAAAAAAATTCTCTCTTTAAAAATGATCAAAACTCTAAGGGGAAAAAATGAGCATAAAAACTTACCTAATAGGAAACCACTAAGTGTTTTCCAATCACAAATAAAAATTAAAATTCAATCTAAGGCTTGTATTCAATCACCTATGGAGCGTAATCAAGTGCTAGATGGTAGGAAGAGTTAATTGGGCATCAAAAAATGAAAACATGTATTTGGGACTAAGACAAGATAAAAATTCATGAATTGGAATGGAAAGTTTGATTGATGATGAATCCACTTTGGTTCTGTAGGCTGCGGTGATGAAACCACCACTATGGTTTATGTAAATACTCATACACTTAATAGAACCAATGTGGTAGTTGTATAACCATCATGGCGGGGACTAACTTCCACTACAAGGGATAAAACCATCGTGGTAGTTTAGTAACCTCCAGTAGCAGTTTGCATCCCAAAAGGGATAAAAAGTGCTAAAGGGAGAGAAGAAGAAGATAAAATAGATCAAAAGGGTGCAGAAGAGTTGAAGAGGGGATAAACAAGGTTTTAAGGAATAAGAGGGATTTAGGAAATGGTTATGATCTCTTTGAAAACATCTTTTCATGTTTTTGGAGATCCTTGTCATCATCACGAGGCATTTAAACTCTGGTACTATGAAAAGTAGGGTGTAAATAAATTTTCCCCTTAGGTGAGAAACCCTGTCATGAATTTGTTAAGGTTTGAAGCTCGAGAAGGAAGCACTAAATCAAAAACTTGAGAAACTCACCTTCCTTACCTAAATAACCTTCTAGCACAGTGAAGCCATTGGTGTCCCATGTCCATCCTAAAAATTAAGACAAAATGGAAAAAAGTGAAACATATAATAATAAGAAAAAATGAATATGTAATCGAAACCAAATAAGAAGACTCACCTTTTTGGTGGGGTTTATAGATACTACCTTTACGCCCCATGCACCTACTACTTGCAAGAGGTATGAAAATGAAAATATACCATAATAGGCTATAAAATAACATGATCATCAAAATTTGGGGTGATTTACACTCCACATAGATCTCAAAACAAAATAAATTACTAAAATTGGAAAAAATTCAAAATTTTGAACCAAAAGTAGTCTATATATTCAATTTTTTCCAAATTTAGAATTCATTTGTGTAAGTGAGAGTTAGAGATTTAGATCTCTAGAGATCTAATGACCATTTAAAAAATGGAGACGAGCCATAGGATAGTGTTGAGACCATGATGACGAGTAGTACCGGTTGGAGTAAAGCGGGGTGTCTTAACAAGTGAGTTATGCTAATTTTTACATTTTGGAGGAAAATTTATTTTTTCTCCGATCTATCACTTGGGGTGTTTTTTTCTGCAAAACTAGTGCGAAATGTTAAGTAGGAAGGGTAGTAGAAAAATGCAAAGAAATTTGATTTTTTTGGTATTTAGGTATTTTTCAAAAAAATTATTTTGGTTTCGTGTGAGATGAAACCTTCACTCGCGAGATGGAACTTTAGGTCTACACAAATCAAAATTTACATAACTATTGTGGTAGATATATAACAACCCTTAGGTGGATGTGTGTTTATTAATGAAAATGTGTAACCACCATAGTGATGACAGAACTCATGCGACATTTGTGTATTTATCAATGAAAAACATGCAACCAATGTGGTGGTTTCATAACCTCTCGTGATGAACATGAAATTACCGCCTACAAGAAGTAGTGATTTCCTTACAATGTGTTAGACATTTAATTTTTTGGTTGGAAGGGTTTTTCCTATTTTTGATTTATTCTAACTCTTATTTTTTGTTGTTTTAGGTTTTTACATAATCGATACATTAGGTAGAACAAATCCAAGGAGTTTTATTGGCCTTAGGCTATTATACGAAAGCTAAATCCATATATTATTGGCCAATTCAAGACTACTAAAATTGGCGAGAGACTCCTCTGGTTTCTCTCATGAGTAAAATTTTATATAATGTCATCACTTATTAGGACCTATCTTTGGAACATTTTCCAGCGGTTTCCTCTAGTAGTGAGGAGAGTGGAACATCACTATAGAGGATTCTTACATGATTATATGACTCCCAATTACATAGAGAGAGGTTTCGGTGATAGCTAGTATAGAGCCAATCTAGACTTTATAGTGGGCTAACTATTTTGGAGATGCTAAGGCATTAGCTAGTGGCACCAAGTAGGGGGTGAAGCTGCGTGTAGTTTGTAAGGCTCAAATTCTAAACTTATGCAAGGCCATTATAGGGATATTTTTCTCTCGAGTGGTTAGGAACAAGGGTAGAGACACTATTATATATATACTCTTATAGTTAGAGATATTGACGAGCATTGACATTGATTTAATTGGGTATAAGATATCCTATCCCATACCTACAAGGATTTGTACAAGGTCACAATATTGGGGTAGTTAGGGATTGATTTTTCCCAGCCTAGTTATGAGTTGGGCATATGAGATGTTCGGGCCGTATGCTAAGATAGTCCTAATAGGCCCAAATGATGATAACTTCCTATCAATAGGGAACTTCGTACACTTGCAATGAATTTCAAGGATAGACTAGGGTATGTTGAGGTACATCCTATCAATAGGGAGCCCTAATAGTATGGATAACATTTAATTTATGTATTTCTAGACATTCTAGTAGTATATAGAGGGATTCAAGAGCATCAAGATACACAACTAGGGAGGATACGGTGGATTTCATTGATGCTAGGAGTTCCTATTTTCACATATATGGGTGGAGCTACGCCATCGCATGGCGATGAAGAGGAGGGAGAAGTGGAATGACACAAAAGTTAGGATATCCATAGCCATAAGGAAAGTAGAAAGTAGTAGTGGGGTATGGCTAGGGGCCAATGCCCATACAGGGATACACCTTAATTGATAGGGTGCAAGTGGATATGAATAAGGTGAAGCTAGCATTGAGTAGGGAGATGCTAGACAGAGTCACAAATAGGATGGAGAGGGACAAGGACCCCATGGAGAAGAGGAGGAGGATGACGAACATGATTCTTTTGATGGTATCATAGACCTAGAGTGATAGGAAAGAGACCTAGGTAACCCATTTTGTTTTGTCTTGTATCCATACTCCTAATTTATTACTACTAGTTGTGTTAGTGTGAGTTAATTTTCTACATTAGTAGTTACTTATCACACACATACACACACACACATATGAATAGTTTTATGATATTATGCTCTCGTGTGTGTATCCAAAGACTACCTGGAGAGTAAAACTAGTTTATTAAAGACACTCTAGTGGACATGTTTGTGCCAACATGGAGGAATATGATTTTTGAGTTATAGGTGGACCATGAACTTCCTTGAAGTAAAAGGAAACATAGTGATGTATTTTCCGAAGGATACCATAAAGCATAACGTTTGGCTAGGAGAGGGCTAGGACCTCAAAAATGGAGGCTAAAATTCACACCATATGAGATTTTATTAGTGACATGGAGATTCCTTGAGTAGGATGACACCATCACCCTAGGTAAGCAGATCACACTATAGGATCCGATTGAGGAGTCCTCTCCACTCCATAATAGGTTGATAAAGGAGGACCAATATTCCTCCACATCACGTTGTTGGATGTTCACATAAGTGAGCTTTATTTTTAGTTATATACCACATGACATATTTGTACATGGGTAGTTAGATGCCCCATTTTTGTATTTTTGATTTTGGGCTTACACTTGTCACTTAGTGTGAATGTGATGATGATTTTATGTAACTTGATTAGAACAAACACACACACACACACCGTAATTATATTTACATGAGGTTTTGGGACTCTTATGGTTATGTATATCTTTTTTATTCTTATAAATATATGCAATCTAATTGATAGCCAAATGGTAATGTAACATTGTAACTCTTAGAATTATATGTATGGAATACAATGAATGAATAAAAATACAAACATAAGTTAACTTAATTGTTTTGCAGGAGAGATACATAAATGCTATTCAATAGAAAATCTTCACAAGATGGAGAAACGAAGTGAAATAAGGTTGAGTTAGATTACATGTGTAGTTTTGGTAATGGAAAAGAAGACATGAACAAAACTAAACCTAAGGAACCAATTAGGTAGTAGTCATGAATACCATTAAGGAGACAAATATTATGTATCGATGTAAACATCTAATTTTAAATATTTCAGTAGCGAATCATGACATAACAGGGAATGGGATATGTCACTCTATTTTTAAATTACAAGTAATTATAATTTCTTTGGGGTTTAGGGGCTCTCATTGATTCAATTTTATTTATTTTTATTTCTATCATATACATTTATTTCTCTTTTATTTTTTCAACTCCTCATGTCTAATCTCATGTGACCTGGAAGACACAAGAAATCATCCCCAAGGATTATACATGAGTCGGTGATGGTGTAACTCCTAAACATTAGCCTCACATGACTTAGAAAGCACGTGGGATAATCACCAAATACTGAAAATGGAAAGTGACATGAAGGATCAACTCATAAGACTTATTTTCTTCTCTTTTTTGAGAGAGTGATGTAGAAACCTTCTCCCATACCTTGTCCCCATGTAACTAATAAGATACAAGGGCTCAACATTGAAGGGTATTGTAGGAGAGAGATTTCAAAGGTAAAGAATGGATAATGTTTTTTCCTCGAAGATAGAAAATGATAGGGAGTGTGTCATTGAAAATATTATATATAACTACATAAGTCAAAATAACTACACAACTAAGTCTTAATCGTAAACAAGGAAATAATGATAATAATCAACCAAGAACCCATACTATAGCCTAAAGAATGAATATATAAGTGATAGTAAAATAATAGTGTAATAAGTGAGGAAGATTAATAGTAGAAAATGATGGATGAAAATTTCATTACATATAGAAAACATGCTACATCTCTCCTTATACCAACTCTATCAAAATTTAAACACAATGAAGTGGGACCAAATAGAGTGTTGTCTAAACAATAAAATGGGGAATGCAATATATGATACTATATGTAATACAACTTGAGGTGGAGAGAGTTGATTTATTCACCAAAATCTTCACCCTCAAGTGTACAGAGGTGAAAGCCCCCATTATTGAAGTCTTCAAAGTGACTAGATAATATCCTAACTAGTTCAGTCATAACTTACATCCCTCATCAATATTCTTGTCTATCCAACTATCTTGATGAAGTGTAAGGTCACAAACTTGAATAAGGAATTAAATAAAATTATTATTATACCATTGAGCCATACAAGAGACATAGAATTAATGATGTTATACATCTTTGAGATGATTCTCATCCAGGCTTTCCAAAATGGCTAGGCATTTTTCCTATAATTTTCTTCATCTAAGAGTCCTTGAAGTAAGATTTGTAGACTAGGGATTTGAACCTCTAGTGGGAGGATTACCTTAGCCCTAAAAACCAAAGAATAGGGTTTTCCACCTATAGACATGTGTATGCTAGTTCTATAAGCCCATGGTGTAAGATATAATTGTATATGTCAACCCCTCTTGTTTCTCTTAACCATATTAAGTAATATGGAATTCAACATTTTATTTATTTCCTTAGTTGGTTCATTATATTGAGGATAATAGAGAGATGTAGTATGGTGTGAAATCAAAAATTCTTGCATAGATCTTGCATCTCTAGGTTCTTAAAGGATCTCGATTGTTAGAAATGATAACTTGAGGAGCTCAAAACTGAAAAATAATTTGTTAAAAAGAAACATCCCTATAACTGAACTGGTGACAGTGGTAAGAGGCATGTAATCTATACATTTTTTGAGGTATTAAATTGTGGTTATAATGAAGTTATGCCCATTTTTGGATGAAAGGGTCAAATTAGCTATTAAATCAAGACCCCAAGTAGAAAAGGGAAATAATGTAACAATAGTTTAAATTTCTGGTGTTGACATGTGTATAACATATGAAAATTCTTGGCAATTAGGGAACCTCTTAACATAATCGATAGCATGATTTTCAAGAGTGGTCTATAAATAACACATCCTATGAATTTTATGTCATGTTATGTGTCCTTCAAGTGAATGCAACATACCCCATCATGCCATTGAAGAAAAACACATTTATACTCTTCTTCATCTATGTAACAAAGGAACATGCCATCAAATGATATCCTATATAAGACTGTATCCAAAATTACATACTTTGAGGTGAGAACATGGATATGTCACCTTTGTTAGGAATTAAAATCTTCAAGATAATTACACTTGATGAGATAGGTAACAATGTCTCTATATACCAGGGAGATGAAGTGACATCAGTTTCTTTATATAACAAATCAAATCATCTAGGAATTTAAGGTATACTAGATGTCTTGGATCCAAGGGTTTTTTTGCAAGCCAATCAGAAAAAATTTACCCCTTCTATGATTTATGATTAATATAGGTCAATTCAAACTCACCAAGGAGCATAACTCGGAAAACAACCTTCTTGAAGAGGGATGGTTTTGTTAGAAAGGTATGTAGTCCCTAAGATTTAACAAACACCTTAGTATATTGATTTATCATATAATTTCTTAAGTGTTTGGTAGAAAATACTATAGTTAGGAATTCATTTTCAGCCTACAAATAATATGTTTCATAATCTAATAAGACATGACTGATGAAATAAATGGATCTCTCTTTTCCCTCATCAACCTCCCGAACAAGAATATATTATAATGAAATTTTAGTTACATAGAGGTATAGAGGAAGTGGTATATTAGTTTGAGGATCCATGAGAGTGGGGAAGATAGTAGGAAGCATTAGACCAATTCAAAGGCTTCATGACATTATTGAGTCCTCTTAATGGTGTTTTGTTTCTTTAAAAAATATTAATAGGACTCACCGCATAGGTAAGACCTGGAATGAAGCTTCGACAACTCTTAACTTACCAAGGAAATATCAGACCCCTTATTCCATGGTTGGAGAGACAAATTCTAAGATAGCACAAATTTTAGTAGGATCAATGTCAATGCCCTATTGTAATATAATGTACCCTAAGATAAGTTTTCCCATTACTCCAAATACATACTTTTCAAGGTTCAAAGTGAAGCCGTATTTGATGAGACACATGAGAATGATCCCAAGAACCCCTACATTTTCTTCTCTCTTCCTATATTTGGAAAGGATGTCATTAACGTAAGACTAAAAATGTTGTGAATGAGGTCATGGAATATGTGACTCATTACTCGTTGATAAGTTTCCCATGTGTTCTTACGAACAAAGGGAATAATAGTATAATAGAAATTTCCCCAAGGATTAGTGAATAAGGTTTTATTTTGGTCATCTTATAAAATATGAATTTTATTATAGCTTGAGAAACGACCCATGAGTAAAAAGAGCTCATACCTAGTAGTCTCATTGACAATCTTGTTGATAGAAGGCAATGGAAATTAATCCTTAGACATGCTTTATTTATAACATGAAAGTTAATAAAAATTCAAATTTTTTTCGTTCTTATTTATGACTAGAATGATACAAAACAACCAATTTGTGTAATTACAGACTAAATAATTTTTGTAGGAGTTTCATGACGCCTCATTTACCATAAATGTTATTTTGGGATTCATTGGCCATAACTTTCACTTAATTGGTTTAGATTTAGGATTTATGAATAACTTGTAGACAACCATGTTCATGTGAATGCTAGTTATATCAAAATAAGAAGGAAAAAACTTAGATCAATCTATGCGCAACGCTTTGTGGTCTTTGGCCTCCCGTAATGAGAGCGATGAGCCAAGTGTTAAGATCCTTGGTTTTTCCTCTATCCCTAATTTTATGTCAATCGTGTCTTCAACAATGGAAGAATTTTCTTCTTTAAATTCAGGAGACACCAATGGGATATCCAAAAATCCTCTTTGGTTTCACAGATATTGAAATCCTCAGTGATTGAATCATGGTTTTAAATTTTACAATAAGAATTATAATATTAATTACCTATGTTGGATGAATGGTGAAGGTTTATATAAATCCCTTTATTTTAGTGTGAGGGAGGTAAGTATTCATAACCTTGTAAATAATCTAAAATTTCCTTATCATTTTCTACTATGTCTAGGTTTACTAATCGAAGATCATCCAATTTGACCCCACTTACCTCAGTTGGGGTTTTTTTTGTCAAAAGAATGAAAAATTAATGATATAAATAATAATCTTTAGGAATCCCATAAAAAAAGAAAATAATGTGCATAAGTAGTAGTAATAACATCCGTGAGGTGTTTTTTTCTCATGGAGATAGATTAAATGAATATTAAATTGAAATCCTTAGCTAATTCAGAGTTGTTTTATATACCTACAAATATTCGTCATTGTTTTAATAGACTTCTACCACCTAGTTGGTAATAAGTTGAGAAAAACCAAGTATTTATAACCTATGAATGACAATTTTACATGCTAATATGAGGCTAATTAATAAATCTTCATACTCAACCATATTACCGATGCATTCAAATTCAAAGAGAAATCCAAATGGAAAAATTCTTCATCTAGTGGAGATTAGGACTATACATACCCTTTCCGATGTGGCACACTTGGCTCCATCGTATTACATGATCCATAGGATACCTTCAAGGAGAGGTTTATAAGATAGGATAGATGGTAGAGGTTAATCTGTCACTAATTTTAACCATATTCACATTAATGACCATGGATAGAAAAGGTTGATTTTTCTCATTCTCAAGCAAGTGGAAATGATACATGGTAGGTCCTTTTGGATAAAAAGGAAACACAAGAGGAGAATAATTTTATAGGATATTGATGATTTGTGTTTTAGTCTTCAAGGACATAGTTTTAAGTTTTGATTTATAAGTATTGGTCAATTGAGAAGTTCCTTTCCGTATTTCTAATCTCTCTTCCACATCTTTCTTAGTGGATGGAGCATCAAGCGCTAAGAAAGTAAGTTTAGTCAACATCAGTTTGTGACCTTGCTTTTCCCTTTTCCATAGAGGTGGTTGTTTGTAAATCATTTGTAGGTAAATCATGATAGACATGGATGTCTGGTAACCTATTTATATTAACTTGAAGTATGTCGAAATTGTTAGGGTCTCTCTTGGAAATGAAAACCTTTCCTAGATGAAAAAATGAATGCATTGGAATAACATTGCATGGGTTTATTTCATTTGATGGATCCATGTCCATCCTAAGATAATGTTATAGTTTGTTTCATGATATATGACATAAAATTTGGTAACGATGATATTTGGACCAAGAGTTATGGGTATATTGATGGTGCCAATTGAAGTTTCCCTAAGACTATCATATCCATGAATAATGTTTTGAGTGGATGAGCACTTATTCTCACTATACCTAAGCTTCTACAAAAATGAAAAGGGGACAATATTAATGGTTGCACCATCATCAACCATAGACCACTTTACTAGATATACATATATCCATATTTGTAAATGGAGGGTGGGATCTCCTCTTGTGGAAATTTTTTACATCTATGGGTAATTGACTTAGATCTTAAGAAAAATCTCGTGTCTCTCATTGTGGCACTTAGAGGGATTATATCCATGTCAATATGGTTGACATGTGCCTCTAGAGGAGGTCCTGGAATAAGCTAAGCTTCCATTCCCCATAATGTTTAAAAGTGCAAGTCGATGGACTAGGGAGTTATTTGAAAGATCCATAAATGAAATATTGGAAAACATCTTAGCAAGACAAGTGACAATATCATAGTTCCCTATTTTTATGAATCACGTTGTTCTATACTTTAAAGGAGCCTACAACATAGTTAGGAGCTTGGTACTCCTTAGTCCTAGTAATGATATTTTCTTCTTCCTTTGTTTCTAGTTTGACAACACCAATCATACATGGTTTCCTCGATGTACCTAAATGTGGAGCCACATTAGGGTTAGTTGTGGTAGAATTTGAACCTTCAACATCATGGTTTTTAATTGGGGATATGAATTTTTGTTGTAGTGGTTTTGGTGGAGGTAGTTACCATTGCTATTGTTGTACATTATTGGGTGGTGTATTGTTCGGAAGGTTTTTTTGCTAATGGTTTAGGAAGGGATTTGGATACATAACTAGATGATAATTTTAGGGTGTACTAGGACCCATGTGGTCCATAGGATGATCATTAATGTGTGTTTCCCTTATAAATACTCAAGGAAGGTTTTTATTTGATTGTAATGGAAGCATTGAAAAAGTTTATTTTACTCTATACATGTAGTGGTATCATGCCTTTTGACCTTATGGAGTAGGAAAAATAACTCGGGATCATAGTTCTAGGGTCGGTGGTTTTGTTGATCTATGATCGAATGGAAATTACTGAAATTTTTAGTATAACCATGGTTAGGGCCAAAATTATTTTGGTATTGTCTTTCCCTATTCTTTTTCTAAATCAATTGTTGATTTTTTAATGTTGTAATTCAGATTGGCATTTAGATCCCAGTTAAAATCAAATACATTGATAGTGGGTTGATTTTTTTAGTATGGGAATTTCCATTGTAGTTTTTATTATTACTATTGTCTAGATGATTGTTGGTGTTATTAAAAAAGTTCAGTTTCTTGGATTATTCTATAATGCCATTTGTGGTAGTGCTTTAGTTTCAATTGAGTACCTTTGGACCTTGGGGATTCGAGAGGTTTATATATTGTGTTATTGAATTGATAACATTTTAAGTTATGTTTAGGTACTACTAGTATTCCATTTACACCATAACTCCTACAACCACTTTCTATTGTTTCTTATTTGATTCTCTATGTGCTCTATAAAACTTCATCATAAGATTTGTATGGAAACTTTTACATAGCTTCCTATTTTTCTTGTTAAGGCCATGGGGAAAGAGGTCACATAGTTCCCTTTGGTCCATGTTTGCATGAACTAGTAGAGGAATATAGAACCTTTTTCCATACCTTGTGATGAAATATGTGGTTGACTTGTTGGGTTCTTGTTTAATATGAAGAAATTTTCTACTACCCTTTTTACATGTTTGTTCATGTCAAAGAGCTTAACTAACTCAACTATGAAATTCCTAAATGAATGAATGGAACCTTCAAGAAAGATGTGACACCAATCAAGTGTTATGACTTTGAGAGCCTTGGGAATATTTAAGTAATGACTCCATCCCAAGGAGAAACTCACAAATTGTTGTAGTGTATGATTTTATATGGGGTTACAGTACCCCTCACCCTTATATTTTGGTAAATTATGTAGAGGATGAGGAATAAGTGGCATGTAGATGTTATATTCCAAAGGTTACTTTAGATTATTTTCATAGGTTCATAATTAACTAAATTCAGTGGAGGGAATACCTACCATGTCAATAATTGGTTATGACACTTGATAGTGACAAAAAGGAGGGTTTCATATAATAAAGTGTAGTTAGGAGAATTCAACATGTGAAAAGGTGGAAAATTTATTGGGCTAAGTGGTTGGAATATAAATTCAAGTAGGGTGGGGTATGATCCATGGGGAAGGACTAACAAACTATTGTGTAGATTGTGGAAAAGTTTACAATAGTTGAGGGAAGGTTTCAAAGGGTTGAGCATAATCCTAAGGTTATTGGACATAAAATTATGGTTGAGTGTGGGTTTGTGACATGAACATAGGTTGGTAATAGGTCTTTATAATATTTTCTACATTTATGGACACATAGTATGAGGTAGTGTTATTCAGAGTATATGTAGGAAAAGCATATGATGAATATCCACTCATACTTGAACATACTAGCACTGTGAAGAGATATCCCACATTTGGTTGGATTATATAATTTTTCAGAGGTGTTTGTTGTGACCATTATTATATATGTTGGACATAATTTATCTTGTTAAAACCTTGCATGATATTTTGAACTAGTGGCTCTGCGCCTTGGAAATATAAGGCATTTTTAATTCCCGAGATCAATTTTACGATGATAAAAATAAGGTTTCTTGATTAGCTTGGCTAATCAAGTGACGATAAATATATTTTAATTTTTTTTTGTAGGGTAAGGGTGAAATTTTATGATAAAATTTTTAGTTGTTACTTCTCCTCTATGGGGTGTGCTTTCCAATCTTAGTTTGGTAGAAGAAATTTTGTTTTTAAGGAGGGTATCCATGTATGCTTTTAGCTTATCTAATGACTCATCTATAGTTTGGACTTGATCATCACCTTGGTAAAATTATTCTAGGAGCTCATCATAAGGTTGTAAATAGGATGGTATGGAGTTGGATTTCATACTATTCTATGGCCTAGTCAACACTCGCTGGTAGAGACCTTATTCTCTAGTAAATTTCATGTTATTAGATCTAAAAGGATCTATTAACGAACCTTGGTAGGTTGATGGTTGATCAGTCTCTTCAATTATTACGTTAGAATACGCATTTGGAATTTGGATATAAGATATGCATGGAAAAGGTGAATTTAAGGAATAGTTATAGGCCCAATCAGACAAATAAGGTGAATGTTGAGAATTCTTACAAGAATAGTAAGCCTCAATTCCAAAGACATGCATGTTAAAATCTTGATTAGACATATTTGGGGGTGTATAATTAACCTCTTAATAATGGGAGAGGGAGAAGATAGAACGATAAAAAGTAAATAAAATGGAAACAAGAAGAAACTAGTCCTTTACATTGGGTTCATCAAGGTTGTACATGAGACAAATAGTAGGTGATTTTTATTTGCACTTGACTCCTTATAAGTGCAGCCAAGGTATTCAATGCGAAGCTAAGGATTTTATTGTAGGCTAAGGATATGGATGATGTAGAGATGATGAAGAAAGGGGGGATGACAACATGAAAAGGCCAAAATAGATTATAATTGTACTATCGGGAAAGAAAAATTTTCTTTTCAAGGATGACAATACTCCTACGGCCTTAATCATGGTATATGGTAGAGATGATGATGATGTCTACACAAATCCCTAGGTCTATGTATTTGTTAGTAAGTGGATGGATATTTAGTTGTGTTACTCGGGTAAAATGGTCACTAGAGGTAAGTTGTCCTTGATTAGGATAGGTCATATGGATAAAGGTAATGGGTAATGGATGAGCTTAGGGAGACTCAAATTTGTAACAATAATAGACATCTAATAAGGTGTTTAATGTGGTTTTGTCTTGCATGGGGATTCACCATCAAGGAAAACTAAAGTGAGATGATTTATGCGGGAGAAGATGAGGAGTGAATTAATTCTCATCTAAGTTTAGATAGAATGTTGTCTCGAGAGGTTTTAAGGTTAAAGTGAGGTTGGGATGCAAGGAAAATGCCCAAATATTCTCAGTAATATCTAGATATATAGATTCACTCATGGTCGATGGGAGAAAATAATCATGCAAAGTGTTTACTATGATCAAGAGAAAAGAAGTAAATGAGCCTGTGATGTTAAGTTGTCTCAAAGTGATTAGGGATAGGACTAGATCCTTGGGAATGCCTTGTAGGTTTATTTGTGTTGAAGTATCCCTCACCATCATATGGATTAGTGGGCATCCTAGTTTGATTAATTGTTTTGATTTCACTTGAAATGATGTGTTTGTGTATCATGTTTATTTGGAAGACCAAATGAGAGTATTCTAAAACTTTTTTGTGTTTAGAGCCATCTCGTAAGTTTGCTAAAGATTAGGTTTGAACTGTTGTTAATGTTTACTTGAATGAAACTTTGTGAAGTACATTTGAGGTATGTTTGAATGTAAAATTAAGAAACCAATTACTCTTTGTGAATGTGTTTTTGGGAGTCAAAAATCATATTTTTTTCATGTGTATATTATTGACTAATTTTTGTGGTTTACTTCACTTGTTTCAATGGTTGCTTGGAAGAATAATAATTTTGGGTTTTTTGAGATTCAATGAACATGCAAAAGAAAGAAATGATAGGATCAAATTGAAACATTTCTATCTAAATTAAGATATTTACAATGAAATGACATGGAAGTATTAATGCTTCTAGGAATACCAATGCACTAGACCTAAAATCCTAAGTTATTTAATTAAACGATCCTAACTATAAACATGATTTGAATAGTGAAAATTATGGAATCTATGATCTAAATTTAAATTTGAACCTAATCTAGTTGGTAATTAAAAGTTCTCTAATATAACAATTTTGAAGTAAGTTGAAATTGTAAATAACTAAAACCATATTCTTATTTATTAGATTTTTGGTATTTTCAAAGCTAAATTTACCTAGATCTAATAAAAAGAAAGTGAATCACTAATATAAACTTAGAGATTGATCCCAGAGATGGGAATATCCTAGATAAAAATAATTTAGAAACTTCAATTTAATTAACTATTGCAGATGTCATAAAATGAATCTACTCTAAACTCTTTTTCTCTTTTCTTGGTTTTTTAACTATTGGTGTGATGCAGAGCATCACTCTATCTATCCGAATAAAACATGAAGACATAAATTAGGGTTTCTATAGATGTGTTCAATATTCCTAGGAGTCATTAGGTGTCAAGTATGTGTGGCTAGTTTGGTTTTAGGCTTTTCAAATTTCAAATGGAGCATTTCCTCCAATTTGCAATATTTAATTATTTAGGCCATTTTGGCTTGTGAAAGTTGTTTTAAACATTCTTTAAGCTTGAAAAATATTTAAAAGGGTGGAATGAGCAAAAAAGGGGTATTAAGATCTTTCTAAAATCACATGTCAAGAGCTATTCATGCTAAACTTAGGCATATTAAGAAAAAGTAACCCCTCCCCGAATGGAATATCATTGTGAACATATTTGTAATCGAGTAATTGTGGGAAAATGTCAAGTGAATATGATGGAAAGGATATAAAAATAAAAATGTAACTATATCCATTCATTCTATCTGGATATGAATATAAAAGTGGAATGTTTCAAGAGTAGTATTTGTTGGTGCCCATTTTGATCCTCTATCATTTTGCCATGTTTCCCCTTTGCTCTTTATGATGTGAAACATTTTTTCCTCATTAAAATCAATGATGTGAAGTTGTAGCTGCATTCTTGTGCATTGGATTGTTTGCAAACTCATTACCTTGCCCTAATTTTTCCCATTCAAATGCCTCTACCATTTTTCTCGTGTTTTCTTGGCCTTTGGAGCTCGAAATTGTTCATTTTATACTTATTTTCCCTCAAAAATCCCTTTCCATGGTCGTAAATTTCCTAAAAACACTTTCCATTTGTCTTTTGATCAAAAAATTCTTCACCCACGAAGAAAAAATCAATTTTTGGCATCACTGGAATTTTCTGTGTTTTTTACGGTCAGACGGGCGTCATTTTCCCGTCAAATTCATCTTCAGCATTCTAGGGCATTGCTAGTAATTTTTGCATTGTTTGATGGTCATACGGGTGTCCTTTGCCCATCAAATTTTAGCTCAAAATCTTCTCCTACGTGGCCATTTGTGATTAGATAAGGTTCGGTGGGTCTGCTCAAAAAACTTAACATTTTTGTGTTTTGGAAAAAGTGCATGTTGCCCCCACAGCTCCACAGGCCCTAGAGGAGGTACACGTGTCGCAAGCAGAGTGAAGGTGGATGGGTAGGTCTTTTTATGCCTTAAGGCATTTTGGAAAAAAGAGTTAAAGTACAAAGAAAATGCCTAGGGCCCATAACGAATCAGAATGGAACACATGGCGGCTTCAGAGCGCAGGCCCAAAGCGAAATGGAATGAAACATGTGGCATCTTGAGTGTAGACCCTCATCAAATTAGAGGTGTAAACATGTCATGTTTTCATCAAAAGCGAGATGGAAGGCTGGCGGAGGACTTAGAATTTTTTTGCTTTTTGGCGAAAGGGAGCAAAAGTTGTGAAAAAGGCCACAGTCGGTCAAAGCAATCAGAGAGGACACATGGTAGGATCAGAGGCAAAAGGGAGTGCAGGCCACTGGAGGAAAAAAAGAAATGTTTCCTTTTTGGCAAAATGAGTTGAAGTGGTAATTTGAAGTGTGGCTCTGCAACGAGTCAAAGGGAGACATGTGGTAGGGATAAAATTGGAGGTGCGGGAGTGCAGAGGAAATGTTGAAAAATTTCCTTTGGTGAAAAGGAATTAAAGTATGAAGTCAGAGTGCTTCCCCTTAGCCAATCATATGAGGACACGTGTCTTGCGGGAGGGCGGAGCGGTGGAGGAAAATTGAATTTTTTTCCTTTTTTTCCAAAAAGGTGGAAATGTGTAGAATCGAGCTGTGATTCCGATGGGACCCACCTTGGGACACGTGTCAACACCAAATCTCAAGGGCGGAGGGGCGGAGAAAAATGTCAAATTTTTACATTTTTTAAAAAGTGTTAAAATGTCAAAAAGTGATCCCAAACCCATTTCCAATCACATTGTGACACGTGGAGGGCTCAGATTGAAGGAAAAAGGTGGATCAATGGTAACTGTACATTTTTCAATTTGGCCACCATTTTTTCTCTAGGAAGTCTGGAAATGCATTTTTTGCATCGATTTTTATCAAATTTTTGGCAAATTTGTGTTTTTTGTGCCTGCAAGGACCAATGCAATCGATTTTGAGGATCAATTTGAAGATAAAAATGTTTTTGAAATAAATTTTTCCCTAACCCGCATAAAAACGTGAAATATCAAATCTAAAAGTTGCGAGTCATATTTTGGAGGAAATGGATGAAATAATGAAAGGAAGGGGGTCTGCATGATTTGAACATGAAAAATGTGCCTCCATAATGGATAATGATGTAAAAAACCTCAATGATTCACCTTTTTCGAAACACCTGGTAACTTTTTTTGCAAATATGTTAAACACCCCTATCTACGAATCATGATGGAATTTTGTAACAAACTTGATGTTTGGCATATTATCTTCTTAGGAAATAAGGCTTGGATGTAAACAAATGATATATAATGCATGTTTTTGACATGCAAAAGGTCAAGAAATTGAAAATCATGAGAAAATTTTGAGAGAAGCTCATCTTCTGAGAAACCCTCCAAAAACTTGGTTAATGTCTTCTGTGTTAGATCTTCATTCATGTTGAGTTGGTTACAAGTGTATAGCCATCACACAGCTCTGAAATTGTTCTGAAACTCTCCCCTATTGATGAATCTAACAAGCTTTTGAATTAATCTATGTTATTTTGGGCAATATGATGTTTGTTATCATGTTTAAATGTCTGTAAACAATTTTCCTTGTTCTTGTTGCAATCTTGCATTGAAATATTTAGGAATCACATAGATCTCATCCTTATTGATAGTTTAGTGGCATTTGTAATTTCATTTGTCAGAAGAGCTTTCATCTGGAATTGAAAATAAGTAGTTTAAAATCACTTCACCTTCATTTGTTGATAGAGATTTCTTGTAAGCCTTTGGGGGTACCTTAGGCGTGATTTGATCAGAGATTTTGATGTTTAATTGAGTCCTTTAACTCAAGATTTTGTGTTAAGGTCTCAAATATTGTGTGAAGAGTGAAAACCTAGGCCTCCATTTTTGTATCTCTTCTGGTTGAAAGAACATCTTGACTGTTTTGAAGCATTTTATCCGATAGTTTTTCAAATGTTGTAGAGGTTGTCAAAGATCTGGCATAGTCAAGTTTGTCTTGTCAATATCCCACCAAAAATCATTCTAAACAACTTATCCTACCCCATACTACCCCTATTTTGACCTGTATACCCATAGAAGATCAAAATCCATTTGCTAAAGTATGCAAAACAGATCAGGATTTCAAAATGTCTTCAATAACCCTTGCCTTGATTTGAAAATATCTCCATAATCTGGAAGTGACAACTTGTGAAAGTCAGATATGGAGTGTTGATCATATTTTCCTAAGGCCCCTTCATACTATTTGCACAAATTAAGGGATATCTTAATCTCCTTCACCATTTAAGGGTTAAAAATAGGTCCTCTTACCTTGGTTAAAAGGCACAACCTAAAACAATTAGGACAAGATCAAGTCCTATTTGAGTGCTATCCATCTCTCCACAAATCTGAGTGTCAGTTAGATCACATCCATGGCTACAAAATGACATACATCATGATCTATCTGTCTTCAAGATTCATGCCATATCTCGATCTTTGCTCGGATGAAAAGGAGAACAAATTTGGGTACCAACAGTATTTACAGAAAAAATCAGTGTATGATTGTTTTGCATGTTTCTCATAAGTATGATGATTATTGTGTTTTGGCCTTGTGCATGTAAGTGAGTCTTGATCTCAGAATGAAGGTAAGGATACTTTAAGGTTGGTTATGAGAATTGAGTTCTATTGAATTGATCTTGGTGTTTTTCTTATGTGTATATTTCTCTTTGTGACCAGTTAAGCATCTTACACATGGTGGTGGAGTATTGGAAAATTGTGTATGTAGGGAAAATAGAAGGATCAAGACTTGTAAAATTTTGTGAAGAGCATTCTTGGTTGGTTTTGGTTGATTTTTTTTGGTGCTAGCTGAATGTTGGTGCAAGCTGCAAGATCCCGTAACATTGGTATGAGTCTTAGTGATTTTGAAAAACCCAAGTAAAGAAAGCAATCCATGTGTTTGTAAGGAGATAAGACATTGACATTGTAGTTTTAGTGTCTCTTTCAATAATCATTTGATTACATGTAAGACTCATATTTAATTTACTTAACCAAGTTTATCACATTTTGTTAAGGAGTTTATGTGTATAGGTGGTTCAAGGCATGAATACACCCCAACCTGCAAGAGGATTTGAGAGGTTTGGAAACCATTGGAGTGACTAAAGCATGTGCATACATCTAGGAAGGAAGGATTCAAAAATTAGAGAACTCAAATCCCCTTCATTATTAACCTTGAGGGTTTTATACCCTGCTCCAACGAGTAGTAGAGGAATATTTCACATGAAGGAAGACATTTAAATTGTTTGTCATGAATTTATGGTAATATCTTCATCGACACACCAAGATTACATGAGCCTTCATGAAAAAATTTATGCTTTGAATTTATTTCTAGTAATCATTATAGCAAGAAAATCCTCCTTGAGTCTGCACATGACATAGTGAGGGTTTTAGAGGGAAAGATGGATTAAAAACCTCAAAACCCAAAATCTAGTGCTTAAATTGGAAATAAATGATGTTGAGGAGTCCATTAAAGATATGGAAAAATAATTTTAACTATTCATTGGTGGAATTTGAAGAAAATCATGACAGTATCCTTCTAGGAAAATTACACAGTCTAAAGACCTAATTTAGAGGTTAACTAATAAAGGAAGACACCTTTATCTATTGAATAAATACTTGAAACCTTAGGGGAAGTAAAAAGGCCTAATGGGTGCCTACAAAATCTAATTTTGTGTTGTGAAACCCTATAAATAAGGAGATAGGGCTAGGTGAGGTTATTGAATCCTAGAAGAAGAGATTGAGATAGGGGAGAAGTTCAAGGGGTTAAGTTCCAAGACCTTACATGCACCTCGGGGTAGTGCAGATAAACTAAGAAAGGTAATATTTCATTATGGAAAGATTTAGAAGCTCATAACCTTGTTATGAGAAAGATATATGTTCTTAATAACAAGAAGGATAATTTCTAGCAAGCTTGAATGTAGGTTGACCTATTTTATTTTTTGTTTCATTTAGATGCATGGTTTAAAAATGTGTTGAATTAATTTCATAAGCATCATGAGTGGAAGAAGGCCTTGAGTGACATTTAAGGCAAAGGTGTTTGCAAGTAGAAATAACCAAGAAAGAAGAAGATGGAAGTTTTGGTCAAGGAGGCGTAAGTGATGAACTTTGGGCCATGAATAATTATGATAAGTTATAACTGATATTGTTTGAAGTGAGAAGGGAAATATATGATGCTAATGAATCCATTTAAGGATATGCTAGTAAATTTTATAACTTTTAACAATTATAGACTTGTTGTTGATCCTCAAAATGTATAGTAAGGTGAAATTTGGGTGTTATGACCTATGATCAGTTATGTACTTGATTGCATCATTTGGTATTAGAGCATGGTAGAGATTTGATTTTGAATATTTGAATGTATTCTTTTGTGGATAACATTTTTTTGGAAGTGTGTGTAGTGAATGAAGTGACAAGTTGAAGATGAGTGAAGAGAAGGGGTTATAAACAATCATAGACCATAGGTAAAGGATGTCATAGTGGATGAAGAATTTATTACCATAAAGAGAGGAAGTAAAGTCAAAACAAATGCATGTGAAAATAAAGGAGAAAGAGCAACAGAGAAGATTGGTAAGGATGGTGTCAAAAGAAGAGATTTGATGGAAGAAAGGGTTGTTAAATCTTGGAAATCAGATGACTTAGATGATAAAGATGAAAGAGAACCAACAGAAGATATGGCTAAAAGTTCGCTAGAGCTATTGAATCACAACAAGAGGGAACAAGAAGAGAGAGAAAGGAAAAGAAAAGAGGAAAGGAAGAAGCAGTTGGAAAAAGAGAGAGAGAGAGATAAGAGTCCAGGAAGAGATATAAGAGTTAAAGAGGGATGTGGGATTTTTATTGGAAATGATATAAATCTAGAGAGAAGTGGAGGAACCCCTTGTAATAGTGGTCAAGAATAAGGCTAAGTGGCACATAGAGCTACTTGTGAGGAAGAGGAAAAGGGAACAATTGAGAAAAGAATAATACAAGAGGAGAATAGGTTGAGAAAATAAGAAAAGGAAGTTGACAAGAAGATAGTGTATGAATAAGAGTAAAGTGATGCAATGAAGCAGCAAAGTGATGAAGAGGAAGAGCTCATTGATGGAGCTTCTCAAGGGTTAAAGATCCTCAAATTTTTAAATCTAACTATGTATTTTAATTTGTGGATGAGAATGAAAAAAAGAGAAGAAAAAGAGGTAAGAAATGATACCTTAAATGAAGAGATAGAGAACAAGAGTGAAGAAAAGAGAAGTATAAGTTGGTGGGTAATCTCAAGCTCAATATGGATCAACTAAGGGTGAAAATGCAGTAGTTAGTGTGATGAGGAAGTCATGGAGATCTCTCACAATCATGTGGAGTTGGGTTAGTGGAGAAGATGAGGTCAAAGTTAAGACAAGTGCTAGAGAAACCTTGGAAAATGAAGAATACAATGACAATGAAGGTATAGACCAAGAAATGGAGGTGAAAAATGAAGAAAATAATGATAGGAATGAAAAAAATCTAGTGAATTACAAGGAATAAGGAAAGATTCATGAAGAACTAGATGTAATCAAGGAAAAGCATCAACAACATGTTTAAGAAGAAGATATGATGACTTAAGAAGAAAATGAAGAAGAAGAGGCCTATGGAGAAGCTCATGTAGCATACTTCATTTATGAAGATCAAGTGAAAGGTGAGATTCAAGAAATGCACATCAAAGAAGAAAAAATACGATGAACCGGTTGAAGATCAATATCATATCAGAGTGAAGATGAAGAAGCAAAGAAATTGGAAAAAGAAGAAGGCAAAGCTATGAGGTTTAAACTTTTCCTACCCCGAAGTATGATGTAGGATAATCGATCTATCTATCTAAATAAACCATTAAGAAGTAAATTAGGGGTTTTCTAGAGTCATTAGAGTAATTAGGTGTCGAATCTACGGCTAGTATGGTTTTAGGCCTTTCAAATTTCAAATGAAGTATTTCCCTCCAATTTACAATATTTGAATATTTAGGCCATTTTGTCTAGTGGAAGTTGTTTTCAACATTCTTGAATCTTGAAAACTATGTAAAAGGGTGGAATGAGCCAACAAGGGGTATTAGGACCTTTCTAGAATTATATGTCATAAGATAATCATGCTAAAATTAGGTATGTTAAGCAAAAGTAACCCCCTTGAATGGAATCTCATCATGGACATGTGTGTAACTTACCAAATTAGGAAGAATATTGAGTGAAGATGATGGAGAGGAGATAAAAATAAAAATGTCATTGAATCCATTCATTCTATTCGGATATGAATCAAAAAGTGGAATTTTTCAAGAGTAGTATTGAAGGAAAAACTCGGTGTATGAATATTTTTCATGTTTCTTGTAAGTATCAAGATTATTTTGTTTTCTCATTATGGATGTAAGTGATTCTTGATCTCGAATGAAGTTAAGGATACCTTAAGCTCGGTTATGAGCATTGAATTATAGTGAATTGATCTTGGTTTTTTTCTTGTGTGTTTATTGATCTTTTTGACCGATTGAGCATCTTATGTATGGTGGTAGAGTATTGGAAAAATGTGTATGCAAGGAAAAGACAAGGATGAAGGATCCTTTTAGTGAAATTTGAAGAAAAGCATGACAAGTATCCTTTTAGGATGGTTGTACAGTCCAAAGACCTAGTTTAGAGGGTTAACTTACAAAGGAAGACACCTTTATCTGTTGAATACAAACTTGAAACCTTAGGGGAATTATAAAAGGCCTAATGGGTGCCTAGAAACTCTTAGTTTGTGTTGTGAAACCCTATAAAGAAGTAGATGAGCTTTACATTAGGTTGAGATAGGGCTAGTTGAGGTTATTGAAGCCTAGAAGAAGAGATTGAGATAGGGGAGTAATTCAAGGGGTTAAGTCCAAGACCTTACATGCACCTCGGGAGAAAAGAGAAACTAAGGAAGGTGATAGTTTATTGTGGGAAGCTTTAGAATCTCGTAAGCTCCTGGTATGAGTAAGATATATGTAGGTTGAGATAGGGCTAGTTGAGGTTATTGAAGCCTAGAAGAAGAGATTGAGATAGGGGAGTAATTCAAGGGGTTAAGTCCAAGACCTTACATGAACCTCGGGAGTAGTGCGAGAGAAACTAAGGAAGGTGATAGTTTATTGTGGGAAGCTTTAGAATCTCGTAAGCCTGGTATGAGTAAGATATATGTTTTTAAGAACAAAAAGAAGCATTTCTAGCAAGCTTGAATGCAAGGTTGACCTATTTGAATTTTTTTGTCATTTAGATGTGTGGTTTAACACTGTGTTGATGTTATTTCATAGGGAGCATGAGTATAAGAATGCATTGAGCTCCATTTAAGGAAAATGTGCTTATAAGTAGAAAGAACCAACAAAGAAGAATAAGGCGATTTGGTCAAGGAGGTGTAAGTGATGAACTTTTGGCCATGAATCATGGTGGTAAGTTATAACTCATATTGTTTAAAGTGAGAAGGGAAGGATATGATACTAATGAATCCATTTAAGGAGATGCTAGTCAATTTTGTAACTTTTAACCATTCTATACTTATTTTTGATCCTCAAAATGCACAATAAGATGAAATTTGAGTGGTGTGACCTTTGATGTTTGTGTACTTGAATGAAATTTATTTTTCTCTGCATCATAGTGAAGTGATAAATTCAAATCTAATGTATGTAATTGAACAAATAAAATAGATCTATCCTCTCACCTATAGTTGAGATGAAGTTAATAGACTACTCTAATTGAGCTCTTAGAATCGGGTTTTGATTGATGCGTTCATTAGGAAAGAAAAATTGTTTGGTGCACCTAGGAGGAAGAACATGTAGCTAATGTGAGGCTAACTCAAGGGGAGGTAGAAGTCTATTCTGGTGACACTTATGTTCCCTTCTTTGGTAGCAAAGGAAATTCAAAATACTCAAGGTACTTTGTACGGAAGAAAAAACCTTTGGATGACTGATCTCTCTCTGGATAAATAAATACCTCAATAACAATGCTCTCTCTAAAAATTTCTCAAAAATTTGAGGGGAAAAGAATAGCATATAACCTTACTTAATAGGTAACTTGTAAGTTTTTTCTAATCACAACTCAAGATCAAAATTAAATATAAGTCTTGGATTCAATCACCCAAGGATTGAACTCAAGTGCTATAGGATAGGAGGAGTTAAATGGGCATAAAAATAATAAAAATGTGTATTTGGGCCTAAGAAAAGATAAAAATTCACAAACTAGAATTGAAAATTTGACTAACCATGGAACCGTTGACTCCTCTAGCTATTAGTTACTCAACCACCATAGTAGGGGACTAAAATTCCATAGAAGTTAGATAACGGCCATCATGGGGGTAAAACCATTGTGGTGGTTGCATCATGAAAGGCCTAAAAATTTCTAAGGGGAGAGAAGAAGAAGAAGAAAATGTATTGAAAGGGTTCAAAAGAGCTAAATAGGGAATAAAAAAATGTTGAAGGAATGAGAGGGATTTAGGAAATAGTTTTAATCTCTTTGGGAACATCTCGTCTTGCTTTTAGAGATCCTCATCATCATTACTATGAATTTTAACTCGACACTTTGTGTAAAATAGGGTGTATATAGTTTCCTTTTTTATTCTTTTCTAGAATATCCCCATTATACAGAAAAAAGGAATTATTATTGGGGAATTATCTATTTACATATTTTCTCATGAACCCAACATGAATCATACCTCAGTTTTATGATTAAATATAATTCACATTTTCTATCACCTTTAAAATATTTCTTAATATTTTGAAATATTTTCTAAACCACTCCAAAATCAATCATTGTTATAATAATCAACATAAAAATGACTCCCAAGATTGGGATTACTCATTTTACCTACTCCCTTATATTTATATTCTTACATGGATAACATCAATGAACAATCATTATCCCACAAAGAAAACAATAAAATGGTAACTTTGTCTAATATCAATAATAATATTCTAGAACAAGATCTTGAGTAGAAGGAAGAAAATAATTTAGAATATTTCTATACTCTTGCCATGTAATATTTCATCTTATCTTACCTCAATTTAGCTTGAAACCCACCAAAATCCATCTTGTTTGACATGGAGGATTAAAATTATACTTGGGTTGATGCATGTTATATTAATCTTTCTCATCCAGTAGTTTCTCACACAAATGCACCTCAAAACTCTATTCAAATAACTAATTAAAATTATCCTTACAATTGGAGTTATGGGATGAGGATGTCATTTTTATAATTGCCAACTCTATGTGTTCCCTCATTGGTGTTGAAGGAGAAATGAAGGCTAGATCTATACTATATAATACTCACTTATGTGTGAGTGTAATTGTAGATAAATCATTATGATATTTCATTACATTACATTCCACTTGGGATCCTAGAAATGGACACTCAAATATGAATATTATAGGATAAGATGTAAGAAATGCTCCAAAATAGGGAACTCTATCATAAAATTCCCCTTATCTATTGAGAAAGAGGGAAAAGCTCAAGATGGAAAGAAAACTAGGTTATCTTGGTAGCCTAAAACCCCTGTAAATCCATTCTTGGGAAAATTGCTATCCAAAAAGAATTTTTTCCAAAACATCTTGGAAGGAGTTGTGGGAGACTCTATCTTTGACCCCCTTAAGTTTTACGAAAACACTTGAATGGTAATAATGGTGATTCTAAGGTGTCTCGTGTACAAGAAGTCATGATCCAAAAAAATGGGTGCACTCAAGATGAGGATTTGTTAACTAAGGAACCTTTGGTCACTTATACCCAAGAAAGGGATATGTTACTAAAACCCCTTTCCTTATTGGCATATTTTCAACATGATGTCTCTCATCCAACATGGATCAACTTGAGGAAGGGGAACTGGATACAAAATAAATGGATCATTTAAATTGATCTAAATGGTAGATCAATTTAAGAGTGATGAGGTAAAGTTAGAACATCCCACTCAATCTACTCCAACAGGAAAAATAAAACTACTGAAGCTTATGAATCCTCTTGCTTAAGACCCTTGACTAGATCAAGAAGGTTTGCTGATGTGCATGAATATAAATAAAGAGGTAGATGTACTACTTGAGAAAAAATTTAGATAACTATATAAAGGGATATAGATGATGGGAAAAAATCAACTTTAGACCCCAAAGTTACTATAAATATTTTTACCAAGTATTATAAATGAAGCTCATCTCCTGGAACATAAGAGGGATTAATACTAGAAATAAGAAGAGACTTTTGAAGGATCTTAGGAAGAACAACAGACCTCATATCCTAGAAACATAGGAAAATAAGATGAGTAACATCATGACTAAGGATATAATGATAAAATTTTGGAATAAATTTGAAGTGTATAACATAGACTCTTTGGGGGCTTCATGTGGTATAGCTACCTTCTAGGACAAGGATAATGTTAAAAGTATGGCTATTTTTGAATCTCCACAACACTTAGACATTATTTTTTAATTCTTTAATATATAACCATATGTGGATCCTCTTGAATATATATACCCATAATACTCAAGAGGGAAGGAGAAAATTATGACATGATCTTAAAGACTTTTGATATTCCTACACTAATCTCAATTAGTTAGTCATGCAAGACTTCAATTTTCCTTTATCCCCTAAGGAGGAAAAATAAGGTAAAATTCATTTCATTTTTAGTATGGAGGATCTAGCCATATTTTTTTCTTCAAATAATCTAATGGATATTGAGTTTAGAGGATCTTCTTATACTTAGTCTAATAGAAGAATGAGAGACAGTCTTATTCAAGTTAAACTAGAAAAAGTTTTGTTTTGTGTTGATTGAATTATGACCCAAGATTTTACTCTTTATTCTCTTTCTAGAATTGGCTCAGATCACGGTCTGATTGTTATCAATATGGTTTATTTCATTACGAAATATCGAGTCCTTTCGGGATCGAAAAGATGTAGATGTCTTAATCGGAGTGTATGACAAGATTTATGATTGGTGGAACATTTAAGTGTGTGGTTCTGATATATATGTGTATTCCTAGATTTGGATCACCTACAAGACATGTGAGTAGATATCTAAAATCTCAAAATTAATGGTATTAAATAAATGTTCATACACTACCATTAAAAATATAAGGACAATTATAGGTTCTTTCAATGAATAAAGTGGGTAAAATTCCACATTTGAATATATAAACACATAAAATTTTTAGTTATTTTTGGTGGTTAAGGGACCTACCTCAGTCATATCCCTAACCAATTTAAGGATATAAAATACATTTAATTTAATAAAAATGATAAAATAATTCTTAAATATGAATGGTATACTGACTTAATAAAAAACCAATTGCGATTGTGATTCATCTAAAATCACATGGAGGCTATAGGCCAATCATGGTTGCAATTGAAATGTGTGTTGAAATATCACCAAAATAGTGATGTTGCGAGTTTCACTAGTCCTTTTTGACACTCTTTCACCTCTCCAAAACGTGCAATACCAATAAAATGTGAGAAAATAAGCACAAACTCAAGTATGCACTCAAATGCACAAAAAGTAAAGGGAAGATCAAGAAGGTGAAATGATGTGGGTGAGTGGTATTTTATAGTGTTTGATTACACATGGGATTGTGACACATATGGGTGTAATTTTCATAGGTGGGTTAGATGATAAGGGTTCATAGTGCATTGGGCATGCAAATGGGTAGGTGGGATAGACATAATTAAGTGTGAGTGGGTGAGGGTTAGTAAATGAGTGATGAGGTGACTTTTATCACTATTTTTAGGGTTTTGTATTTTTATTTGATTTTGTGGGATTATTTATTTTTTGGGATTATTTTGTTTTATAGTTTTTTTGGTATTTTTGAATAGGAGACCTTATGCACAAGGTGCATTTTCTAGTGTCTACATTTTTCCCCTTTTGGGTTGCGTGTTGCAGTAGGCAAGATACAATGCAAACAATTAAAATGAGATGGGGGCCATATAACCATATGATAATGGTTTCCATAGTCATGGGCTTATATGGTTGACTGGATAGACATGAACTTGGAAATGTGATTGATGGGCCACTTCAGCTACGGTTTCTACATGGATCTATAGGTTGATCTTGCAAGGTAAAGACTATTGATTCAATTGAATAAGATGATTGATGACTATATGTCATAAGATTTTATGAGAAGGTTTTGATGTGATATCCCCTCAAGTGATAGTTTTTGGACTGCGCAGTTGCCCCAACATAATGCTAGATGAAAAAGAGGCAATTGAAAATAATATAAAAATGAACGTAGAGAAAGGTGTGATGAGTGAAAGCAAGGACCATGTTTCCCTTGGAAATTATAGGTGAAAATTGATGATGGTGATAAACAAGAATAGATTAAAATTAGAGAGCAAGAGATGAGTGTTACCCTAGTTAAGAGAGGTGAGGGAGTGTTAGATAAAAATCAAGGAAATGATTTATGAAAGATAATTTTGGATTGGTGTTTATGCGGGATGGAGTAGAGTGCAAGGGCATAGTAGAGCACATGCAAGGAAAAGTATGCACGTGTGGTAGAGTCGAGAAAAGGACAAAAACAATCACATGTGTAGGTAAGACTAAGAATATGTGTGGGGAATATTATGCACATGTGAGTGGAGTGTGCACGCGAGTGAAGAAGAGCACGTACAAGCAAAGCCTTCTCGCGGGAAAATAAGAGTGTGTGCATGAGAAAAGAAGAGTTTACATGTGAGTGAAGTATCCCCTCGGGCTGAGTATAATGCATACATAGGGGAAGCAGAGAACACATGGGGTGGAGTGCTCATAAGTCCAAGGTAGAGAATACATGACTTGTGTTAAGGATGTGGGGGTTTATAGGTCGAGGCCTTCATGTTCCTAACTCGGGATAGTGTGTGTGATTTTTTTGTTTGAGATATTTGTTTATTGTTGGTGTGTACGGGGTGAGATGAGGAAGTGATCACTTCACATGGGATCGAGTTGAGGTTAGGTGGGTAAAGTGAGGGGAGTTGCTTTGAGTTGCATGGATGACAAAGTTGAGGAAGTTTGCTAGGTGAGGGAGTGAGTGAATCACATGGGTGAATGTGTTAAGGTGAAGTGGGTATAGGTGAGGGGAGTAAGTGAGTCACATGGGTGACCATGTTGAGTTGAGTGTGTTATGTGGTGAAGTACCCGAGGGGAGAGAGTGAGATATTTATAACAAGAAATAACTTAGCAAAAGGGGGAGTCTGTGTGTGCTTGAAATGATATGAAAAATAGTGCAAAAGTAAGGGAATTGGAGCAGCTAGGTAGAGTTGAGTGGGTGGGTAGATTCAAGTGGGTGGGTGGAGTCAAGTAGGTGGGTTATCATTAGGGTGGAGGGGAAGAAATCTATCATAACGATGATGGTGGGAAGAGTGTGGTGTGTGTTTGGCGGTGGAAGAAAAACTTAACAATGGTTGGGTGGTTGTGATGAGTCAAGCCGATTGCTAGTGCAAGCGACATGAGGTGAGTTGGGGTCATGGTGGGGAGTACCTTAGAGGCAGGTGATTATCCTAGAGGGGAAAGTTAGAAGGAGGTGCACCTATTGTAGGTGTGATAGACAAGTGCAATATTATCATCGGTGTTAGCAAGTGCAAGTGGGGAGTGGAGGGAGGTGAGCCAAGTAAGGGTAGATGTACCCTTGTCACTAGCATGACCGGGTGGGTGTAGGGTCAGTTGTGAGTGCAATTGGGATAGAACTAGGGTGTGTGCCGATTATGCGAGTGGATCATATATAGGTCTAGGGTGGAGAGGAGGGCCTATTTGGACACATGGGGACTATGAAGGAGAGAGGGATGGTAAAGATGAAACATCCATGGGGTAGGATTACAACAAGGAAGAATTCTATGCAGTCAAAGGTAAACATGATTGAGTGTATTTTCATGTTTATTTTTATAATTTTTGAGTTTTTAATGATTTTTTAGGTTGTGACCGTCTCATAACCACATTGTAATAACAACGTGACCTTGCTGCAATTATGCTAAAACTGACTTTTTATCAGCCTACAACTGCCAAAGGTGAAATTTTGATTATGATATGATAAAGTATGAGACTAATGAGGATGTTGTGGGATGGATGCGGGGCCTACCATTGGCAACATTACGACACATATTTTTATTTTAATGTATAGATTATGACAGAGTTGATGTAATTAGAGATGGAGTTAATTTAGAGGATGGGGCTATTTTATATAATGTGGATTGAATAGGTGAGGATGGAAAGGTGCCTCTTGATATAATTTTTAGAGGGGAGGAGGAGGGTAAGGGGTTAGGGGTCACGGTCGAGTCATGGGTGTGACCATGCATGGGAGGGTTAAGGGGGAAGAGGGGAAAGGTAGAGGGTATGTGTGAGGGGTTATGGCCCGGTCGTGGGCATGACTAGGTGGGGGAGATGGGAGGTGAGAGTAGGGGTGGAAATAACATAGGGGAGTTAGATAGGTAGGGGTAGAGATGTGTAGGGGAAAAGGTAAGGTTGTGTCATAGGTGTGACCTAGAAGGAGTTAGTGTTGGAAATGGTAGAAAGAGTGAGGGTAAGTTAGATAGGATGGTATCTTTCCAAATTGTAGGAACAACTCTGACATAAGGGTGAGTTGGGTAGTTTAGTCAATAGTTAGAGTTGGGGTGGTGAGTTGGGAAAAGTGTCAAGTAGATGTTAGAACGTGGTTGCGATGAATTTGTAGGATAGTTACAAGGTGGTTATAGGTAAGTCCTAGGATGGTCACACATGCTACTAGAATGAAATGAGGAGATGGAGAAAATTATGGAACAAAGTATGCAAGGGACCAAAGAATGCAAGAGATAGACTAGAATGCCTAAGGTAATAAAGTATGGAAGGGGCATGAAAGAGTGTACCAGGACAAACATGAGCTTGTAAGGGATCAATGTGGACAAGGGGCTGATTGAAGCATGTGATAGACTGTAGCATGTAAGGGGCTATCATAAGTGCACTTGGGGTTTTTTTGGAGCACACGAGGGTAAAAAGAATACACAAGGTGTAGACCGGAAGGAGTAAGGGGCTAGAGTGTGTAAGGAAGTAGACCACAATGTGTAAGGGACTAGAGTGTGCAAGACTTAAAGTGAGAAAATTATTTGACTAAAAAATTGTAGGATAGTCGTGTCTCAGGATCGAGACAGGGAAATTTTTAAAATGACAGAATGTAGGAAATGTGATGTAGACAAGTTATGAATAATGAAAGTCTATAAAAATGTGATTGATGGAAAATCTTTGGGTAGTCATGCTTGTGATTGAGATGGGAAAAATTTTAGACTTAGAAAAATGTCATATCCTAATGTAAAAATAGGATGAAATGTTGTAGATAAAATTAAAAGTCACATATGTGACCCATATATAGTGGAAATGTCGGGATGAGGTTTTTAAGTAGTATGGTGTTGATTTTGGAAAATGTACTTATTTTTTGTTTTTGTGTTTAAATGTAATATGTTGTGATATCTGAGTGCAAATATGGCCCCAGAAATTAGGATGCCTAGGGGTTTGGAAGATTCTCTCTCGTAACCAATGTTTTTAAATGAGTACCACTCACTAGAAAATAGATGGTCATAGATTTGCCTCTCAATCAATCGAATGGGGCCATTACCACAAACATCCCCTTATAGCCCTTGTGGGTGAAAAATAGTCAATCAATATGGGGCATTTCCATTTTCATCGGTATGTCCTCTCAATGGGCCAACTACTTCGAGGTTCTGTGGTACTCCTCACAATGAGTTTTAGGTCTTATGCTGAAGTACTTACCATAATTATGTGGATGGGTATTTTGTTATCCTAACTTTGCAATGCTAGTGTAGTAAGGGTTATTTCCTATTTCTTTCCCTTAAAACAAATGAAATGTGTATATATATTTTTACGTAAAAATAATTTGCAAAAAAGTCGTGGTTGCGACCACCCTAAAACTAGATTGTTAGACATTTTTATTTTTTTATTTTTTTGCAAAAAAAATCGTAACACGATCATGACAACAACTAGCCCGCATGACCAATTTTTGTTTTTTTGGAATATCTTCAAAAATAAGTGTTAGATCTATAACCAAAATGTTAGAAACAAAATAAAACCAAATTGAAAGGACTATAAAACCCTAAAGAAGACACTATTAGATTCAGAAAACAAAATAATTTACCCACAACCAAAATGGTCCCACCGTGGTCACCAAAATGTATGCCTATATTTGGATCACTTGCAAGATGTGTTAGTAGATATATAAAATATCCAAATCAATGTTATTAAATAAATGGGATTATGCTACCATTGAAAAGAGAAGGACAATCATAGGTTCTTTCAATGAATAAAGTGGGTAAACTTCCTTATCTGAATCTATAATCTACACACAAACACACTTAGGAAATGTCAGTTATTTTTGGTGGTTAGAGGACCTTCCTTGATCATATAACTAACCATTTTAAGGAGATTAAAAACATTTAATGGGATAAAATGATAAAACAATGAATAAATATGAATGTTATAACCAACTTGGTCCCAAACAAGTCACAATTGTGATTCATCTAAAATCTTGCGGAGGTTACAAGCCATTCACGAGAATGATTGACACCTGTGTTGAAATATCATCAAAATAGAATGTTGCAAGTTGCACTAGTCCTTTTTGATCTACCTTCACCTCTCTAAAACCCATAACACCAAAATATGTGAGAAAAGAAACAAAAACTCAAGTATGGGATCAAGTGCACAAAGAGTCAGTGGGAAGATCAAGAGGATGAAATGATGTGGGTGAGTGGTGTTTTAATTTTTTTGAGTGCATAAGGGATTGTGCCACATATGGGTGTAATGTGCATAGGTGGGTGAGATGATAAGGGTTCATAGTGCATTGGGCATGCAAATGGGTAGGTGGGATGGACATAATTAAATGTGAGTGGGCGAGGGTTAGTAAATGAGTAATGAGGTGTCTTTTATCACCATTTTTGGGGGTTTTATATTTTTATTTAATTTTTGCGATTATTGTGTTTTACAGTTGTTTTTGGTATTTTTAAATAGGAGAACTTATTTATAAGGTGCATACATATTTTTTACGGTCCAAAAATTGAAGAACGTTAAGAAAAATATCGAAAAATGGAATAAATTTGTCTTCACCAATAGTTTTCAAAAGAGAAGAAGATTAGAGAAGATCTCTCATTTCGGAGAACATGGTGGTAGTCAATGACATAGATGTGAATGATTATTATTTATAGAAATATCTTCTTGCTGAATATCACACAATCAATGCTTATGAATAGACCTTTTGGAGGTAGAAATCCCATGCATTATGGATGAAGGATGGGGATTGCAGCACACAAGTTTTTCATATGTCAACCATTAATCATAGAAGTCATAATAAAATATCTGAAGTGGAAAGTTTTATAAAGATCTTGATACTCTTAAGAAATATGCCAGTGATGTTTTAAAAATCTTCTCAATGGATAGAACAATAATAATGACATTGACACCACTTATTTTATAGATTCTATTTCTCCTACTTTAGTCCATCAAGTTCACCTTAAGGAGATTATAAACCCGATCACCATGGAATAACTTCAAATAACTATTTTCTCCTTGGAGGAGACAAATCATTGGGTCCAAATGCTTTTCTTGCCATATTTTATCAAAAGTATTTGGAGAGTTGTAAAGAGGATCTTCTTAGATCCATTAATGAATTTATCAAAAATGGAAAGTTGGTAAAAGTTAAGGTCCAAACTTTTAATTAAAATTAAACAACATTACATAATAATTTGAATATAGTAAATTAAACTAAATACAACAATAATAATGAAATAAATTTAACACCAAACACAAATTTAATGTGGAAAACCCCAAACGGTAAAAACCATAGATAAATAGATTTTGATTAGTGAGTAACTTTTTTTACAAGTCTAGTAAAAACTTCTTCACACATTTCTCTCCATACAACATTTTTCATGTTTTTATCGCGAATATATTTCACCCGACCTTGTGGGTCTTATTTAAATTATTTTTATGGGTGTGTCTTCTCGTGAAGTACCCAACAACGTTAAATAAATAAATTTAATAATCAATTAACCTTATAACCTGAAGTTTATATTAAATAAATAAAAATATTATATATTTTTATTTATTTAATAATAAACTAAATTTATAATCTTAAGAACACTTAAGAGGGGTTAAACCCTACTTAAGATTAATGTTCTAACACTCCCCCTTAATATTAAGTGGGGTTTATATGCCAACATTACCTGTTTATATAATATGATTTATAATCTTTAAACCACAATGAGGGTTTAGGCTAGCATATAACATTTGAAGGATTTATACACCATCATGCTAAACTTACATTTTAGTACAAAAGGATTTGAAATCCATAAATTAGATGTTTATTTAGGTTAAGCATGATATTTGAGACTACATCTCATTGTTTCTCATTGTAAATCTATATCAAAGCATCTCTAAGATCCTTTTATAAAGTAAGGACCTCCTTTACAACATGATGTTGCTTTACTGGAAAACACATGAAAATTAGAGTGATAACTTTACTAAGATCATAAAAATATATTTTACAATGCTTTCAATTTGGAGTAGAAGTATAAAGGTGAAGAAGAAAACACATGGTCAACCATTAGGAGGTGGAATTTTCATGCACACTCTCGCTCAATCGAAACGCTGAAAGGCAAAACATTGCACAAAACTTTTAAAACTTCATGGCACATAATAGATTCGTAAATATATCTACTACTTGATCTTGAAGAGGGCATCTTTGGAGATATGTATCACTTCATAAAACTTTCTATCGGATGAAATGTATATGTATCTCTATATGTTTTGTTCTCGATGATGAACTAGATTTTTAAAAAGAGTAATACAACTTTGAATATCAAGCGAGAAGAGGATTACTTCCTTTAAATTCCATGTGAATTTCTTCTAACAATTGCTTTAGCCACATGGCTTCTTTCGCTACTTCCTTGACTTCTATATTCTACCTCAGTAGAAGAGATGGAAACTGTTGGCTAATTTTTGTTACTCCAAGTAATGAAACTTGTACCAAACTCAAACACATATCTATTTTTATATTTTCTATCACATCACCAACATGGTTGGAATCACAGATATCCATATAAATATGCATTATAAAAAGAAGTATAATGTAAACAAAAATAAAATTTTCCTTTAATATATCGTAATATTCTTTTTCTAACTTCCAATGATCCTGATATGTTTCGTGCATGAATATGGATGCAATACCTACTGCATATGTAATGTCATTCTAGTAATTGTTAGATAAATTAAACTACGGAAAATATTCCTATAAACATTAGGATTATCTTTTTCACATACGGGTTTAGGATCAAGTTTACAACCAACTTCAATAACAATATCAACTAGTTTACATTCTACCATATTAAATATTTTAAGCAAGTTAGCAGTATATTATGGTGATATACAATGATACAAATTTTATCTTGAAAAATTGTCATGTTTACAAAATAATGTAATAATCCTAAATTAGTCATTTCAAAGTATTATTTCAATTTAGCTTTAATTTTAAAATTAAAACTATTAGAATTGATAGTAATAAGAAAATCATCAACATATAATTCAATAAGAATAATATGATTATTTTCAATTTTAAGAAAAAATATCATTATTAGAAGAACATTTAGTAAAACCAATGTCTTTAAAAAAATTATTTTTGCATACCAAGCTCTAGGAGCTTATTTTAAGCCATATAAATATTTTTTCAGTTTACACACAAAAATTTATTTTCTAGGTTCCTCAAAACCTTTAGGTTGAGTCATGTAAATTTATTATTTTAAATCACCATTTAGGAATGCATTCCTAACATCCATTTGGTGTATTTCCCAACCATATTAAGTAGCTAAGGCAATAAGAATCATAATTGTTCTCATTTTTTGCAGTGGTTGCAAAGGTTTCTATGTATTCAATATCATATTTATTACTAAACCCGTGAGTTTCCAACCTATCTTTGAACTTATCGATATTGCAATTGACCTTATATTTGATTTTATAAAGCCACCTAGAGCCAATAATACTACATTTTTCCGGGGTGGACAAGATCCCAAGCCGATATTTTATTAAAGTAGAATATTCATCTTTCATGGATTCTACACATTTTTGTCATGATATACCTCTTCAAAATATCGGGGTTCCGGATCATACATAGTCATTAAGTCATGATGGATGTTAGTCATCTTAATAAGGTTATTTGGATTAGATTTTTGAAGAAGAGATTGAGTCCATTTAGTTATTTTAGTTATAGAGAATACAAGAAGAGATTCTTTTTCTATTATAGACTCATTATTACAATATATTTGTTCATCGAATCATCATTATCATTGTTTTCTAATTCATTAGATTCATCATAAATAGAAGAAATAAAATATGAACTACAAAAGGGTTTTTCTAAGATTTTGACATTCCTATTCTCAATAACTTCACGTTTTGCAAGATCATAGATCCTTAGACCTTTTGTTTTACCTCCATAACCTACAAAGATGCATGGATAAGAGGTTTGATATAACTTCTTCCCTTTTTATTTAGGAATGAAGATAGAGGTAGGGATTTCAAATATTCTCAGATGAGATACACTAGGTTTATTATTAGTCCACTTTTCTAAGGGAGTATATTGAAAAAGGGATTTAGTAGGAACTCTATTCAAGTATATGAACAACCATATTCATTTATTCAACCCTTTTGGTGAAATAATTTATCGAGTGAAAAAATATGTGTTTCCACCAATGTTGGTGGGCTATGCCCGTCTTTCATGTGTATGGGGAGGTTCCCATTATTGAATGTAAACTATCCTAATTCTATATAATGTTGTGGAGATGGAAAAATAGGTTGGGGATCACACAAGAACACTTCATTGAACCCATGGTAAAGTGATTCTATAGGGTACAAGGGAGGAAATTGCATTATTGCAATGATGAGGGATAAAGGAGAGAAATTAGGAAAGGGAAGGTTATCATTGTGAGTAGGAAATAAAATATTTCACACCTAATAACTGGAGTAGTTCAACATTCAATCAGAGGAAAGCAACAATGTAAGCCATTAGTGAGACTAACAAATTAAAGACACATAGTTCCTTAGATTCATCTATCAAGGATGCAAAGTTCCTTCTTGATCACTATGCTTGCAAAGTGCATAAAAGAGAGGAAATAGAGGAACACATGAGAAAGGGAAATGGAATAAATGTAGATTTTATTTCTTGTGTTGGTGATACAAAGCTCAACATCCAAACCACAATCCACAATTTCTACAAAGAACTAAAATTTGTTGGAAATTCTAGGCATTGATACGGGTGTGAATCAATGATAATTCAAACTTTAAAAGACAATTCAATTTACTTAATTTTGTTATAATGAAACTAAAAACACCATTCACAAGAAATCAACATGAGAACACATAGAGAGATAAGATTTAATGTGGGAAACCCTTCAAGGGAGAAAAACCCATTGAAACCAAAGAAATAACTTGGACAAAAATGTCCTATAAATGTTACAATGATTTCACTATTGAGCATCCACTCAACATGAAGCTACAACTCCAAAATTTATTCAAGCTTCCATTTGACCTTCTACAAGCCACTACTTGCTTGGAAGCCACAACTCCCAAAACTTCAATCAAGCTTCTACTTGATCTTCTGTAAGTTGCCACTTATAAGGAAGCTTCAACTCCTTGTCTTCTAAGCCACCACTTAGTCTTCTTCAAGATGTTTTGATCACTTTCCTTGTGTTGTCTCTCTCACAAAAATTGTGATAAGACATTCAACTCACTTATCTTATATTTTCACTCTCCCTCTCACCTTGATTCATCTCTTTCTCATCCTCTTAATGTTCTACAAAAACTTTTTCATGTAAAGAATTTGTACACACTCATTCTTGTCAAGATCCTCTCCTTAAATCACCCTTTCAAGCACTCACTTTCTCATGTGTTCAAACTACTGAAAAATTTTAGTCACAAAGGCATTTATTTCTCTCCTTGGTCCACCTATTTTTAATGTCCTTGAGCTCCTTCAAAACATAGTCATCAATCCTTCATTCTCATACTTTGTTCCTCTTCACTCAACTAGCATTCACAAACCATCATGAGCTCTATCTTCATCATCCCTCAGCTCTCTTCTTCTTCAAAAACACTTTTATGTGTAATAAACTCTATATATGTTAAGAGACATACTCTACCACCTTTTACACTTCACATTACAATTGAATCTTTAGCTCCCAAGTCTTCCCACTTCTAATTTGTCTTCATAGCTCGTGCACATAGAGTAAGATGGCTTCACCTAATTTAGTTTCACTGACATCAACATTTATGTAAGCTACATGAAACAAATTCCTATGACCTGACATGAAAAATCTTGAGAATAGGAAGGTCTATGAATAAATTCAGTAACTTCTCTTCCACCTATGACATCTTTGACCTATGTACTAATTGACTTGTAACGGTCATTTAGGTCTCTACCTTATTCTCCAACATATGAACCTTGTCTTGTAGTGAAAGGAATATTGTTCCAAGTGTCTTAGGAATGTGGGAATGTTACTTACACATCCATTTATCTCTTCAACTCCTTGATATGAAACACATCTCGTCATTTCATTGTTAGGACTTCATTGGAGCTCTCATACTCAACCATAGAGGAATGAAAATTACAGTCACAGAGATCCTCTTCTAATCAATGATGAATGTAACTTAAAACCATTATAAAACTTGGATAAGGTCAACTACATTATGGTTTAGAGAAATGAAGCACTTCAATCATTTCCATTCATGCAATGCGGCACTAATTTTGGAAAAAGACAAATAGACTTTCAAACTCATAATTTTTCCTCCAAAAAGTAAGATTAATACTTCACTCAAACACTCCTCCATGAATCCTAATCAATATTTATGAGAGGTAATATCCTTATTCAAATCATCATACTAACAATAAGCCTCATTTCAAGATATATAGGCCAAGTAAACTTGAGTTTTAGAGACATCTAAAGATGGTTTCAAAACACTCAAAGACTAGTATTGAGTTGTATGGATTAAACCAACTTAATTGCACCTTCATGCTCAACAAATGTATGAAACATATCTCACAGGACCTTTACTTCACTTTCAAACCTTCACTTGTAAATATTATATGGAGAGAAGCACATTTACCTTTCAAACACAAAGACTGGTTTTTTCCTTGTTTAGCATTCTCAAACGGTAGGATAAAAATACAAATGTATCTTAAAATTTACCAAATTAACTAACCCATATGACTTCATTAAAATAAATATAACATCCCCAACATCTTTCACCAAAAATTTGAGCATGGGTTCCTTTGTAAATTTAGTCTGTACATTGAATTCTTCACAAAATAGTTGTTTTCTTATGGGTTCCACCATGTGTCATAATCTCAAACCACCATGAACATGACCTCTGATGAGTTCTCTACACACTAAAATAATTTTATAGGTAAAAAATTCCATTTGGAGGCATAACCAATCAATTTTCTCCATACCACTTCCAACTAGGGTTTAGGAGGGTTTTAGACAATGCCAAAAAAATGGATAGAACTTTCTTATCCTTCATCATTTTGAATTTTTTTAATAATTTATGTATATTTATTCTCTTCAAAAATTTATCTTATTATTTATCTTAACAATTCTTGTCAATTTAAATCAAATGCTAAGAAGTCAAGGCACTATTTTGTGGTTTTGACAAAACTTTATTATCTTACACAAAAATCATCCTATGGTCCCCAAATTTTTTCCACACCTTCATGCCTACCTTATCCATGATCTAAAATGGTTAATGTATCATGGTTCACCCTAGAACTTCTAATCCCATATCAATTTCCTATGCATACTAGGCATGTTCTCAAGAGCAGTCGTAGAATTGACCCTAACCATGCCTCATAAAGATGAATTGTGACATGTAGCTTCATGTGAGGACTCTTGAAAATTTTCCTATACTCCTCGCATGCTTTCATTTTCTTAATATGTCCTGATTTGCTTCAGAAACCCATTCTAGGTCCTTGAAATAGGCCTAAATGAGCTAGTTTGCACCATAACTCATCATTTCTATGATGTTCTTGACCGTGTATCCCATTAAACATGTCATATAATGTGTTTCATACATTTACCATGATTTTACATCTACCTCATTCCTTCACTCCACCTTTCTAGGTCACTTTGCTACCTAGCCCTAGGGATTAGGCCTACTAAACTGAGCTAGTCTCACTAATTCCACTCATGCACTGTGTATCCATCATTTTTACCTTATTTCCTTATCACATAACTTATAAAATTACTATTTCATCATCCATTCATGATCTCACATAACAATTTAGACTCGTTAGATACTATCTCCTCAAGAAGTGAGCCTCAACCCGGGTATTCTCAAGCCTTATCCTGTTTTGTCTGTATGACTCACTCCAAGCTCTCCTTCAGCTCTCATGAATCCTTATTTTTCATTAATGTTACTTTTTCATCAATGAAAACTCATTATACACATGTCAAAAAAAAATTCAGGATCCCTTGGAATAGAGAAGCCAATTCAATTTATAGCATTGTGAATTGCCTCTTCATCTACAACCCCCACCCCCTACCACATGACTTTTTAAGATTCTTATTGCACTTGAAAATTTCCATATTCTTAGGAAGTGAGTGAATAATTCCTATTTTGATAAATCAAAAGGGGATTTTATGGTGCAATTTATAAATCCATTTAATTAAATAAGACAAATTACAATGATTTCTTATAATGAAGAATTAGAAAGGGGGAGAGAAGAGGAGAAATAATGAGGAGGGAAGAGAATAAATTATCCAAAGCATGAATAAATATGCCTCCACCCTTGATGTAGATCAACTCAAATGTTTTTGAAGATGACATTTTGATCCATGATGATATTCTCGCAACACAATGATATTATACCAATGAAGATTGATTATTTGAAAATGTTGTCCCTTCGAGTCCTCACTAAAACAATGCACCTTTGTAGAATATTTGAATTTAATTGAAAGGAAAGGTGGTGAAAATTTTATCATTTAAGAAAATTAATTGTGATTTAACTCACTTAGAAAAACATTCAAACCTTTGAAACATTGCAATACCTCCCATAAAGCCAAGTTCTTGATGCAACTTGAGACTATTTCCTGCACAAATCAATTTGATGATCTGGGGCCTTGGGGAAATGAATCCATCCATGATATTAGGTGAAGATAAATCTGATTGTGTGATGAGTGAAGGTGATATATTTTATGGAATATGCTTCAAGCCTTCGATCAACCCATCCAACAAAGTAAGAAGCACATTGAGATCCAAACATACCGTTGCATCCAAAATTGAGGACCGAGAGGGATTCTCTTCTATTTGAGACAAAATACCACTTTCCACCCTTTTGAAAGCATGATTTTGTCCTCCAAAAAGGTTTAAATTAGTGAGTAATGGAGGATGAACAACAATGACCATTTTAATCATTTTTCCGGACACTTACTTTTTTTAGTAAGTTCTTCCTGGGTGACTAGTTTTGGGAATTTCACCGAATTGGCACTTCTGATATTTTTTCCTCATGGTGAATGAAATAAGTGTGTTAAATCCATTCATCCTTAGGAAATCATACTCTTATTAATTTTATTGAATGGGTACTTACTAAAAATAAACATTGGCCACAGGGTGTCGGATCAAGTCGGAAAAGGTATCCTAAAATTCTAATTCTCACTAGGATGCTTTACTCCTATTTTCAAGGGTTTCTCTCCTCTAGATCTTCACGAAACGAAAATTGAACTTGTAGGTATGTTTTTTCTTCATTTTAAAAGGCAAAATGAATAAAAATTAACATTCCTTCATAACTCCAATCCTACCCATTTTCACTAGGTAAGAAAGTGTTCGTTAGAAAGCTAATTTTTTTAGGATCTCATGCTCCAATTTTTAGCTCATTTGGCTCGCTGCAACTCTGTAGATCTGAGGGGGAAGTTTTCCATGGCTGAAAGTTTTAGATGACTGTAAAAAATGGATTAGGTAATTAATGAGGTCATGCAAAAACTCATTCTAAAGGCATTCATGTAGGAAGCTTCATTTCGAATCTCGTGGATATCGTAATGCAGGGGGTTTTGAGGTATGAGAAAAAATGTGATTTGTCGGATGTCCGGTTCTTCATGGAAGCATCACCTTTAGAAATGGAGGGAAATAAATTTTTAAAATAATCCCAAAATATGGCTTAGTATGGTTCATACTCACGCCTTAAATCATGTTAGAAACCCACCCCTTGACCCACCTTTGGCACTTTTGTTTTAACCTGGGTTGAGGGTGAGTTAGGGGTTACTAAATGGGTTCAGGAGGTTCTAATTCCCCTTAAGACATTTGGTAAGGGGACATGAGGTATAAATGTGCATAATAATGGTGAATATGTGCCAAGGGTGAGGCTTAACATGGAGAGGAGGCCAAGTGCGGGGTGAGTTGAAAACATGAGCCTAACACCCAAAGAGGTGTTTTAAGTGACGAGAGAGGGTTATTCCATTGCTAGCACAAGTTTTTTCACCTCATGAAATTTTCCACCAAGTCAAAAGGTGTAAAAATCCTCCCAGGGAGCACCATGGGTCATATTCAACATGAAGGGGGCCAAATTAGCTTGTGAGTGCATAACACTCACCTAACCAACCAAGTGAGATTTTAAGTGATGCAAGCTCCAAAACACATCTTCTCTCCTTGGTGGTGAAAAATTTTTCACCTCATGCACCTTTGAACCAATTTAAAAGGTGAAAAATTGCATCACATGTGTGAAAATGTGCCATGTACACTTTTGGAAGCCTCGCCTTCACCAACAACTACTATAAATAGACATTAGAGAGTGATTTTTTTCCTTGGGAGCTTCCCTGAGAGTTACCTAGGAAAAAATTATATGATTTCAATTCAAAATGTATTATGAGATCATTCCTATAAATTTTAGGAGATAATTATGTTAGAAGTTTTAAATTTACCCCTCTTTTGATTTTACTCAAGCATGTGCATAGGTGAAAGGGATTGCCACCAAAAATTATGATAATGAAAATGACAACCAACACATTGTGAGTGAAGAGGTAATTTCATAGGTCACCTTTGGATTTTAATTAGGCCTCAAATATACATATAACTCCTGGAATGCTTAGTTGAATCCCCACTAGGATCATAGATCTTCATTTATACTTTCGGGTTAATATCTCAAAATAGAAAATGTAGAATCTCTCAAAACCTTTTGCAATGTGAAGTAGGATTTCTTATCTTTTCAATTATTATATGTTCACTTAAAAAATATCTTAGGGATCATGTAACATCCAAAACAAGCTGACTAGATTTTTACTATTTCCATTTCCCAACACTATGCTACAAATAGCCCATTTTTACACTGTTTATTCCCAAACCTGATTTTTCTTGCATAACTTCCATAAAATACATTAGATGCTTACATATATATACTAAAACCTTCCCAAATTCTTTTTATATTCTCTTTTCATTCTGAAGGTGTTTAGTAGGTGCAAAAATCACGAAAATAGGCTTTTCGGGACCTCCAGAAGCACTTATCTTTTCCTAGATCCAAATATCTTCATGAATCAACTTGAATAACATCCCTGCACATGAAAAAAATAAAAATCATATTATCACATCCCTCCAGGCCATAATGAGGGTAACACATTGATTGAGTTGGCCGAAGGGTAGGTTCACATTGACCGAGAGAAGGATTTTCAAGGGTGACTTAGGTTGTCATGTCAAAATTTTTGAATTTTTCATGCTAAAAATTTTACATGAAAACAACTGGATATAGAATGGGGACTTGTTCTAGATCAAATGAAGTGGGGACAAGGTAAAAATAATGCTAAAATCTCAAGACACTACATGGACCAGTGACTTGTCTATTAGGATATATGAAGTCACCATAGAGATATACGATAAAACTTCCTTTATTAAACACACACACACAACGAGAAATAAACACGCAACAGAAAATGAAACAAAATATGATAAAGGAAAAACATGACGTAAGGGAAACATGAAATGAGAATGGAAATATCCTAAATCACCTATGTACATGCGAGGGGACAATCCGCTTTCATTGAAGCACTAATTTGGATTGAGTGCTTACCCATAAACGAGTATCACCAAATGCCTTTCTTCTACAAATCCATTGACATGTTTTATGAAATATGAACCTTTCCTTAGCTTCTTTAGAAAACTAGAGTGATTTTCATTTCAATTGATGATCCACTCATTCATTTCATTTCCTTTGTTTCTTTGACATATTATTTCCATTTTATCATTGACTTCCAATTTTTTTCCACTTCTTGATTTTCTATCACTTTGTTGTGAAGATGATCTTCGATCAATATTGACTTATTATTTTTATACCAATACATTTGTTCTTAATTTTACATATGATTTATGATCACTAATTCCATATGTTGATACTCGGTGAGATGGTTTGTAAGTTTCATCATTATCACTAGCCTCTTGATTTTCTTTGTTTCTCAATTGGACCAAGAAATCATCTTTCTCATACTTTAGTTCTTTTCGCAACATGTTGACTTACATAGTTTTTCATGTAAATTTCATCATCCTCTTGGAAAGATAATGAGCTCAGGGTTGGGCATGCAATATGGAGACTATTATCTTCTTCATATTTTCCATTTTGGGATTCATCATCCATTATCATGTTAATAGCATCTTTCTCTTGATCAAAGTGAATACTGAAAATTTGAAGCCTATTGAGAATGTTTTCATTTTGAACAAAATCAGCCTTAGGATCAAACAACATTTCATCTCTCCATTTTTTTGTTGAGAATGTTTCCATCCTCATGAAAAGGGAATGAACACAACATTGGAGCTGAAATTTTGTCATTGTTTTCCCAATATTGATGACCAAAAACTAAGAAATCCATTTCCATGATGAAATCATCATCTCCTTGAATAGGTTCACGTTCAAGAGGAATAATTATTTTATCATTCTCGTATTTCTTGTCATCTTCTTCCAATGAGAAAGAGAAGTCTTCGTATTCACAATTACATTCATTGAATGGAACTTTGTGATGAATATTAAGAACATGGTTGGGAACATTGAACTCACCTAAGTTGTTGAGCATCATTCCTTCTTCTTGATCCACATTACTTATCACCTCGAGGTTGCTTTGTTATAAGATAATATTCTCATGACCATCATCGACATCTAGTAGAGAAACTTCATTTATGCTCTCATCTAATAAGAAGTACATATTCTCTTACTCTGATTTCATCAAATCATCATGATATTCATTGATTGGATCTTTGAGGCTTGAAAATTCTTCCACCAATATGGGAAGCTCAAGATCATCCTCAAAAGTCATGAAAAAGTTACAAGATTTTGAATTTTAACATGGGATATCTATCATTGGGTCATTTGGTATTTGAACAATATACTTCATTTTCCTGATGGGAAGAAGTTTCTTCACTTTACCATTGATTGGGATGATGACATGTGACATATAAAGCTATATATCTCCACTAACATCTCAACATAAAATTTGAACCAACAACATACCATATGGGGTGAGAATGTATGCTACAAGTATCCTCATTGTGATTTTATTGTCAAGGAAGTCCACCAATGCTACCTCAACATCCTTGATCTATCCAATGAGAGGTAATTATTTCATTTCCATGGAGAGTTAATGGCCAAAGGTAGGAGAGAGAGATATACAAGTATCTTTAGAAAGTTTTATAGCCATGACATTTTCGGAAGCACTGAAGTCAATGATGCAATTATTGAGTTTGTACCCATTAACCAACAAGGCTATGTAGAAAGGTTCTACCTTCCTATAGGTGTAGGATGTGGAAGAGAGACAATATAAAGATGGAGTGGATTGAGATGTATGAGGTAGTTATTTGGTGGTGGCATCTTTAGGACATGAAACAAAACTACTTCCTTTGATATGTTGAATGCATTTCTTAAGTTGCTTGGGATGAGTTCTCAAGTACTCATATTTAGAAATTTAAACTTTGGATTTTTTGAAATGGTCAATGATATCAAAGGATAAAGGAGTGGTAGGAATATCGGGGGTTATGGAAGCCTTGGTGAATGTTCTTAGGATAAAAAAATATCTTATTTTTCAAAGGAAGTTGAAGGAGACTTACTTGAAGATACAAAAGGATTCTTGGTTCCAGTATTCTCATGTTTCTTCTTGGCTAACAATGTGGAAGCAGACTTTGATGATCCTCCTTTTATTGTTGTTTTTTGTGGATATGATATTTAAGGATTAAATTTCTTAGCTTGAGTAGCAGAATAAGAGACTTCTTTCTCCTTTTTTGATTGAGTGAACATCACATGGGAGTAGTTATCTGTAGTTTATTCAATCTCTTAATCAAGTGTGCATTCAAACAATATGATATGAGCACATTATTATTTTCCTCCATTTTCAACTTCTCGATTCAAAAAATTTATTCATCTTCATTAATCTCACATATTGCATTGAATGGCAGAGCCTCCAAGGCAAGCCTTCAGGGTGATCCTATAATTTGGTTCCTGTTCTGGTTTGGATGAGGTTCTCATTGAGAAACTTATTTCTGTAAAAATTTCAAGTCATTGGCCAACTTTTGCAACAATTGGTCAGCTTTCTCATCTTTGGAACTCTGGGATTTATCCTTCGTTGAAGGATTCTTGATATTTCCTAAAAATATGAGGTCATCTTCCACCTCAACAAAAATTTCTCAAGCATTTTTGAAATCTCCTGGTTGAAATCTCCATACAAATAAACTCACTTCAGGAAATTGATAATTCATGGAGAATATCTTCATATTATCTACAGTAGGAAGGGAAATGACGATAATCTTGTTGATCAAGTTGTTGAATTTCACCATGAAATATCTCATGGATTCTTGTGGTTCTTTCTTCATTTGATTAATTTGATAAAGGAGGGAATGATATTCCTCGAATGTTTTGAATCTTTCTTTAAACTTTTTTTTCATACCACCCCAATCCATAATTTAGCATGAAGGAAAAAAATTAGAATTAATACGTAGCGACATCTTACAATGTTTCTATGAAAACCATGCTACAACATCTTCATCTTGTACTCTAAGGATGCCACATGTTGTAATGAAGGTTGTGATATGATCATCAAGACATTACTCGTCATCTCCATAGAATTTTAGAAAGTGCTTTCTTGATCCTTGCGGAAGTTCATGGAGTGGTGGAGCCAAAGCCAATGGACCAGTGTTCTGCCCCCATGGTATTGGTGCTTGCATCTTTGTTATTTCTTCTTCTAGTTCCTCTTCTCTTTCTCCTTCGAGAGGAATTATGACTCATGGTTCAACTAATGACTCTTCGATATGATCATTAGGAGGATATCCAATAACTTGTCTTCTTACCAGTACAATAGGAATTCTAAAATCAGCCTACAATTGTTCTTCAAATGTTGGATCAACGATGCCACCTGCACAATCACCTCAGGTGTACCTTCTTTCTTCTAGTTTTCTCAAGTACTTAGGAAGGAAGGAAACTTGAAAAGTGTAGATTTCTCAAAAGGATTACAACAAGGCTTTTGAACATGGGTAGTATTTTTGGTATTTTTAAATATCTAATTTTTTTATTTTCAAATATCTTTATGGGTGTACAGGTCGATCGATCCTCCCCATTAGAGTCACCAAAATGTGTTGGTGAAATAATTTTTCGTATGGCAAATTATGTGTTTCCACTAACACTCATGGGGCTACGCCCCCTTGTATATGGTGAGGCTCCCATTATTAAATATAAACTATCCTAATTCTATCTAATGTTATGGAGGTGACCAAATAGGTTGGGAATCACAACACTTCAATGAACCTATGGAAAAATGCTTGTACAGGTTGAAGGGAGTAAATTGCAATGATGAGGGATAAAGGATATAAATTAGGAAAGGTAAGCTTATCGTTGTGAATAGGAAATAACAGATTTCACATCTAATAACCGAAGTAGTTTAAAATTCAATCAGAGGAAAGAAAAATTTAATTTGTTAGTGAGACTAACAAATTAAAGACACACAATTCCTTAGATTCATCTATCAAGGATGCAAAGTTCCTTCTTGATCACTATGCTTGTAAAGTGTAGAAAAGAGAGGAAATAGAGGAACACATGAGAAATTGAAATGGAAGAAATGTAGCTTTTATTTATTATGTTGGTGATACAAATATCAACATCCAAACCAAAATCCACAATTTCTACCAAGAACTAAATTTTCAAGATCCCTTGGAATGGAGAAGCCATTCCAATTTATAGCATTGTGAATTGCCTCTTCATCTACCCCCACATGACATTTTTACATTCTTATTCCACTTGTGACTTTCCATATTCTTAGGAAGTGAGTGAATAAGTCCCCTTTTATAAATCAAAAGGGACTTTTACAATGCAACTTTAGAAATCCATTTAAGTAAATAAGAAAAATTACAATGATTGCTTACAATGGAGAATTAGAAATGGGAAAGAGAAGAGGAGAAAAAATGAGGAGGGAAGAGAAGAAACGATCCAAAGAATGAATGAAGATACCTCCGCCCTCAATGTAGATCAGCTCAGATGTAATTTAAGATGAAATTTTGATCCATGATGACCTTCTACAACACAATGATGCTCTACCAATGAAGATTGATTCTTTGAAAACTTTTCCCTTCGAGACCTCACTAGAATGATGCACCTTTGTAGCATATTTGAATTTCATTAAAAGGAAAGGTGATGAAAATTTTATCATTGAATACAATGAAGGGTGATTTACCTCACTTGAACAAACATTCAAACCTTTGAAACACTGCAATACCTCCCAAAATTCCAAGTTCTTGATGCAACTTGAGACCATTGCCTACACAATTCAACCTGATGATTCGGGGCCTTGGGGAAATGAATCCATCCATGAGATGAGGTGAAGATAAATCCAATAATGTGATGAGTGAAGGTGAGATATTTTATGGAACATGATCCAATCCTTTGATCAACCCATCCAACTAAGTGAGAAGAACATTGAGATCCAAAAATACTACTGCAACCAAAATTAAGGACCAAGATGGATTATTTTATGTTTTAGACACAATCCTACTTTCCACCCTTTTGAAAGCATGATTTTTCCTCTACAAAGGTTGACATTAGTAATTAATGGATTATTAATAACCATGACCATTTTTATAATTTTCCGGACACTTACTATTTTTAGTAAGTTCTTCTGGTGACTAGTTTTGGCAATTTCACCGAATTGTCACTTTTGAGCACTTTTCCTCCTGGGGAATGAATTGAGTGTCTTGAATCAATTCATCCTTCGGAACTACTAATCTTAGTAATTTTATTGAATGGGTAATTACTAAAAATATACATTGGCCATGGGGTGTCGGATTTTTCCGAAAAGGTCTCTAAAAATTCTACTTCTCATTGGGATGCTTTGCTCCAATTTTTCAGTGGTTCCTCTCGTCCATATCTTCATGAAACAAAAAGTGAACTTAAAGGTATGTTTTTTATTCATATGATAGGGTAAAATTCATAAAAATAACAGTCCTTCATAACTCTAATCCTACCCATTTTCATGGGGCAAGAAAGTGTTCATTAGAAAGCTAATTTTTTAGGATCTCATGCTCTAATTTTTAGCTCATTTGGCTCATTGCAACTCCGTATACTTGAGGGGGAATTTTTACAAGGATGAAAGTTTCATATTACTATAAAAAATGGATTAGGGAATTAATGAGGTCATGCAAACACTCATTCCAAAGGCATTCATGTAGGGAAGCTTCAGTTCAAATCTCGTGGAGATCGAATAGGGGTTTTTGAGGTATCAAAAAAGAGTGATTTATAAGATGTCTAGTTCTTCATGGATGCATCACCTTCAAAAATGGAGGAAATAATTTTTTTAAAATAATCCCAGAATATGGCTAATTATGGTTCACACTCACCCCTTAATTCATGTTAGGAAACCCACCCCTTGACCCACCTTTGACACTTCTTTCTTAACTCAAGTTGAGGGTGAATTAGGGATTACTAAATAGGTCTGGGAGGCTCTCATGTCCCTTATAAAATTTGTTAAGGGTAAATGAGTGTTGTCACAAAATCACTCCACCCCGAATGGCCTGGGAATTAATCACGACATTTGGTGTGATTGGGACACATGGGATCACCTCTCAAGCTGTGGGACTTGGGCTCGAGGTGAACCTCCGAGAGAAGGCTGGATTCCTCTTCCTAAACTAAACACAACACTACCTCTAATGCAAGAAAAATGGCTAACTAAACCTATGCTAACATTTCATGGGATTAGGGAGAGATATTTGCAAGGAATAAAACTTAAACTAGAAGTGGTGATGCACCAATTTGGGAAACGTTCAACAACTAGAAGGGTTAATGTGGGAATGAGGTTTACATCATTAACCACCTTCACCTTTAACAACTAGAAAGGGTAAAAAAATACCACAAACCAATGGCAGACATTCCTCTGTTAAAATTTAAACATACACAAATAGAAAAGATGAGCTTTGATTTGATACATAGATAATTTTATCAAGAGGATAATCACAAGCACATATCAAGCATCCACTTAAGTGATAATAATAATGCAAATTTTAATCAACAGAAGGAAAATGGTTTCTCACGCTGATGAAAGGTAATCACACTATTCCTTTCACAATATGAAATAGATAATCTAGAATAAAGGTAAACTAATCAATAATGCCAAGGAATTTCATTCACAAAGCATACAATGACTAATCATTCAACACAATAAAATAGATCTTCAAGTGCAAGGAAACTCTGAATATAATTAAAAGGTTTCAACAAAACTCTGAAAGCACTCTTCCAAGCTTGAAGAGCAACTTCACCAGAAATCTCTCAAAATGTATCTCTCAAATAATGGAAGCATTCCACTATTTATAAGTTCCTAGGCTGAGCCATTACAGCTGGGCCTTTAACTAACCTTAACTAAAAATAGTAATGTCATTAATGAAAGGGAATAGGATCCCATAAAAATAACAAATTTTTTGCAAAAAGTTGACCAAGTCAACCCTACAACTTTGACTGATTCTGGAGCTTGAACTTGTCCTTTCATGGCCACTCAACTTTGGCTTGATTCACCTGCATCTCCTTTCTCTGTAATTTTTTTGTCCTTCCTCCCAAACAACCATTCGATGTCTATACTCGAAGAAGCACTTGACAACACCCTAAGTTTCTTCATCTCTAGGTCCACACGCATAGTGATTTACTACATCCACTATCTTGATTTATTTCATGATCCTAGCTGGCAACCTTCGAAGCTTATTTATGACTTTCCTTAGTCTCCCTATGAAATTATGACATAGAACCATTCGATCAATGGATTCATTGTTGAAATTCTTCACAACATCATCATCCCGCTTCACCAAATCCTTGAAATTTTCTTTAATCTAGTCCTCGGGAAGAGCATCAATATTTTCATTGAAGAACTTGTAGTTGGCATTGTCAAACTCCTCCGAGATATCATTGAGGGAATTTGTAATCTCTACTTGGTTCTCTTCCAATTTCTTGATTAGATCTTGTAGCACCTGACACTAGAATTCCATAGCCTTTTGATATTTGAACAATTTAGAGGCATCATCAATTACCTCTTCTGTAAAAGTAAATCAGAATCTTCTTCTCTAATATCACTCCATGTTTCCAAAGTTAAGTTTAAGTTATTATTATCTTCGGAGAAATATTCATCCATTTTAGCAATAGTAGTTTTTGCAACCTATAAATCAAGTATAAATCTCAATGGCTTCCTTAATCAAAGGATTGGCCTCTATAAGATTCTTTCCATCCACCCATTTACTATTCTCCCTTTCTAGCCTAGCTTCTCAAGCTCATGATAGGAAATATCATCAATTGTAGATGAAATTTTCATGGCCGTAGTAGTTGAGATGTCAGTGGATGGAGTGGGTTGGGTTACTCTACGCAGCAGTGCAGTGAGCTGCTCGACTTTGGCCTTAAGCTCATCCTTGGTGGCCTTGTCTTTGTCGTATTTCTCTAAAAGGGCCCCAAGAGTAGTGTGTACATCCTACTTGGCTCCTTCATGAGTAGCCTTCCCCAATGAGAACTTTGAAATCTGGTAGTCTCTTTGTTGTGATGTTTTCTTTAGTTTTCCCCTCAACAGGGGTAGCCACCTCTATCACACGCTCTCTAAAAGGATTAACCGTCGACTTGATACGGTTCTTGATATCTCAGCCTACATTTTGGGCATGTACTCTAATATACTGAGATCTATCACATCTCCTAGAGGAACCTTTTTCTTTTGTTTGGGAGTTTGTCTAAATAGCTAATCTGGTATGGCTAAAGCCGAGGAAGATGGAGTAGCGAGATCGATACTTGAAGTATGAGTTAGATCAATATCACTAGAAGTGCCAACTGATATCTATGTAGAGGTAGCAATGATGGAAGGTGTAGGTGTGAGGAAAGACATAGGAATTGACAAAGTAATGCTAGGGGTCGAAATTGAAGAAAATGGGAGTGTCAAAGGAAGTGAAGAGGAAATGGGTGACCCAATATTTTCCCCAGCTGATAGAACTAGAAGTGACGAAAATACCTAGGCCATGGAAGGGGATGGGAAGGAAGAAATGATGGTAGAAGTGGAAGGAACTTATATTGGAAGTGATAATGGAGGAAGGGGAATATGGGATGGATCTTGGACAATACTAGGAGAGGCACTCACTTCAACTACCTCAGTAACTGGCACTGTAGATGTTGTAATCTTGGGAGTAGTAGACCTAGAAAGAGATGAGCCACCAACCACAAATGAGATCTTCTTTTGAATGATAGGAACCCTTTGAGTCGACCTCTTTCCTTTTTTGGGTGTTGGTTGGTTTATTGTTGATGTAGACCTTGTATTTGTAGGTTGATTTTCCCCTTTGGGTGAGATTCCCAAGGTGGCCAACCAACTATAAGTTCTCTTTAGAATGGGTCCCGCCTTTCTTTAGTATTACTGCATTCTTCCACATACCAATCAATCCATGACAGTGGTTGATTGGAAATATTATCACTCTTGTATGATGAATCTAGGACCTCATCACTGTCCTGTAAGTCCTTTGGCACATTAGCCAATCCAAACTGTCACACTTCATCAAGAGTTAACCTTTCATAATCCCTTTGCACATGATGTAATCATCCCGACAATGAATCCATATATCTTCTAACTGGGGCACATGAGCACTGGACTTACCTGTCTCCCGAACTTACCCCAATAGTCAAAACTAGTTTGCATGGATGGAAGGTCCGTAGGTTACTTCAGCCATTTCTGCATCCACGTTCTTTTCCTTGTGGATATTTGGGCAAGAATACCTACCAATTGAAATAGGGAAATGCATTCCTACCTTGTGACACTTATTTTAGATTTTATGGTAATCCAAAAACTGCCAACCAATTCCATAAGAACCCATTTGTCAGTAGGGCACCTTGGCAACTTGCTTGGGGCACCTATGAAACTCGGAATCTGAATGTAGGTGAATGTGGGAAACTAAAAGTAGATTTCTCCCCATTCTTGTATCTCTCGGAAAGCCTCATCGGAAACCCTCCGATTATATAGCTCTTTGTTTAAGCGATAGAGGAAAACAATGAAGAAAGCGTTGTTGATTCTTTGGAAGTGCTTGCTCCCTTCATCTAGAGTAAGTTGGGGATAAAACTCATATATTTGGGATGTGCTGCGAACTCCCCTGGTATTCAATCCTACAAAATCTCCCATAGTAGTAGCCGCATATACTAGAAAAGATGTCATGTAGAAAGTTTTAGTTTTTGATACCTTGCCCAACTAATAGCGAATGTTGCTACTAATATGTTCACCCCATCGGATAAAATCGTCATTCTTCTTGATAGTCACTATGTACAGGAACATCCATTCTTGGAATTCCTTTGTAGAAGGAAGACCTAAAACTCTGCTTAAAAGCACAATGAGATCATTTACTTCCTGAATGAAATCGATCGATGTATAGTTTTGGGCAACTTGGTGAAATTCTTAGTCAGGTAGGATTTCATCATAAATTTTGAGCATACTTCTTCTTTTTATCCCAGTGTTCAACTACTATTTCAAGTGAGATTGTGGTGTAATCTTGAATGTCTGGAAGTTTAAACAAGTCTTTGAAGAAATATGGGTCCAGACGGATCACCACCTTATCATCGCTATCTCTTATCGACATAGAGTCCTCGTCGTAGTGGGCTACTGTAGCTAGGACAAACTCTAGGCATTACACAAATGCGGGAAAACTAGCGGAAAGGAAAGACCACTATCGTAGATGGCCTGCATCCATGGATTTTTGTTCGGGGCTTTTAATCTTTCCCAAAACTCGAGAAGATCAATTTATCCTAGATCGGTGTCCCCAATACTTCCTAAGTTAGAGGTCAAGTAGGATTGGGGAGAAACCCCAAGAAATGTGTACTTCATCTTCTCTTTTCCCTTTGAAGTGGAGGTAGACATCAAAACCTATGTTTTGGGAGTTGAATGTTGTAGAAATTTTGAAAACTCGAAAGCAAGAAAACTCTGAAATCTGAAATTGAAAATTTCAAAAAGGAATCACCAAAATAAATCTCCAAAACAAAATATCTGAATTTTTTTCCAAAATCAGCGGTTCCAAAAATCCAAAATCTCCAATTCTTCAAAACAATAGTTCTCGAAAAACCAAAACCCAAAATCTCCGATTCTCTGAAAACCCAAAATCTCATATTCTCAGAAAACACGAAATCTCGATTCTTTAAAAATCTAAAATCTGAAATCTCCGATTGTGATTTTCCGAAAGAACTCTCGAGATGAGTTTTTGAATAAGTCTGAAAGGATGATATCTAGAGGAAACTGCAAAATGAATGTTAAAAATCCAAGATGGAAAAATGAGAAACAAGAGGAAGAATGAGGGACCTAAAAAGATCCCCTGAACATACTTGAAAACCTGGAGAAAACTCACACAACAAAACATGGTGAAAAAGAATGACATTATAGAAAAACACAAAGGGAAAACAAAAGGAAACCCAAAAGGGGAGAAGGAGGAAGAAAAAACCTAAACCAAAAGAAAATAAAACCAAAAACATACCTTGAAAAAGATGCCGCAAAGTACGAGAGTGAAATGTCAGAGTGAAAGTGTGAAAGTGTCAGGTAAAAATAAAAAGTGAAAATCGAGTTTATATAGAAATCCTGACATTAATGGTAAATTTCTAATCCATATGGAGGTAGGTGGAAATTAATTTCACTCAGAATCTCTGAAATTATGAAATTTCGAAAATTTAGGATTTCAAACTTTGAAAAAATGGGAAGTGAAAGATGAATTGGTGATTGAGAAGTCTCGAAACCTGAAAACCTGAAAGTCTGAAAATTCAGACTTTTAGAAATTTGGACTTCGGAAAACTTCATGTGCAAAACCTAAAAATGACTCGGAGAACTCTGAAAACCCAAAACCTGAAAATCTGAAAATTTGGACTTTCAGAGTTTCAGGACTTTGGAAGTCCAAGAGGGATTTAGATGAAATGAGCCAAAAAGTTCCAAAACCTGAAAACCCAAAAGTCTGAAAATTTGGACTTTTGGAAATTCAGACTTTAGAAAACTTTAAAAGAAATTTTGAAATTGAGCTTAAAAACTCCAAAAGAGAAAAACCTTCGAAGTCTGAAAAATGAAAAAAATTCAGATTCTCGGCCTTAGCAAAATTCATTGTGCAAGGACTTCTTAAAAACATTAGTCTAACATATAGCCTTTTTCTGGGTAGGTTAAATGGTTAACAATGAAGTGAAAATATTTAGTAGCATGGTGAAAATGTATCAAGGGTGAGGATCAACATAGAGAGGGGATCGGGTGAAAGGGTGTGTTGAAAACATGAGCCTAACACCCAAAGAGGTGTTTTAGGTGGTGAGAGGGGTTCCTCCTTGGTGCAACAATTTTTTTCACCTCATGAAATTTTACACAAAGTGAAAAGGTTCGGAAGATCTGCCCAAGTGCGTCATGGGTCATACTCAACATCGAGGAGGGGTCAAATTAACTTGTGAGTGCATAACACTCACCTAACCAACCAAGTGAGCTTTTAAGTGACACAAGCTCTAAAACACATATTCTCTCCTTGGTGACACAATTTTTTTCACCTCATACACCTTTTAACCAAGTGAAAAGGTGAAAAATTACATCACATGTGTGAAAATGTGCCATGTACACTTTTGGAACCCTTTCCTTCACCAACTATTATAAATAGACATCGAGAGTGATGTTTTTCCTCGAGAGCTTCCCTGAGAGTTACCTAGGAAAAAATTATATTATTTTGACTCAAAAATTTATGATGATATCATTACCACAAATTTTAAGAGCCAATTATGCCGAAACTTAAAATTTACCCTTTTTATCATCCTCAAGCTTGTGTGTCGGTGAAAGGGACTACCACCAAAAAGTATGATGATGAAAATGAAAAACAACACATTATGAGTGAAGAGGGAATTACATAGGTCACATTAGGATTTGAATCAGGCCTCAAATCTCTATATAATTCATGGAATTCTTAGTTGAATCCCCACTGGGATTAGAGATCTTCATTTGCACTTTGCCAAAGTTAATATCTTAAAATTCGGATTGCATAATCCCCTGAAACCTTTTTCAATGTGAAGTAGGATTTATTATCTTTCGATGAGTATATTTTAACTTTGAAATAAATATACCAAGGCTCCTGCAACATCCAAAACAAGCTAACTAGCATTTTTACTATTTCCATTTCCTAACACTATGTTATGTGTAGCCCGATGTTACACTCTTGTTTGTTCCCAAACCTGATTTTTATTACAAAACATCCCTAAAATACCTTGTATGATTACATATCTCTACTACACACTTCCCATATTCTTTGTATCTTCTTTGTTCATTTATGAAGGGTGTTCACTAGGTGCAAAAAGTCGAAAAATAGGCCTTTTGGTACCTCCGAAAGCACTTTTCTTTGCTTAGATCCAAATGTCTTCATGAATCAACTTGAATAACATCCCTTGCACATGAAACACACTTGAAAATCATATTATCACATCCCTCTATGCCATAATGAGGGTAACACATTGACTGAGTTGGACAGAGGCGAGTTCACATTAAATGAGAGAAGGATTTTATTCTATAAAATATGAATTTTTATTAAGAATATAAGAGTACTGATAATTTAATAAATGAAGTATACTAAAATTTAAATGCTAAATAATGTATTTGGTAGTTTAAAATGAAATAAAATGAAAGGGGAAGGTACTTAGCTGAATTGAACTTACGTCGTAGTGATCCTAGGGATAGATTAGGGTGGTGAAATAGCATAGTAGAGTGTCAAAACAATGTTTAGAAAATAGCAAGAGAGGAAGTCTGGCTATACTGGGGCACCTAAAGAGGGATAGGGAAACTTGTGGGTGCCCTAGTCTGTAAAAAATCTCACGATATGATCCTAATATGGTCACTAGGTATTCACAGTGCTTCACTTTTGGTCGGGTGAATATCGTACTTGCTTCATTATTGTCACCACAAACCTACAATGAAGACTCACCTACAAAACCCCACATAAATCATCAAACCCTAAGAAAATAAAGATGCAAATGAATGGGTTAGACCATCCTAAGTTGCCAAATGGATGGACTTATGACTTAGCGCTGCACTACATCTCAGACCCAATGTAGTTCTATGTACTTGTGTGTGCAATAATGTGCCTAGGTTTCCCTAGTCCTAATGATGTAGAGATATCGGGTATTAGCTAGATAAAATGAAAAATTGTGGATGAAATAGAATGAATAAAACCCTTCCTATATATTGTGTGATGCATAATAGTGCCCAAATGAATTCCTTGCTCTATGTAGATAGCTATCCCTTAGTAGAAATAGTACACCCATAAGGTAATATGTATGTTGTGTTTATATAGGGATCTCTTGTTCTAATTTCAACCCTAATGACATGACATGCTGACTATTACCTAGGGAGATAAGAGGGAAAACCATAAATACTGACCTTGAATGTCTAAGACAAAACCAAGTGTGATGGGGACTAGGGTGCCCTAGGTACCCTAATCCCTATCTAGGCGCCCTAGTCAAAGACTAGTGACGACACTAAGTGAGTACTGACAGATAAGACTCCCTGAGACCTGACTAAAATTGTGCAAGTGAATGAAAAATGTGTGAGACAAACAACGATAAATACCAACAAGAAAGATGACTAGACAATGGAATGGGTCATCAGTGAATACTTTTCTTATGCAAGATCCATATATAAAAAAACATATTTAGCAATATAATAATAGTAGTGAGTTATTTTCTAACTACATTTTCCCACACTTTTATGTTGTTGAGAAAAATCTTGGTAATATAAAGTAGTTAGAGATGTGTACTTGAGATAAATCATGAAAAGCCCATTCTCGTAGAAGAACATGAATATGTGGTAGAAGAGTGTGTTAAATGTGAACATATAGCGTGACAAACCATGGATCAACGTGTTGATCCATGCAATGTAGTGAGAGATGTAAAACCACAATGAAGTGCACTAAACGAGAGTGATGATTGTAATGTTGAATGATTGATGATTTTGAATGTTGTATGATGACGATGTGATGGGGTAGGGAGTGATCAGTTCCCAACCCAATTGTGTGTGTATAAAAAACAAGTGGATTTAGGCATCTTGCCATCAGAGGAAGAGTGTAGAGAGAAAGTTATGTTATTCTCCAACCTTTAACTACATCCTCAAAAGATATTTTCATTCGAGATAGACACAAATCAAATTTTTAGTGATTTTGGATCTAAATATTTTGATCAAATGTGTTGACCCATATAGAGCAAGTATAGGAAAGGAAATGACGTCTCATTTCCACCACTCCAGGGTTTCGCCAAAATATGCAATGGCTTCTAAGTTAGGTCATCTGGAAGAAAACATGAAATGTAGAATAACTTCCCATGTTAGGTCATCTGGGAAAGTAACAAATGTAACTCCCAAGTTAGGTCATTTGGGAGGCCGCATGTAACTCCCAAGTTAGGTCATCTGAGAGGCCGAATGTGTTGTATTATGTCAATTGAATGGTATGATTTTGATTTTTATATACTTGAACATATTGGATTGGTTGATTAATTGTTTGTTTTGATTTTTTTATTCATAGAGATATTTTACGCTTGTTGCCCCCATGTTAAGTTTGTAGGGGAAATTGATAGAAAAATATGAAATATCGCATGGTGTATTAGTAAATGTTTGAAAATAAAAATTATAAATGTTGGACGATCGCGTAGTGGTATACGAGGAATTGTAGGATGACCCTAATTGTATGCCCCCTTTCGGCGAAAGGGGAAGTGATAATGAGAATGAATGTTGAGCCAAAAGTAAGCCCGTTAATAGATAGTGTATGGTAGATAATGTAAAAATATATGTGCATTGAATGAAAGACAACGTAGAGGAGAGATCGTGTGTATTTCATTTATAAGATATAATAGTAGGCAAAAATTTGAAGAGAATTCCACAAACGGGATAGAAGTTGGAGTAAAAATGTTCAAGATAATAGAAAAATCATGTGACATGTATTATTTTAGTAATGAATGTGAAGTATGAAAATAGTATAGCGAATAATTAAAAGTAACTATAAATAGTAAAGGGAAAAAGTGATTAGTCAACTCATTTATATTTTTTGTGAGTGTGAAAGTGAGCTCTAATTATGTAAGGATGTTGCAAGTTAGAGCACCGTGACCTAGCCGGTGCAAGATGGTAGCGGATCGTTTGTGGCATCACATACGACGACGGAGTTGGTAAGTGTGATTTTTTTTTAAAAATACATGTCTAGAAGTCGTTTTTGATGAAATTTTGCATAATTGTTATTTTTGTTTTTCTCAGTGTTTGGGACTTGGAAAAGAGTGGTGAAGGCACTAACGTCCTTTAAGACAGGAGTTCCCAAACATGGGCACTAGTGTCCTACTCATGGGTGCCCCAGTCCTACTTCTGGGTGCCCATGTCCAGAAAGTTTGATTTTTGTCCTTGGCTATGTAAACCTGAAATTAGATGTATATTGATGTTGTAAGTGGCAATGTTTGCATATGTATAGTGTTCTAATGTGTTTTTTTTGGTGTTATGTAGATGGATATCCATTTGAGGGAGTTATATGGTGGTCACCATTTGAGTACTTTTCTTAGGTTGGGTTTATCAAATGATGATTAGGAGGATATGGACCGTGCTAGCCTATAGCACATAGTGTGGATGGCGAGATATTGACAACGTTGTGTGAGAGATGGTGTACAGACACTTGTACATTTTGGATACCTACTGGTGAGATGACAGTCACACTAGAGGATGTATATTGCATATTGTGATTACTGGTTATTGGAGAGAGGGTACACATCATGGTTGTGGATAATATGGAGAGACAGATGAGGGCCATGAGGTAGTATTTTATGGGGACTAAAGCTCCTACCGAGGCCCATAGTAGCTTGAACGTGATTTTGAGATCATGCGTTTTGCGCATGGAAATTTATATCCATGGTTATTACATCATCAATCATAGTGGAGGGAGGTGGTGTGGGCATCTTATATAAGATGCACAATATTTTCTAGTGGATAGAGGAGGAGGGTACTAGGTATGCCTAGGCTTGATGTGTGTTGGCCCACATGTATAGATATCTTTACAGATTTACACAGGAGGAGCATGGTGGGGGATCGAGAGAATACTTTATTACATGGATGAGCCTATGAACATACAACAATATTGATGCTAGTTGGTGATCCGCGAGTAGAGTGGGCTAGACTAGACATATTTTCTAGGAGATGGGTTGGTGTGCGTAATCAGAAGATGGACATTAATACCTATAGAGCCTTGATAGATTGGTTGGGGATTGAGGTAGTGATATGAAGGCCATACCCAGATTATGGATGATGGTAAGAGGATGTGGTAGAGCTATGGTACATACAGAGTACTATGTTGTTGGAGGATCAGTTTCTAGGGGTGATCGAGTTATTTCAGGTGAAGTGGGTATCTCGACAATTTGGTATGGCCCAGGATATGACCCTAAAGCCATATGTGTGGGTTAGAGTTGTTAGAGCTCTGAGGACAGCTGAAGATAGACTAGGGCCCACAAGAGAAAAACTAGTACCTCTTGGGATGGACAAGGTCGATGCAGCCATAGAGCCTATTGGTGTAGATGATGCACGGTATACAAAGGCATACCATGCATGGTGGATAATGCATTAATGGGTTTTTTCCCATTGTTTGTAGATGTGGCATGATTACCATAGGGAGGAGGAGTGGAGGGGAAAACACATTCCCCTAATAATGTAGCAATGGTGATAGTAGAGCGTGAGTATCTATATAGTTGTGTTGTATGATTGGTTACTTGCTTATGTGATGGTTATGGTTGTCTAATGTGTTGTGTTATTGGTTGTAGGTGATGTGTATTGGAGCTTGATTATGGACACATCTATCCACACACTAACGTAGAATGTTCCCACCAAAATTCTTACAAGTGGAGGGATGTTATAGCATGTAGACGATATTATGGGTGAGCATGCCCATTTGTTTGATTTGGTAGCCATAGTAGTAATGATGTGTACCATGCTACTGAGTGAGAGGGATGAGGAACATAAGGAGACATGATGTGATAGAGAGGTGGTGGGTAGAGGTCCTTTAGAAAAATATGTGTTTGCACATTCCTTTCATTATAGAGTCTCTTTGTGGAGTAGTCTATCAAGAACACACTATTGCATAAGCATGTGGAGAGGTATAGGGGTCGCAATCGGTAGCTCCGAGTTAGTGGTGAGCCTTCTAGTTCTAAAGAACTTATATTACTAGATAGTGACAATGATGATGAGATATGAGTCAATGTATTCGATGTAGGTTAGTTTCCCCTAGTTATGAGATGTTTTGTAACTTTGATTGATATAGATAGACAAATTTACATGATGATTACATTTGTTGTGTATTGATGTTATGATGTGATGATGATGTATGTGATTGTTGTTGCTATGGATGATGTGTTAAGTGTTATTCATATGTTTTTATCTATTTTTTAATGTATAGTTGTCAATTAATGTGTAATGTGATGATGATATAGTGTAGATGATAATAGATGATGTTGTAATATGATATTGTGATGAATGATCAATTGTCATGTAAAAGTATGATATAGTCGTTATAGTGTAATGAAGCATATGTCAGTAAGATGAATATAGGGGGAATATTAATGATTCCCCCAGCATATAGATGATGAGGTTCATTTAGATAAGACCCCTTAACAATCAAGAATGAACCATGTAATGCAAGAGTGTGTCATTGGGAAATGATTCGATAGAATGCGCTAGATGAATTGATAAGGTGCGTGAAGAGAGGTTATTATCAGAATGAGATACCTCAACATTCATGTAAGAACTATAAGAACATGAGTGTGTCATTAGGGGTGAGGTGATAATAATCACCTACCAAAGAATGAAGTGGCGTGAAGCGGTGGAAGTGTGTGGGATGGAAGCAGTGTGAGTGTATGAGCCAAACTGAATGTCATATGGAGCAAGTAGTGGGAGGTGCGAATGCCAAGGGCTATGGAATCCAATGTGAATCAATAACATGATGTGATGGATGAGATGGATGAGGTAGATGAAATGGATGAGATGGTGCAACGATGGATAGATGCGATGGAGAGCACGCATGAGTGATGACCTATGGCGATGGACAACAATGACCTTAGAACTAGAAGGAGAAGATAACTCAACCAGAGTAGTAGTAGCTCATTGATGAGGTAGAGGAGATATGGAACGCTCACATGAACAAAAGCCAAAGGAGATTAGTCCCTTGTCCTCTAATTGTTGGAATCGATCATGAAGGGAGAGGCAATCATTATCCCTATGGCCATTAATATGATGATAATTACAATATGGTCGATCACGCTAATGTTGTAAATGATGTTGGTTAGAAGGTAAGAGAATTAAATGCTCATTGAGAAAATAACACAACACATCATGTGGTCGAGTGTGATGAGATAAATGTAATGGCTCACATGAAACAAGTGTAGAAGATTAAGGTGTAGCCTGCTACGGAGTAGGAGAAGAAGGACGCTTTTGTAATGTAGTAGGTTGAGATTTCTTGTGAGGAGGAGATGGAGATCGTGTAGGATGATCAACTAATGGTAATGGAGAAGAACTAGATGATGTATCAAGTAGTAACCATAGGTGGAGGATTTATAACATGTGTGGCAATGAGGTCTTGTTCTAGATCAATGACTTTATAGCATAGAAGTGTGAATGATTCACATGTGTCATATTGTAATCTTTGTTTTAATGCTGGAATAAAACCATGACATAAGATAAATTGCTTCTCTAGGTCGATAGGTTGAAATACTAATTGGTGCATACATGCATTGAATCATAAGATGTAGTCCATGATAGGCTATGTTTTTCCCTTGTGTTAGTCATAAGTAACTCTAGGGCTATTGTTGATGATAAAGTGACGGAGAAAAGCTTCTTCCATCTCATGATAAGTGCCAATAGATCCAAATGGTAGGTGAGCATACCATTTGAAAGCGTCATCGGTAAGGCTATGTTGAAAGGATTTAAGCAATAATCGATCATTAGAATATGAAGCTATAGTCGTATAATAATGTTTGAGATGTAAGTAGGGGTTTCCAGAACCATCAAAACATGAAAAGGTAGGCATGATAAAATCCTTAGGAAATTTTGAGTTATGAATCTTCTTAGGGATAGGGTTGTCATGTAATGAATTTTTATCAATGGAAGCATAATAGGATTTTTTCTAATGTGAGTGATTGAACCTGAGACTGTAAATGACCCACAACATGCATGAGAGACAAGATATCTTGTGAAGGAATAGTAGAGGATGGAAATAATGTGTTAAGTGGTTGTAATTTTCCATTGTGAGTAATCATAGGGATGTCGAGAGGAGATATAGGAGAATCCGATGCTAAAGGAACACTAAGTGTAGGTGTCAAAGGAGAAATAGGTGGTGAAGGACATGAAATGTATATAGAAGTAGTAAGACTAGCATCATAAACATCCCTATGAGATGAAGTGTTAGATGAAGATGCAACAACATGAAAGACAAACTAATAGATGGAGATGGAGTGATAGGAGAGGATGAACTAATAGATGGAGGTGAGTCATGCATAGTGGTAGATACAACCTTAGAAGAAGATGACAATGGAGTAGGATATTCACACTCAGTTGTATGTAAATTTGTAGACTCATGACTATCAATTATTTCATCAAAATCAAAGAGAGACTCAAACAAGAAAATTTCATCAATTGGATCATCAACATAATGTGAATGAGCATGTGGACAAGTATGTGATGGATCATGAGAATAATTATCAAAAATAGGAGAAGCATGAGATGTAGATATAATAGTGGTCTAACTAGGAGGAGAGTCATTATGCACATGTGTACTAGCGTCAAGACCAATCATGAAATCAATAAGAGACTCATCTATAATTTCCTTGGAAATATGAGAAAAGGTATCATGGATAGTTTGTATAAAAGGTCGACAACTAAAAATGCTAGCTAGATCGACATGATGCTAAAAGAAGAATTTTCAAAGCTAGTAGGTATATTGCATTTGTTAGCTAAGAGTTGTTGAATATCATCGGCATAATAACATCACGATATAGATCTATAAGCTCAGCTATAGTTTCCTCATCATATATAGGATTGATACTAACATGAGGCATGATGAGCTAAGAAGGAGAAGAGCTATCCTTAGCCATTAGGGTTTTAGTGGATCCTAGGGGAAAATGTTCTAAGTTACGGGTTCACCAAAATGATTCTATAAAATCTGAAATTTTATTAAGAATCTAAGAGTACAACAATGTAATAAATGAAGTATACTGAAATGTAAATGCTAAATAATTTATTTGGTAGTTTAAAATAAAATAAAATTAAAGGGGAAGGTACTTACCTAAATTGAACTTACCTCGCAATGATCCGGAGGTGAGTAGGGTAGTGAAATGGTGGAGGAGAGTGTCGCAACGATCTTTAGAAAAAAGCAACAAAGGAAGATATGGATAGATTGGGGTGCTTAGAGAGGGATAGGGCACTGTGGGTGCCCTAGTCCGAAATATGGGTGCCTTGGTATGTGAAACAACTTGAAATTTAATCTTGATATGGTCGTTAGTTATTCATAGTACTCTTTTGGTCGAGTGAATTTTTACTTTCTTTGTTGTTGTCATGAAAAAACCTATAATGAAGAATCACCGAAAAACCCTACACAAAGCATCAAACCCTAAAAAAGAAAGATGCAAATGAAGGGGTTAGACCATCCTTAGCTACCAAATGGATGGACTTATGACTAAGTGATGCACTACATCTCAAACCCAATGTAGTTCTATGTGTTTATGTGTACAATAATGTGCCTAGGTTTCCCTAGCATTAATGACGTGGAGATATCGGGAAATAGCTAGATAAAATGCAAAATAGTGGATGGAATAGAATGATTATACCCCTTCCTATGTAGTGTGTGATCTGAGAATAGTGCCCAAATGCAGTCCCTTGATTTAAGTAGATAGCTAACCCTTAGTAGAAATATTCCACCCATAAGGTAGTATGTATGTTGTGTTTATATAGGGATATCTTGTTCAAATTTTGACACTAATGACTCGACATGTTGACTAGTACCTAGGGATATGAGAGGGAAAACTATAAAGACCAACCTCAAATGTCTAAAAAAAAACCAAGTGTGATGGGGACTAGGGTGCTTAGATGCCCTAGGTGCCCTAATCCCTATCTAGGTGCCCTAGTCAAAGACTAGTGATGACATTGAGTGAGTACTAACAGATAAGACTCCTTGAGACCCAACCAAAATTGATGACTAGACAATGGAATGGGTCATCAGTGAATAATTTTCTATGTAAGATCCATATATAAAATAACATACTTGACGGTTTAATAATAGTAGTAAGTGTGTGATTTTGTGACTATAGGATTTTCAAGGGTGACTTAGGTTGTAATGTTAATTTTTTTGCAATTTTCATGCTTTGAAGATTTTGTATGAAAACAAGTCCACAAAAATTTAGGAACTTGTGTTGAATACAACATAGTTTTAGCCATTTCAAGAATGGTGCAGTTTTTCCTTTCTATAATACCATTCTATTGAGGAGAGTAGGGAGTAGTGAGTTCCCTTTGTATTTCACATTTGATAAAAAAAAAAATCAAATTATTTACTAATATATTCTCCTTCGTTATCTATTCTAATTATTTTGATTTTGAGACTAGAACTATTCTTAGCTAAAGCTTTAAATTATTGAAATTTTGATAAAAGTTTTCATTTATTTTTATAAATAAGGACCAAATTATGCGATAATAATCATCAATAAAGGTAACAACATACGATATATGTTTAGGGAAGGAACTTATAATGGTCCTCTAACATCACTATGGACAAGTTCCAATGGTTTTGAGGAGTTTGTTTCATTATGACTATGGAAGGGGTTTGCTTTGACTACTTACCATGTAAGCACCCTTCACAAGTTTCTCGGGCATGAGAGATAAGTGGCGGCACCAATAGTAAGGTTAATATGAGACATTTCATACAAGATCCTAAATTTTACATGACCTAATATTTCATGCCACAATTGAACATGATTCCTATTTTGAGTAGAAAAACATAAAGCATATGCAAAACCTTTAAAAACACATAAACCATTATTTTATATGCCTTTAGCAATAATAACATCTAAGTCATTTTTAATAAACCATTCATCCTTTAGTAAAATTACACTATAATTTTTTGAGTTCGAACATGAAAACAAATTCATTTTTTAATTTAGGAACACAAAAAACATAATTTATAAAACCATTTAAAACTTTAGATTTTCCTTGACTCGATCATCAAGAATGGAATGATCACTTCGATAGATGTGATCATTAAATTATTTGATATCAATCGAGAATATCATATCTATATGTCATGTGCCTACATGTGACATTATCTAATATCCATTCGTTTTCTTTGGCAGTGACTAATGCAACATACAAGGCAATTTCATTAGGTTTTTATTGTTCTTTTGATTTTTGTTTTGATTATGATTTGGTTTGTTCCCTTTCGATTTTTGAAATTTTGCTTTTTTGTTTACCCTATAGTATTCCTTTTTGTGACCAAATTTCCCACAATTGTGATATTTCCCATCAAAAATGACTCTTAAATTTCCTAATTTCTTTTTTTTACTAGGAGGTTTAAAGTTTGATTTTTTATTCTTATTAAACCTAGAAAATTTATTCTTAGGTTTTTGTGTGAGAAATGCCTGAGTGGCATTCTCCTTCGAATCAAAGTTTAACATGACCTACTCTTCCTAAATTAGGAGAGAACTTAGATTAAATAGGTTGGGAATATCTTATTCAATTTGATATTTTGAATTCAAAATAGAAATGAAGTTCCTAAATCTCTCATGAATGTTCATTTGAATAATAAAAATAATAGTTTATCATGAATCAAATTACAGTTACATCCATTTAATTGAGATTTAATGTTTTTAATTTTTGCTAGAAAATTAACTACTTTTCGTCTCCCTTCATGAGAGTTTTCATTAACTCAAGAATCAATTTTATAATTTTTGTCGCTTTGCAATATTATTAGAAGACATTTTATAATTTTTAATTTGTGCATTTATTCTAACAACTTCCAAGATTCACTTGGACTTTCACGGTTTCCAATGAGAAGCGGGAAGTCATCTTGCATGCTTTGCAATATTGTTGACATCACTTCTGCACTTTATTTTGAAATGTGGATATGTTTTCCATTGTTTCCTTTCTACCATTCGACGCCTTCTCTGCACCATTTGTGTGCCATGAATTCCACCTTCAGGCATATCTTCCAGATGTTGTAGTTTGATGCAACCTAGAATTTACCAGATAACACCCTAGTCGTGTTGGCACATCACTCGGCCTTGGTGAGCACTCACCTAAAGCACATAAAGGTACCAAGTCCCTCTTTAGGGTTGTTGTAGCGTGATGAAGGAAGAAACATATAGATTCATAACTAATTCATCATTCTATAATACATGCTACACTCAGATCTATGAAAGAACAAGATTTAAACAGTAATCATGATTGAATCAATAACATGCGCTACTCAAATACACACAGAATGACACTTAGATTCAGCCAATATCTTCCATCTATTAATAAACACATAAGCTCCTTATAATAATGTCAATCTATATACTGATGTGTGTATGGATCTGATACAATAATTCAGTCATATGCGTATATCTCTATACCTCCATACATCCATCACACACATTCTCTCCTATATATTCTTTGTTACAATTTTTCTACTATGTACCTAACATCATATATATAGGGTGGGGACTTGCCCTTCACCGCTTATCTATTCCAGAAATAGGCTGCATGTTATTAATAGCCACATGTCATTTACAGGCATAGCCACACATGCAAGTGTGCTATCTATAGACCTCTTGTAGTTAACTGAAGTGTCAATCCTATTCTTAGCTCGTCTCCATACAAAACACTTCGATCCGATCCTCCAAAGATAGAAAATGCATGGCATGCATGCATGTCTCGCATCATTGGTGTGTTTCACATGCCATCTTCTAAAAATAAGTCTTCATGCTCAAAATGGCTAAGTCCTGAAATGTGAACTTGCCTTCCATGTGTGGGTCCTTCTGTCCTTCGCGCCTTGATCCTAGCCTTCTCTCCCGTGTGGACTCCTTGTGTGTTCTCTAACAAGTATTCTCTTATCAACATTACCCCACACTAATCTCATTGTCATCCCGACAATGGGTATCTCCAAAAATTGAAGTAAAGAATAGAAGAATGGAAAGAATAAGAATGAAAGAATGTAGAAATAAAGAATTTTTATTATGAGATAGCCTCCTCTGTATCACTTTGTAAAGTATCAATTCTGGATACTCCTCCTTTATTTCAGCCTCCAAAACCTGTCATTCAGTGAGTGCTTGTTCTAATTTTTTTGGGATGTCCACAACAATGGATTCCAACTCATCCCTCACAATCTCTCCTTTTCATTCTGTAGAACCAACACAACACTGGACATTGATGTCATTCTTCCTTCTAAAAGATCCATCTTCTGTGCAATTAGCTTCCCAAGCTCTTCCAAACCGAGTCTTGTGTGGCTCTTGTGCTGCTGCCAGGGCCTCGTGCTTCTACTTAACCATTGACAATATTTCTGTATGGCCCAATGTCTCATCCTTCATTGCTTTCTAGACCTCATTGTTTTCTTCTAGGGTCTTTATGTTGATAAGCGCCTCTAGAGCTATGCATATTTAAAGCCTAGTCTTCTTTCTTCAATACTTCCTATAATGCTTGCAACATCCCTTCATAAGATGTAATATTTCACATCACTGAGGCTTTCTCTCATTCGGCATCTTGCTCTGAGCTTCTTGGCGTTGGCATGTGCAGAGGTTCATCTTCAAGTACCAAGTCCACCAACTTTCCTACATAGTGTATCACTGAAGGAAACGTTTGTGGTACCTTGGCCTCCAAGTGTGGCCTTTCTCTGATGACATTGTCCCCAATCTCCTCTATGATGCTGATAAATACTTCATTTTTCTTCGTGTGAAGTCCCTCTCTTGTGTTATGTGCACTATCTCTACATCCTTTGTCTTCAACTCCTCACGCAAGCACTCTAATTGTTATAACTTTGTCCATGTTTCTTCTAGCCACCTCAGCAAAAACCTTCACCAATGCATTGTTGACCTACTCATTTGACATGACAATAGGCTTTACTATCATGTGTCTAGCTTGGGGTGCCTTCTTCAGTCATCTCAAAACGCATGACTCTTCACACACATCAAAGTCAGGCTCATCCATGTGGGTGTGCATTGACCATGATAGTTGTTTTTGAGTGCGCAATCACCATATCCTCATCCATTAGCTCCCAGCCGAATAAATCCTTTTGTGCTATCATGCTCTGGAAGTGGGCGTGAATAATTTTACCTACATCCTCTACATACCCCATGGCTGGTGGAATGTTCTCTCCACTTGTTCTTCTAGACCGTTCATTTGCTTAGGGACTTTAGCTTCCAAATTTGGGACTTGTGTCTCCATGTCTTGAACATTCTCTGCAGCTGTCTCCTCTGGTCTCTTCTCATCCTCTACTCTCTCTTTGATCCCTCACCCTATTCTTCTATGTTCTCTATAAGTGTAGGAGAATTAGGCATGCTTTCTTCTTACTCTTCCACCTCTTTGTTTAACTTCAATTTCCTCCTTCTTTACACGGTTGCCTCTTTTGTGGAGAGATTTTGGGTGATCTGTGCACCATGGTTGGAGTAGCACCTTGGGTCCTGGTTCTCTGAAACACCTTCTTAAATATGTGCTCCCCTTGGACTGCATTCAAGTCCTCATCATCCCCCTCTTGTGGCTGAGGTGGTGTAATGGTGTGCTCAACTTCACCCTTATTTATAGGATGTCTCCTACCTCTATGCTCCAAACCACCACTATCTTCGTGCTCCTCCTCCTCATCCTCCACTTCAATTGGCTCTGTGGGATTAGGCATTGGGATGTTCTCCATTGTATGCTTTCCCTTTGGTGGTGCTAGAAGTGAACTCACCTTCCACATACTTGTTATTCTCCATCTTTGGCTTCAATTGAAGATACACCAATGTTGCCCCCACATCTACTACATCTAGACTTATTGGCTTAATATTCAACACCTCAAAATGATCCTCTCTGTATAAGCACTTCTTCCAAGATACACATACTTCTTCCTCAATGTATGGTAGTCACAGTCTACCTTATCTGCATTGAATACTAGTACGTGTTTCTATATCGATGTGTGTGTCAGAATCTATGAACAGATGCTTGGAAATACCTTGTAGTGAATGTGTAAGGTAATTTACACCAAGGGCTCCAGACTCCATCTTTCATTGGGAAGCACATGATGCAGAAATGCTGATATACAACAAACTGGACTTGTTTCCTACCACTATCTGGTAGGTCCTTTGGGATGTGCCACTCTTCTCCAAATGTCGTGCAGAGCCTGTCATACCATTTCTCCGCCCTTTGCTTTACGTCATCTATCATGGCCCCTTTACATAGATACTTGTTGAACCTTTCAGTTGGTGACTTGTTCTCCATGGGGTATTCCCATACCTTTTCCTTCGATCCGTATCTGGTACTCCAATCTCCATGAATACTAGTGATAGTAGAACATACCCCAAAGTTGATCTTCCCTCCTGTGTGTGCACTTCTTCGACTATTTTTCTGCAATATAGCCTACAATGTTGTAGATTTTCCTTCTGACATCTTACATGCAACATGTAACCACATAGTATTTACCTGTGACCACCGCTCCTGATCATTCAACTTTGTAACAAGGTGTGTTGCAGCTTACACAACTAGACAAGTTCTTCAATTTGTCTATATCCATTCCGCGTGGACCCTTCAGGTACCCCAACTCCTATCTGGTCTTTAAAATCACAACTTTATCTATGAGATCACTTTTTATGTCCTCTTGTGGCCTTCAAACCTATAACTGATGAGATAAGTGCAGATGAGATTCTAACTCTGCATCCTGCAAAGTAGAAGAAGTCCTCATGTACACTCTACTCATGAGCCACTGATACAAGGGCTCATACTTCCCAAAATATGGAAGCTCATATAATTGGTAGACCCCAATTCTCTTCAGAAGCTTCTCACTTGCATCATCATAAACTGGCATGTCATCCATCGTGCACTTGTTCATCCTAGCAAAGTGAGCAAGGAATCAAGCTCCTTCTTGTTCTCCACGGTCCTGTGATTGTATTCACTCACTTTGCTCTTTTTGATGGGTGAATCCCATTCCTAGCCAACGATGACTCCTTATGGATATTACATTTATGAAAAATGGATTTTGGGTGCCATCTCTTCCTCCTCAATAACCACCTTCTTCTTTCCTTTTTCTGTTACTGCAGATGCCTTCTTAGGTGCCATTTTTACCTTGCAAATATCTCCTCTTTAACTCTGCAACTTTTGAATCAAACCCTAGCTCAATTCAATCATGCCCTAGGTGGAAAATTCGTGCCCTAACTCTTTTTTCCTCCTTTATTCACTCAAACCCTTCACCACCAGGGACGCAAGCTTTTTTTACATAGATCTATTTATCACGCTTGGTTTCACACCCTTCGCACCTTAACCCGATCACTCAGCTCTTCGCACTTGGCTCTTTCCTCAAATACTCTTAGTCACAATGGTAAAAATGAATCCGCATTCCATCCTTATATAATTTTTTTCAAATTTTGATGCATTTATTGCTCCTTCACCTACCAAATATCCCCTCATTCATTGACCAAATTCATTCATCCACGTGGTACATCTTCACACGCCCCAGCTATAACCTTCTAAAGCATGCCTTCCTACCCTCTAGTCACAGACTTCTCTTCAACGCGTGCCCTTGTGCCCGAGTACCTCATCATTGTACCTTCTCCTGGTAGTTATCATGGCCTCCGCTTACCTCGTGTTATACTGTCCTTTCATTCATCTCCATCCTTGGTCACTTTTGAGAAGCAATCTTCTTTTGACTTAAAGCACACCCATAACAACTTATTCCTTTCACCTTTCAATTCCCACAGTCTTTTACTTGGATAACTACAACCACCCCACACTAAAAGTATGTGCAGTCCTTTGCACATAAACATTCTTCATATAGTAATTAGCTTCATGCATGCAAGCATGCTTATTACACAAGAACAACAACTAAATTGACAAAGCATAGTGACAATGAAGGAAATACATTAAGGAAATACATAATTGAAAACCTAATCTAAATGGAAATATTACCTTATTACAAACACCAAGAAGACTTATTTATAGTAGGGCTTCAACCTACTCCCATTAAAGTAACCGGGTAGCCATGTTCCATCAAGTGCTTCTAACTAGAAAGCACCTGATTCAAGTATAGAAGTGATGACATACGGCCCCAACCAATGTACTTTGAGCTTTGCTTGGATGGCGCAAGAACTTTGAGTCATAAAGAAGTACCATTTGTCCAATCTCAAACTTCTTATCCCTTATGTTTCTGTCATGCCATGCCTTCTACCTGGCCTTTTCCTACTTCTGACTCCATCGTGTTATGGCTTAGCACTCATCCAGTTGAATCATCTTTTCGATATGCTCTTCTAAAGCATGTTCATCAGCTAGACCTCCAAGCGCATGCAATGCACAAAGAAGGTAACATAAATTCTATAGGAGAATGGCTTCCATGCCAAACACCAACTGAAATGGTGTGGCTTTGTTCAATCTCTTGTAAGTTGTTCTATATGCCCAAAGAACAACTGACACTTTGTCATCCCAATCCTTTCTTCCAACATCATAAATTTTTGTCAAATTCGGCTCAAAATCTTGTTGAAAGCCTTCAATAGTTCCATTTTCCTGAGGATGGTAAGGTGTAGTTTTATGGTGTGTAACCATAAACTCATCTAATAGGATCCTGATTGTCTCATTCAAAAAGTGTGTACCCCTATCACTTGTCAAGCTTAAAGGACATCCATATCTTGTAAGAACATTCTCCCATAGAAACCTAGTTGTTGTAGCTGTTGTACAGTCCTTTGTAGGTGCTGCTTCTACCCACCGTGTGAGATAATCTATGCAAGTAATGATATAGCGTGATCCAATCCTGCGCGTGGCTGGTGAAATAGGTCCTACAAAGTCAATGGCCCATTTCTCAAATGGTTCAAGCACTAGTAATTGGTCTCAAAGGCATCTCATCTCTTTGCCCTAGTTTTCCTAGGTATTGACAATGATCACATGCCTTACAATATTATTTATAGTCCTTATACAATGTCTCCCACCATAATCCAAGCAAGTAGGATCTTTCGGGAAGTCGCATCACCTGCATAATGGCCTCCTGCAATACCACCATGAGCTTCTTCCATAATATCCTTATGCTCATGCTCTAATACACAATGGCGTAATACTTCATCTCTGCCTAACTTGTAGAGGTCACCACTGATTAACATAAATGGTTTCACACATATAGCAAGCTATTTTTTTCTAATGCCTTCATTCCTTCTGGTGCTATACTATTTGTAGAAAGACAACAATGTCTTCTAATTCCATGGGTGCACATTGTAACCTATATAACTATGCATCTGGCATGGTTTCTTCAATTGTCTATGCATCCTCTCCTGAATTGATTCTAGATAAATGGTCTGGTCCAGAATTGCTTTTCCCTGGCTTCACCACAACTGTGAAGTCAAAATCTTGAAATAGGATTACCCATTTGCATATGCACCCCTGTAAGATGGGCTTGTTTACCAAGTACTTCAATTCCATGTGATTTGTATAAAATAAAAATGGTGTTGCTAACAAGTACTATCAAAACTTGTGCAATGCATAGATCATTGACAAAGCTTCACGCTCTGTAGTTATATAATTCTGTTCAACAGGAGTTAGCTTCCTACTAGAAAAATAGATTGGATGATCTACAATACCTTCACTAGGTTGAGCTAACACAACACCAATGGTCATGCCAGAATCATCCACATGCACATGAAATGGTTTATCCCATGAGGAAAGCGTAGAATGGGTGTGGTAGTAAGTTTCTCTTTAATATCTCAAACATGCATTGTTGTGGTTCTCCCAATAAAATGTACCTTTCCCCTTCAATAATTCTTCCAAGGGTGCAGCAATTTTGGCATACCCTTTGATGAATTTTCTATAATATCTTGTATGACCTAAAAATCCATGCACCTCACTTTGACTAGTAGGCACTTCAGGCCTAAAATGACTACAACCTTAGCTGGATCAACCAGCAAACCTTCCTTGCAGATTATATGTCCTAACAAGTATTCCAAATGGTGTAGAAAATATGCACTTCTTGATGTTCAAAGAGATACTCAACTATCTGCATCATTCAAACATTAAGCGCAGATTGTCACAATGATCTTTCACAAGCCCATATATTGTCCAATCATCTAGGTAGACCTGTAAGAAGTTGTGAATAAAATATTTGAATGCCTGAACAACTATGCGTGAGAATACAACAAGCACATTTTTCAATCCAAAAGGCATCACAAGTATAGGAAAAACTACCCCATTCAGTAGTGAATGTTGTCTTTTCTTGATCCTCCTGAGAAATCCTAACTGATGATACCGGAAAACCCATCGTGAAGGAATATATTTCACACCCTGCAACTCCTTCTAGTATTTCCTCAGTGAATGGCGTAGGGAATGGATCTGTGACACATGCAACATTCAACTCCCTATAGTCCACACATATTCTAATTCATCCATCCTTCTTGATATTGATCACCATTGGGCTAACCCATTTTGACTCATCAAGGGGCTTGATAATTCTAGATTTCAACATTTTATCAATCTCTTCTTTTACCTTTTCACAAAAATTAGGATTCATTTTGTAAGGTCTCTTTCTAACGATCTGTGCACCATCCTTAAGCTTTATCTTCATTTCCCAAGTGATTTATACACACCTTTAAGTTCATGATACCCTCGAGGGAATAAGTCCTGATAATCCTTGAGTAACTCAATGATCTTTTCTACCTCCGAGTCTGACCTAGTAGTCTCCAATTATGGCCTCCTTAGGCTCAACCATATGAACCTATATTCATCTTCTTTGTTTTCATGGGTTTGTGATAGGCGCGCGTATCCTTATCTCGCACTATCCAAGACCTCGCGTATACCCCTTATGAATGTTTAATATCTAGGTTCTCAACTTCCTCATCATATACGATGTAAACTATCTTTCCCTTCTCTTTCTCAAGGCAAGCACGTTCAAGTAGTATGGAGTCCATTTCTTCTTCCTTTTCAAAAATGCTCCGAACTCTACCTCACCGAATAAGTCCTGAATATTCTCTTCTTCTTTTTCACTATCTCCCATAGTTAAGCACTTGAAAAATTTTAATGCCTCTTCTACAAGAGGTTGAGAAGAAAAGTAGTCAAAGTCTGGATCATCCTGTAGTCAAATTTTACCAGTTTCTATTCTCTCGATGTAATTATGCATATACATACCAGGCATGTGTGCATCCTTGTAGTGTAGAGTACAATTGATGCACCCAGAGTGAAGGTGGTAATGCTTCTTATCCTACTGTCCAAAGTCTCTCACACTACTAAATATGATGTTGAATAGGTTGATCACCATGATAAGTGCATATTTACATAGGTGCATTGTTCCTTATAAACCTAGTAGACAAAAGTGACTCCAATCTCTTCCTAGTTTATAAGATTATCTTTGTGGATTACCCACCAAGCGCGCTGCTATCCCGCGCAAGGTATATACTAACATATCTCTTCTCTTAATTTGATCTCTCTCCACTATGTGTTTCCATGGCCTTCAAAAATGTAGGAAGATCTTTTGCCCCTATATACCAAGGTATTGTGCTACCTATCCATCGAACCGAACGAAATCCATTTTATGCGCAACCACACTTTTTACCTCGCTCCCTATCAATTCATATGTACCATGAGCCCAATTTTTGCAAGCAATACTCGTAGTATCACTAATAGAATGAGAATCCTCCCACTATAGAATGCCTTATTTTGATGGCTCATTGACCTCGTGGTCCTGAATAACATGTACATAAACTCTATTTAAGTCCTCCTCACTTAGAGGTTCAACATATGGTGTAGACTTCCCATCTGTCAAAGGTATCACAACCCTTTCCTCCTTGTTTTCAAATATGATATACCCCTTATTGAACCTCAAGTCAACATTATTTGCATAACACCAAGGGCGTCCAAGTAGGGCTGGAAAATTGTCTTCTTCTGCAAGTGCTAATACCTCAAAATCCCCAGTGAACTTGGCCCCTTGTATAGTTATAGATGCATCTTTCAAAACTCCTATGGGAGTGGCCTTATTCGGTTTTCCATAAACAACACATTAGATGATGGCTGCAATGGAGGCATCCCCATTTGCACCCATGAATCTAATGTAAGAACATTTACTTCCGCACCTATATCAAACAATATGGTGCTCAACAACCACCCATCCAAAACAACATTCGAGTAATTTCTTTGTCATAGTCAATACTATCAGGGGGAAGATTTTCATGCATAATCTATCATCTGGTCTCAAGACTTGAGCGTAGAGTGTTCCCTTTTAACCAACTTCCTAATATTGGGATAATGTTCTCCTGGTGTAACATTTTACACACTACTTGTAGATCATCAATATCAGTTTAGACTCTCTCTGATGCTTTATTCTACTCCTTTAGGTATTGTATTTCACCCTGAAGATTCCTTAACACTTCCATGGTATCCTGGTAAACCTCCTTCGATGAGAAATATCGGGTACCTGAATGCAAAAACCTCCTCCTTGGTGATCGTAGGCTTCTCGGTGCAATGTCTCTCTCTTGATGCGCGCTACTTCAGCGCATGTAGTAATATTCACACATACAAGTGTGCTATCTATAGACCTCTTGTAGTTAACTTCCATGAAGTGTCAAAATCCTATTCTTAGCTCGTCTCCATACAAAACACTTCGATCCGTTCCTCCAAAGATAGAAAATGTATGGCATGCATGTCTCTGCATCATTGGTGTGTTTCACATGCCATCTTCTAAAAATAAGTCTTCATGCTCAAAATCTCCTTACACTTCCATGTTATCCTAGTAAACCTCCTTCTAATGAGAAAGATCTGGGTACCTTGCATGCAAAACCTCCTCCTTGGTGATCGTAGGCTTCACGGTGTAATGTCTCTCTTTGCGCGCTACTTCATAATAACACATGTAGTAATATTCACACATACAAGTGTGCTATCTATAGACCTCTTGTAGTTAATCGAAGTGTCAATCCTATTCTTAGCTCGTCTCCATACAAAACACTTCGATCTGTTCCTCCAAAGATAGAAAATGTATGGCATGCATGTCTCGCATCATTGGTGTGTTTCACATGCCATCTTCTAAAAATAAGTCTTCATGCTCAAAATCTCCTTAACACTTCCATGGTATCCTGGTAAACCTCCTTCGATGAGAAAGATCTAGGTACCTTGCATGCAAAACCTCCTCCTTGGTGATCGTAGGCTTCAGTGCAATGTCTCTCTTGTGTGCGCTACTTCGGCGCATGTAGTAATATTCCTTTGTCAATCCCTCGGGTCCTTCTACTATCTTAGGTACCCACCGATCTTCTACCATGCGTTAGATTCTAACCATTCTGGTGACTTTATTTTCTTGCTTATGCTACTTACTCAGATGCTCATATAAGTCTGGGAACTCTTCATAGCTATGGTTCTTTCCGCAGAAAGAACATGCAATATTTTGATGACATTCATGCCTATAGTGGTCAGGAGATCTGCACGTATAACATATTCCACGAGGGAACTCACCTCTTCCTCCACCACGATATCCATGTCCCCTTCCATGACCTCCTTCAAAATGCCCCTCATTCCTATCATAGCGCATTTGATTATGATCCTGATCCTGGTGCTCATTCTTACCCTTAGAATTATTTTTATACTTGTCTATTATACCCCAAAGTCTATAGCATCCGGATCGACCAATCAACCAATAATCCTCAAGTATCATGGGTTGTGGACTGTAAATCTTGCAAAAGCAAGGTACATTCTTCCTTATCATGTGTTGTAACAAAGGACGGGGACTAGCATCATCATGATTCAAATGGAAAATCTCACAATCCAACAAAGAATGAGTGTATAGATATGTGAGGGTAACTATCCTTGGTGTGACATTCCAATTCAAAATCTATACACTAAATTCTTGAGTGTGTTTCATGGGCTGAATTTTGCTGATAGCTTCTCTAATTTGTTCCTCTAGGAATGGACTAACACAGTGTCAATGCTCCCAATCGCCTCGGGACACAAAGCTACCTCCAGTGCTTTGCATGGATCATTATATGTCTTATGTGACAACACCCTCCTAAAAGGTGTAATCAATCCTCCAATGAACCATTATGCATGCTAGCTAGCGTGAATATCATAAGATAGCTTAGATAGAAGTGTCTTAAAATGAGCATCATACTCACATACACTCTCAGTAGTGCCTTTCTTGATATCCTTGAGCACACTTATACTCTTCTACTTAAACTCAGGATATGGAACTCTTTCAAGAAAGCATCCTTGATTTGCATAATCCATGAAAGTTTGATCAGGGTCAAACTTCCTATACCAACTGTGTGCACATCCCTATAATGTAGTAGCAAATTGACTTGCCTTATGCTTAGCAGCCATGATCCCTTTAGCGTGCCACAAGATTTCACACATATGCACATGTTTGGTAGCATCCTCTATACCTCTATATTCTAGGAGACGAAGAGACATATCCATATAGATATTTTGTGGTTGCTACTGGACCTTGACCACCTGATCCAGAACCTCCTGTGTTCCCTCTGCCTCTAGAACCACCAAATCCACCAAAACTAGAACCACCTATACCTCCTGATCCTCCACCTGTAGATGGAATAGGACCTGTAGATGCACTCCCTTGTGATCTTACAGTAGTACTATACTGAACCCCTATAGCCTGTGAGGTAGTCCACTTCCAGAGGTGAATCTAACATCCTCCACGCTCAGATTCTGTGTGGATGATGCACCTAAGAATGTTCCTCCAAATGTCATTGAATTTGTCTATCCTGCCATTGATGTACTTGATCCCTGACTTACTCCTTCTCTCCTACTTCCCAAGTTAGCTTGTTGGTTACTTGTACTAGATACTGAAAAACCAAGTGTAAGGGCTAGGTCACCAGGTGGATTAAGATGCACGCCCACATTCTAGGTAGTCTCTGTTGGCGCACTTCTGTGTGAGGCCAAGGGGGATCTCTATCATGCTTTCCAAGATGGGGGAGTTCTTGATGCTCTAGCTCCACGTCTTCTATGTGAGCTGTAAATCCTTCACGATCCAAATCTCTCCTCAACACCATACTTTCTGTAATGTAACGTTGCTTCTCTATCTCCCTCTCACGCACCTCATTAAAATTAAGCCGCCTTTCCTCTCTCTACCTCTCTGCCACTAGGTCTACCATCTTTCACCAAACCTATTCCTGCCCTCGCGCATGGTGAAGTTTAGTTAGCCATCGGTTTACTCTCCAAGTTCAAAGTTACCATCAAGATCTTAATCTTTAGTGGAATACCTTGCAAATATGTTCCTCTTGGATATTGCAAAAACTGGAATTCAGCTACCTCTGGGCAAGAGTACATCGAAATTGAATATTCCATAATATAACTATTTAGAACACCATGAAACCACATATCCATAGCGTGATTCCAGATCAAATCAACATCATAAAGGGCCTGAAATTCTTCCTGTGTCCAGACAAGTGCATGATACCTCCAGTTCTATTGAGATGCATAAGTAGTAAGCCACTCGTATAGTTCTACTAGGAAAGATAACAAAAAAATATCTCATATAGGTTGTCATATAGATTATGTTCTACCCAAGTGCATGCGTTAAACTCAAATCCACTATTGAACCGTCGTGCATATTCTTCCTCTAGATCGTGTATCCATTCCTCAATACTTGCTAGAGTTAACCGGTACATCTTCATCGTGAACCATCTTGAAAATAATTGAAAAAGAGGTCCCGGCAATGGAACCAATGATGCAGCCTAGAATTTACTAGATAACACCCTAGTCATGCGTTGGCACATCACTCAACCTTGACTGAGCACTCACCCGTGAGTGAGCACTCACCCGAAGCACGCAAAGATACTAGGTCCCTCTTTAGGGTTGTTGTAGTAGGACATTGCATGATGAAGGAAGAAACATATAGATTCATAACTAATCCATCATTCTATAATGGATGCTACACTCAGATCTATGAAGGAACAAGCTTTAAACAATAATCATGATTGAATCAATAACATGCGCTACTCAAATACACATGGAATGACACTTAGATTTAGCCAATATCTTTCATCTATTAATAAACACAGAAGCTCCTTACATTAATGTCAATCTATACCGATGCGCATATGGATCTGATACAATAATTCAGTCATATGCGTATATCTCTATACCTCCATACATCATCACACACATTCTCTCCTATATATTCTCTGTTTAATTTTTCTACTATGTACCTAACATCATATATATGATGGGGACTTGCCCTTCACCGCTTACCTATTCCATAAATATGCCACATGCTATTTAAAGCCACACATCGTTTACATGCATAGCCACACATGCAAGTGTGATATCTATAGACCTCTTGCAAGTTAACTAAAGTGTCAATCCTATTCTTAGCTCGTCTCCATGCAAAACGCTTCGATCTACTCCTCCAAAGATAGATAATGCATGGTGCGCATGTCTCTGCATCGTTGGTGTGTTTTGCATGCCATCTTCTAAAAATAGGTCTTCATGCTCAAAATCAGCTAAGTCCTGAAAGCTGAACTTGCTTTCCGTGCGCGAGTCTTTCTGTCCTTCCATGCCCTTGATCTGGCCTTCTCTCCCATACGAGACTCCTTGTGTGTTCTCTAACCAATATTCTCACGATCAACATAGTTTGTCCCATTCATCATCTACGTCTTGTCAATGCTAAAATGATTAAAACCCATTTTGAATCTTTGAAAATAGAATCAAGAGGAAAAACCAAAATTATTATGAAAATTTAATATATTCAAATCTTATTCTTCACTTTTTGTAAAAAAAGAGGTTTTATGGAAGCAAAAAAATGTAATGCTTTTTGTGAAATATCCTTGTCATTTCTATGTGAAAAATCACTTTGTATTTGAGATTTTTGTCCTCTTCCCACAATTAATTTGTCAACTATTCCTTACGAAAAATTCAACTTGTAAATTAATTTCATAATTTTCAATTTTTTTGAAAAAATAAACTTTTTTGGTATTAAAAGGAATAATCCTTAAAAAAACAATTGATATGATAAAATAATTATCAATTTAAATCTTATAAATTGAAAAATTCAATTTATTAAGTTTTATATATTATATTGAATTTAAATTTATTTGATCAAAAACAATTATCCGACAAAAAAAAACCTTATAAATAAAAAATTAAGGGAAGGGTTTTGAACCCATGACTTATAATTTATAGAAAAATATTCATTACCAATTGGCCTATATATCATTACAATCATATAGTTAAAACAACACTTATTTAAGGTTTACACATTTAATTAAATAAATTAAGCATGTTTAACTCCCTTCCGCGACTTTCTCATTTCCTTCTTCTTGGTTGTTTTTTTATTCTCCTTTTGTAATGGCCCCCGGGAGCCGATCCTGTTTTTACCATATCTAATAAAAAATTTAATTAAATAAATTAAAAAATCCACTATACAATACTTAAGTAGAGGCATTAGACAAGGGATTCTCTCTTTGCTCTCCTTTTTATCCTTATGGTGAGAACTTAATTAGGAATATTTCTAAACATTTTCAATTCAGTTATTTAAAAGGCATTAATCAATCTTCCAAGGATATCACAATATCGCACTAAAATTTTGTTAACGACACCATATTAATTTTGTTGGCATCCATATTAGAAGGTAGTAATCTAAAGTCATATCTTAGATCTTATGAAGATGCTTACGGTCAACTCATCAACTTTGAAAAGAGTTTTTTTTCTCCACACTCCTTTGGTTAGGAAGATGAATATTTCAAATATTTTTGGATATATCATCCATTTTTTCCCTTCCTCATACCTTGGTATGCCTCTATTTTTGGGGAGAGTTCCTCCATATGTTTAGAACTCTCTTATGGATCATTTCCAAAGAAATATGGTTGGTTGGAAGGGTTCTGTTCTTTCTCAAGTTTGAAAGTGTTTTCTTATCAAAATTACTCTTTAAAATCTCTCTATCTCCCTTATGTCTCCAATTAGAATTCCTTCTATAGTCTTTGAAAAAGATAGATAAACTTCAAAAGATATTTCTTTGTCTGGTATGGAGGAGAATAAGATAATTCCTCACGGTGGCACGGGAAAAGGTTTGTCTCCTAAATACCTTGGTGGTTTGGGTATTAAAAATATGAAGTTTATGAATAAATATTTGATTGCTAAAATGGGTTGGAGACTTCTTACAAATGCTGAATCTTGGACAAAAGTTCTTAAAGCTAGATATTTAGGGACCTTTGACCTGACTCAATTTTCTTTTAAGAAAAGTGATACGTTTTAGTTTTACTTTTGGAATTCCCTTATTAGTTTTAATAATATCATTTTAAAGATATAAATGTAATTTGAAGAATGAGAATCACATCTCCTTTTGGAATGACAAGTGGTTGTCATCTCACCCTCTCAAAGATATGGACATCTGGACTACTCTTACGGACCTTATCAACAATAAGTATAGGGACAAAGTCAGCAATTGCATCACTAAAGACAATGGAATCAGAAAGTGGACCAATATCTCTTGGGATAAGGCTTCTCTAGAGGAAGTGGCCATCATTAAGCTCCTTAAATATCTCATTCATAGTAATCATTTGAGATCCTTTGATAAACCAGATGAACCTATTTGGGAGGATTCCTTTGATGGTACATATAATGTTAAGTCGTGCTATACACTTCTTTCCCCCTCTATGGAGTCTAGATTTTCCTGGAATAAGATTTGGATTCAAGAACTTACTCTTAAAATAAGCCACTTTCTTTAGCACGCCATTTAGAATAAAATTTTGACAATGGATAATCTTATCAAGAGAGGATAAAATTTCCCTAAAAGATGCATTCTTTACAAAAATAGCGAGGAAACTATAAATCACCTCTTTTTCACTTCTCTTTTGCAATCTCTCTTTGGGTTTATGTCTTTTTATTCCTTGGTGTCAAGTGGGGTTTTCCATATTCCCTTGTGTTGGATTGGATTGAATGGTACTCCTATTTAAACATTGTGTTCTTAGAAATATTTGGACGCTCTCTTTTACTCACATTCTTTGGAAGATATGGAAATATCACAACAAGATAATATTTTAATATAGTTACTCTCATTATTCTTGTCTCTTAAAAATATTGTTTGAGGGGATTAGGGATAATATTATTAATTTTAGACCTTCTAAGAATCAAGAACCTAACCATGTTGAAGTTAAGATAATGGAAAAATGGAATATTTATCGGGTAGATTTTCTGTTTTGAAGGGAGGATAACTTTGATTGATCTTAGGTTAAATGGAAATCCCCTCCCCATGGTTGGGATAAGTTTCATTTTAACGGTGCTTCTAAAGGAAATTTGGGAAAGACTAGAGGTGGCGGTATTATCATGATAGTAGGGAGGGTTATTGTGGCCTATGTGGACTCAATCTAATCATTATGTAGAATATCTTGACTCCTATGGGGAATTAAATTAGCTAAGGATAAATAGGTGATGAAATTCATTTTGAAGGAGACTCTATGAATATTATTAATTATCTCCTTCATAAAATTCCCTCAAGCTAAACTATGAGGAACATCATAGAAGAGGTTAATTTACTTCTTTTTACTTCTCTAGTATCATTATTCAACACAATTTTAGAGAAGGTAACATAGCTACTCATCATTTTTCTAAATTTTATGGTAATGGCCCTTCACATGTCTATTGGTTTGATGAAGTTGATGTTTCTTCAATTTTTGTACAACTATTCAAAATGACATTTTAGATATTTAATGATTACCTTTTTATCTCCCCTCAAGTTGGGCTATATGGGAGATCTATTCACACACTTTCTAATAATTTTTATATGTGTGGCAAGAGTTCCCTAGGTTTTAATGTGATTTTCTACTATTATGATCCGGACTCTTCTCACTTGGTTGTAGAAGGAAAACTAGTGATACTTATATTTGCCCCCTTGACAGGAATTCCATAGACTTCATCCATCTAAGAAAGAGAAGGGTGTTGAGGATGGGTGATGATATACGTCATGTTGAGCCCATCCTTAATGAGGCATGGAAACAAGATTTATAATTCTAGGAAATCCTTAAAGTTGGTGGTTTCACCACTTTCATGGAGCATGTTAGAGGCCATGACACCCAAAACTCCACCGAATTTGCTAAGATATGGAATAATCATGTTGTCAACTTTAGGGGACATCAGTTTGAAATTACTAAAGAATTGATTTCCCATGTCAATGGTATTATCATGGAGAGGATTAAATTCCTAAAATAAAAATTATAGAGTGAAGGAAGAGAAAAATTCTTGGAGGGAAATGAAGCCACTGGTTCATGCTAAAGGTGGTTTTATATGTATCTCTCTCCCTCGGCCCTTTGAGGAAGACTTGGGTTTTCTCATCATGTAATTCATCTCTATCAAAGGGCATTATCGAGTAATGGTCTATTATAATTTGGGTTTACATATCCATATTAGAAGGCATACTACTGGTCAGTCTTCCTTTTTCCATATTAATTTCTTTAGATAATTTTATTAAGGTTGTCATTTGGGGTAATAAGGTGTTCCCTATTCATCAATAAGTTATTCTCCTCCTCTTAAATCATTTTAAGGTATCCATAATTAAAATCCCATCTACTAATCCCTTTCCATTTATTGGGCCTATTATACTTCCTTTTTATAATTCATTTGTGGATTCAAACCCCAAGAAGTGCCCTAGGGAATATCCCCCTCGATGAACTATGTGTAGTTACTCTTTAAAGAATAAGGAACCCTTGAGTGATTCTCTCCCCCTCCAAATACGGGTGAGGGGGAATTAGTTGTTCTCAATATTTTATCTTTTGGAAAGGTTGTTGATAGGAAAAACAAGAGAAGGGGTCCCTCCATTAGATATGAACTTGATTTTCACATGGATATGATTTCTTGGTTGAGAAAGGACTTTAGGGATCTTAAAGACATGGTTAAGGTGTGTAAATTAGTGATGGAAGGAGGAAATATGGATGATAAGTATTGTGATGGTCTCTCTAATAGAGTCTTTTATCTAGAAAAGTAATATGCTAACATCAGGAAAAAGCAATGTGATATTGTTTCCTTGGGTAAAGTTTTCTTGGATTTCCTCTCCTTGTAGGTGAATCGGATCTTTTACACCAAGGATTTTCAACCTGTCAATATGGATAAGAAAGGAAAAGGAAAGGCTTTGGGAAAGGGTAAATTTGTAGACCCCAATATTGTCTACATGAAAAACCTTCATAATGGAATGGATAACATGAAGAAGACATTTTCTAAAATTCTCAATTAGCTTGTTCCTTTTGGCTACGCATTGCCCTCATTTTAAAGTTACTTTTCTTTGTGTTGTTTTGTTATAACTTGCAACTTGGCTTCTTTTCCTTGTTTGAATATATTGGTCTTATTATTTAATCTAGGTTTTAGACCTTTTTTATACTAGGGTAAAGTACCTATCAAATAAATCTTCTTTTACCCTCATCTAAAATAAATTATTTTTACAATGATCTCACTAATCTTATATTTTATCTCAAAGCAACCAAATGATCTTACAACAAACTAGTGCCAACATTATTTTTATTCAAATGAATGTGAATCTCTCTCAAGGGAATGATAAACCTCAATAATTTATAGCAGTCTATGCCTAATCATTATTGTCCCCTAAATCCTCTAGTTGATCATAGTGGAAATCCAATTAGGTAACTTCCCATAAATAAAGAGGGGCTTATATAAATTTAAAAAAACCTTGGCTCTCTATATATGCAAATAGGACATTGGAGGTATCACCCTCTCTATCACCTATGACAAGTCCACTAACCATATAATTCACATGAAACCATGTAACAATGTATACAAGTAATACTTCAAATATAACAATTATGTGGTTGCAAATATCTTATCTAAGACCCTCATGAGTGATGCTTTAAATTGGTACCATTATATCCCTTATAAATCCATCATCAAACTCAAGGGGTTAGTCAATATTCTTGTCAAAGATTTTCATTCTCAAGACTTGAAAAAAATTGAATATATTCATAAGTTATAAGCAACATGATAATGATAATTTCAAATCCTTTGCAATAAAATAGAATATTATTTAACTAATAATAGTCTTCTTTCAATGATGAAAATCTTCATAACATATTTGAAGTTCCCGAGAACCTTGATTCAATAAAATGTTAGGTCTTTTAATCTTGTAGACACCCATAATTTGATCAAGCAATTGTAATACTTAAATTGTCTTGATTAACCTCTTTCCCAACAATTGTGAAACTTCTTCAATAAACAACCATTTTCCCTCTATCACCATTAATTAATTACATTTCGCTAATTAATTAACCTTCATATCACTCAGAATGTCGATTAATGACCTTTTGTTAATTAACGTTCGATTTTACAGGATGATTAATTATTATTAATTAATTACACCCACTAATTGAAATCAATAAATTCCCATTAATTAATTACACTTTGCTAATTAATTAGTCTTCTTATCGCTCAGGATGTCGATTAATGACCTTTTGTTAATTAACGTCCGCTTCTACTTGGATTAATTAATTACGCCCGCATTAATATAAATCAATAAATTACCATTTATTGGACCAAATTACTCTCTTATATACCCCAAATCATACTAATTTTCCTCTAATGAGATTCTATAAGCTTACTCCTTTTGATTAATCACCTTTGATTAATTAAACCCCCTTTTAACTCCCACAAAGTGCACATATTTTATTAAAAATACATGCCCTTTGTATTTCTTCTTTTGGGTTTATCCCACATTCATCAATTTGCTAGCCTTGCCTCTTCATGAAAGATATATAAAGAACCCTACTTCTTACCTTTCTTCTTACACCTCATTTGCAATAGTGAAAACTATAGGAATTTTGATCTTAAGCATTCACCATTAGTATTGAGCTAGCATCTTCATCTTGGAAGATCCAAAATGGCCTTGTAGCCATTCTTGGTGAGATTCCATTCTCAATCCTTGAGATCAAGCAACAATCCACTTTGATTGCTAAATGATCTATTTAGGTTCATGTTTTAGTTAGCAATCTAAAGAGTAGAAATGACTTAGTATGTTAGTTTTATTTATTTCAAGTTTTCATGCATTTGAAGAAGTTAGTTTCCATAAGATCTTATCTTGATGGTTCTTGTTTAATTAGCTTTGCTTTGGAACTATTAGGTATTAGTTTCAATTCATCTAGCATAGTTAATTGTTAGGATTTTGGAGCTGAATTGCTTCACATATAACATGATTTACACGATAACCGACACCGGGCAAGGAACCGACATTGGTTACTGTGCGTGAAATTTTATACATAACTCATGGGAATTAGATATAACTTTGTTATAAGTTGATCTAAATATTGTAAATGCATATCTAAGTTGCCCTAAGTTTGTATATGCCTATATAAGCATGAAATCTAGGGTTAGAAGGTGAATTAAAGAGAAGGATTGAGTTATATCCTTGATTATCCTAGATTGAGAGGATGAAGAAGAAGAGAAAGAAAGAACATTTTACATGAAGATAGAGCTTCCATGGAGAGAAGCTAGACAAAATGAAATAGTAGGTACAACTATGACATGTACATCTCAATGGCGAGAAGAGGGTAACATCTTCTATTGTATTTCCTTTGTATAGTTAGTGTCTCATTGTAATGGCTTGTATAGTATGCAAAGCACATATATTTTCTTCTTGTAGATCCACATGTTGGTGAGATCTTGTATTATAGATCCATGAGATCATGATGTATTGTTGATCCATGTATATCTAGTCTTATATTGTTAGATCCACAGGTTGTTGTGAGATCTTGTATTCATAGATCCATGAGATCATGTTGTATTGTTGATCCATGTAGATCTAGATATTATAGAGGAGGTTGTCTTCATGTTTGCATAGGTTGATGCAATGATGGAGAGACAGACTTACTTCTTGGTGCACAGTCATGGTTGCACATTGGTAAACCCATGTGAGAGGTCTTGTTGTAGATCCACTAGAGAACTTGGTAGCAGTTCAAAGATGCGTAGTAGTTCCTAGTTATGTGAGATCTGTTGGTGGTGGTTTGGAGGCATGGTTGTAGTGCACTCATGGAGATCCATTTAGCAATATGGAGGATGATATACTCTTGGAGAGATGCATTGTAATCTTATCGGAAGAGTTGGTTTGTACTCTTGTTCATTATATATATGAGATCTCTATCTTTTGTGGACGTAGCCCACATTGGGTGAACCACGGTACATATTGTGTTATGTGTGTGTAGTTTGTTTTGATTTGGATTATTCTAGTTTATAATTCCACAAATATAGATTTTGGGGAATTGTTTAGATCTGTGTGCATGATTTTGTTTATTATTATATCATAACACTATTCCATAGTCCCGAATTCCCAACAACCTGGTATTGGATTTTGATTATTTCAGAGCAAGGTTTTGCTTCAGTATATTGTTAGTGGTTTACTAATAGGTGTATGAGAGAAAGGTTTTTTTCTTGATGTGAAAATCATAGGAAGAGATTTAAATATCAAGTGGAAGCTAGAAATGTGAGGTTGTTGGAGAATAAAATGATTGGCGTCAGTTAGGTGGCAATCGAAATTGGTAGGGTGATCATGGTCGATTCTAGGGGTGACCGTGGTCGGTTACTAGGAAACCTAGTTTTAAATAGAAAATTACAGATCTGAAGAAATTGAGAGATGCATGGAATGTGTCTTATTTGTTGAGGTGTCCCTGGTTCTTGGAGGCACAAACATGTTGGTTAGATTACAGATCAGTTACAGAGGTATGGTTTTATCTTGGTATTACAGTGCTTGTATGTTTTGGTTGCACATGCATGATTTGGGATTGCAGATCTAAGTATGAGATAAAGGATCAATTATGCATCCTTGGTGTAGTTAGATGTATGGGCTTTGATAGAGATTAGTAAGAGCATAGAACGAAGATGAGGCTTCCATCAAAGAAGCATGTTCTTCAGTTGAAGATGCAGTTGAGTATCTTGGTGTTGGTAAGGTGATGTATTTCATCTTGATGTAATTTTATTGCATGGATTATTGTTGTAATATTTTTACGAGATTTGGGTGCTTCTTGAAATGACTAGCTCAACACAACTATTGGCTTTGGTCAGAGTAGGCACCTGGTTTAGTGTACTATGCCAATTTTGTGGCATTGTGTTCATTCAGCAAACACTAATGTCGGTCGGGAACTAGCATTGGTCACGAGAGGACCCAGTCTTGGTCAAATAGCCGAGGTTGGTCTCTGTGGTAGTGAATATGTACTAGGTTTTTGTAGCAGAAGAGGGCATGGATGGTTTAGTGTCCTATTTTGGAGGATTGATTTTCTTACATAGAGTGTACATGGTAGAAACGGTGTAGATCACTTCAATGTTTGAATCAAAAAGAGGATGGAGTTGGCTCGGTTATTCCAGTGATACTTTGGGTCAGGTATCTCTATATGGTTCATGTTTTATTTCTTTCGTTTGAAGAAAATTGGTATTATGTTTGGATTGTGTGCACAAGTAAAATTTACACCATGGATATTTGGTGAGCTTGAATTTTATTTCTGGGATATGTTGGAATCTTGAGGACAAGGATATCTAGTCTAAGGATGGGATCCTCAATGAAAAGTCATGTTTAGACACAGTTGCAGGTAATGAAAGATGTTGAGTACACAAGATGAAAAGAAGTTGATTCACCTACTTCACAAGAAGTCCAAAACTTTTGTGATGTAGAAGTATTCTTTGATAAGAAGGGAATCGGTTTATATTTTCTTTCATCTATTTTATTTCTCATTGACATATATAGATTTTGAGCTTGGTGATTAGAAGCAGTGCAAGGGAGTTCAATTAAGTGGGAGAAAGCCATGGTTGTTGGCATTGCAAGTTGGACATATATGCACATGCAGAGTGAGAGGAGTATGCTACATTTTTGTGTGGCATGAGGCACAAGTTGTTTTGGAGGACAGTCATGGTTTTGCAGGTATTTTGAGTTTATTGCATGATGACATCACTTCTAGTTTTATTTATAGTGCCTGGATATCCTTATGGGATTGCAGTTGATGGTTGTTTAGCTGGGTTAAGAAGAGAGAGCAATGTTATTGACATTGAAGGGTAAAGAAGAAAAATCTTGTTTGTTACAGGTTATAGTGTGACATCAAGTGTATATTTACATCTTATTGATGTTTCCCTTGTTTGATTTCATCTTAGATGGTTTTGCAGTAGGTTGATGACATTTTTCTGGTATTTGCACTAATTATTAGTAGCATGGTTAGCAGGGTTGTTGTTGTTGACATTGATGAGCACAAGATTCATATATGGCTTTGGAGTTAGTTGGTGAGAGACTTGGAGCTTCTAGAGAGCCTGATGATATGGATGGATGTATATGGTAAGTTTATACATGTGGATAGATTCTATTTTGTGAGTCTATGATGATGCAAATATTTGTTTTTCACATGGATGCCTATGAGCATGGTTTAGATGCCTTGAGCATGAGTAGGGGATGTTTTTATTTCCTCTTGTTACTATGTTACTCCTTGATAGATATGTTATCTATGGATGGTTGTCTTGGACATGCTAGTTGTTTATGCAGGGTTGGATTTGTAGAATGCAGTATTTGGATTCTTTGAGTTGTGTAGGTGTTGTGGAGTAATTAACCACGGGTTGCATGTAGAACTCATTTGGGTTGTCTTGACCTAGGATCTTGTTTTTCTTACGCATATTCTGTTTGGATTGTCTTTGGTCAGTTGCATTGGTGGTTACATGGAGACATGGATAGATGGTTGGAGAACATGGTTGGTTTTATAGGTATGACTATGGTTAAAGCTCAATACTTCAGTTTGAGTGGGATCTCTTACATGCGTGTTAGTCATGGTGGCTTGGTTGCATGAGAGGCTTGGTGTTATGATTCAGTGGGAGCTTGATGTATGGATAGCTTGTGTATCACATATTAGTAGTAGCTTTATGCAGGTATATGGTAAGTCATGAGTTTATTATCTTCTTTCTTTTAGAAGATGGTTTAATCTTCTTGATTTCATTTGAAAGAATTGTTGATATAAAGAATAGATGGTATTCATGGTATGTAAAGGATGGTGATGTACAAATATAGGTACAGGTTCAACAATTTATCTCCAAGTGGGAGATTGTTAGGATTTTGGGGCTGAATTTCTTTAAAGATAGCATGATTTACACTTTTTCGGTTTACACATTAACGATGAATCACCAGTCGAGGAACTAACACAGATTGCCAGGTAACCACACCGATTACCTGTGTGTGAAATTTTATATTTAACTCACGGGAATTAGATCTAATTTTGTTATAAAGTTGATCTAAAGGTTGTAAATGCATATCTAAGTTTACCTAAGTTTGTATATGCCTATATAAGCATGAAAGCTAGGGTTAGAAGGTGAATTAAAGAGAATGATTGAGTTAGATCCTTGATTCTCCTAGATTGAGAGGATGAAGAAGAAGAGAAAGAAAGAACATGTTACATGAAGATAAAGCTTCCATGGAGAGAAGCTGGACAAAAGGAAATAGTAGGTACAACTATGGCAGGTACATCTCAATGGTGAGAAGAGGGTAACATCTTCTCTTGTATTTCCTTTGTATAGTTATTGTCTCATTATAATGGCTTACATAATATGTAAAGCACATAGAGTTTCTTCTTGAGATCCACATGTTGGTGATATCTTATATTGTAGATCCATGAGATCATGATGTATTGTTGATCCATGTAGATCTAGTTTTATATTGTTAGATCCACATGTTGTTGTGAGATCTTGTATTCATAGATCCATGAGATCATGTTGTATTTTTGATCCATGTAGATCTAGATATTGTAGAGGAGGTTATCTTCATGTTTACACAGGTTAATGCAGTGATAGAGAGACAAAATTACTTCTTCATGCATAGTCATGGTTACACATTGCTAGACCCATGTGAGAGGTCTTATTGCAGATCTACAGAGAACTTGGTGTAGCGGAGAGTTCCGAGTTATGTGATATTTGTTGGTGGTGGTTTGGAGGCACGGTTGTAGTGCACTCATGGAGATCTATTTAGAGATATGGAGGAGTAGATACTCTTGGAGAGATACATTATACTCTTGTGGGAAGAGTTGGTTTGTACTCTTATTCATTATATATATGAGATATCTATCTTTGGTGGACGTAGCCCACATTAGGTGAACTATGGTACATGTTTTGTTATGTGTGTGTACTTTGTTTTGATTTGGCTTATTCTAGTTTATACTTCCACTACTGTAGATTTTGGGGAATTGTTTAGATCTTGTGTGCATGATTTTGTTTGTTATTAAATCATAGCACTATTATGTAGTCCCAAATTCCCAACATTAATTACACATGAGCACAACTCCTACCTATATAGAGGAAACAATTGAGTAGGACAAGAGGCAAGATTATCCTATATACACATTACAAAACCCTCGGCCAAAACAATCTCAATATTAACCTCAATCTCAAGTGAAAAATAATCTTCACTATTATATAATAGTAATTATGATATCTATTTTTCATAGACAAATATAATATATATTATATTGATGACGATACGTTTTATTCAAATTAGGAGGAACTTAAGATGAAAAAATGCTCTGCTGACTCGGCGTAAAAGCTGAGTCAACTCTTCTAGGGTTTCCCCCTCTAACCGTCATACCACGACCTTTTCGGGCTCTACGGGAATTTATTGCTACAGTCTCTCCTAGGTTTTTCGTCCTCTAGGTGTCCCTTATATAATGATCTCGCCATCTTCAAACCTGGTTATTTCAACCGTGGCAGGAGATAGTGGAGTGAGTGATGGCACCACCAATGAAGCACCCTAGGAAATTCATCCCAAAGGTTTTTCACGAGGTAATATCTCTCCTCCGAATGTAGTTCTACCCATTCCTAAATTTAATGTTTCTTGTCAATGGTTAGAACAATTTTTCCTCATTGGGTATTTTGTGGGTCAAATCCCCTTTGAAAGCATGCTTAAATCCTAGGCTAACACAGTCTAGACCCCTCATGGGGTCCGTCTGGATAGTGTCCAAAACATGACCAAGGGTTTCTTTCTTTTTCACTTTTCTAACCCTGCAACACGCCCAATATTTTGGCTAAGAAAGCCACTTGGTATGTTTACAACTCACTGCTTGTTTTAACACCTGGCATAAGGACTTTGTGGTATCTGAGTATACCACCCTTAAAGTGCCTGTTTGGATTGAATTTCTTGGGCTTCCTTTGTCATGCATTCATTTTCTCATTTGTAAATTTCCACTTCGCTTGGGTGGGTTGTCTACATGGAAGCCGATAAATTTTACCATGCTCGTCCCTAGAAGTGAGTATGCATTGAGATTGATCTCTCGCAGGATCTCAAAGAATTTATGGATATTCAAATGGGTGATAAATGCTACTCCCAATGGGTCATGTATATCAATCTACCCAACACTTTCTTCCATTGTCAAGCATCTGATCACAAGATCAAGGATTGCCCACTTTATGTTCCCGTAACCACCTTGTTGCAAAAACCGCTCCTAAGCGGTCAAACTCCAATAGGAGGAAGGTTAGACAATTTTCGGGGGTGGCGAAACAAGAACAAATCCTAGCAATCTAAAGCCTCTGGCTCCCATGGCCATCAAGAACCAACTGTTAAGGAACATTCTCACAATACTTCAAGCTAAGGAGCCTACAACTGCTGCTAAGGAACTAAGAACTAAGGAACTGTTGCTACCATTTTGGCTACCCCATTACCAAAGTACTCCAGCACACCCCTTGTGGCATCGGTTCTCATGGACCAGAAAAATTTTGTTTCTCACATCCCCATCTCACATTCAGTTCCTCTGTTGCTTTCAAGCAACTCACAAGGGCCTTCTAAATAACCCCAAAGTCCACCTTGCATCTCTCAAGACCATATCCCAACACGCAGTGTGGATTCCACTGAAGCGAGAATACAACATTGAGTATGTCGAACGGAAAAAATTGATCTGCAAGATTTTTTTTGCACAATCAATATGATGCCCTTGAGGGCTTGGAGGATGGGGATATGGCTCTTGACCAATGTTTCCCATGAATTTTCTATCTTGGAATGTTAGGGGTCTCACAGACTCCTATCGTAAGTATGTGGTGCATGAAACTCAACAATGATGTGTAAATCTAGATGTTTTGTTTTTTTTGCAGAAGTTAAAATTATAGGTCTTTCATTACGAGATGGTATGTAATTCCATCGGCCCATGCAACTTGGCTTTATAGCAATCATGAAGTAGGGCGTGGGGAATTAATTTCACTTTTTGCTCCTAAATGGATGTTCTTATTAATTGATCATGGAATCGACCCCACCAACTATTTCATTTGGGTCCTCTTTAATATTAAGGCTGCCCTTTTGGGCTTATTAATATTTATGCCTCAAATGATGCGGTTGAAAGGGTCGATTTGTGGTGATGGATAGCCAACTCCATTCCCGATGCCTACTGGGTAATAAGTGGAGATTTTAATATGGTTGAGTCCCCAAATGATAAATGTGGCCACCTGCCTATGAGGTGGACACCTGGTGAAAGGGAAGCATGGTACTTCATGCGAAATAAATTCAAATTCTTTGATCCCAATGCTTCTCACTTTCCCACCTCTGCAACTTGGTACATGTGGTTCAATCTCTGTGGAGGGACAGATTGCGTCCTTAAACAACTTGATAGGGCCCTAATGTCAGCTCAATTTTTTTGAGTTTGATAGCATTTATTCCATGCCAGTGGAGGTTATGCCTGACTTTGTCCTTTCGGACCACTCCCCTATATGATTTCATATTTTTGGCATGATGCACACCCATTTTGTCATAAAGGCCAATTATTTCTTAATACGGCCTTGATGCAACATGGCCCCACTATCAATCATATCAAGCGGATTTGGAATTTAATTCCAAGACCCAATCACTGTCAGCGATTTCATCCACCCATGTAATCCAGCTGGATACAATGGTGGGAAGATGCGTTAACTCGGAATGCTAGATTTATTAGAATCTACGACCACCAACTGATAAAAATTTGGTGCCGCTCATACGTCACTAACACCTCGTCTCTTAGTCAGGCAATGGTGGTGCTTCAAGGTGATCCCTTCTCTGACGCTCTGCAACTACAAGTTGTGATGCTCTATAAGCGCAAGTTGCAATGCTCCGACATCAAATCCAAATTGCGGATAACTATAATGCCAGAGGCGCTCAAATCCGGGCTCAAATGCATTGGCTTAAGGTTGGAGATCGGGTCTCGAAAGAATTCTTTCTTTCTCTTGAGCCAGAAAGCCTTCTCAATAGATCCGAGATATCACGGAAAAGGAGCTCAAATTACTAATCCACAACTTATGTTGTAAGCCTTTGTGTGCCATTACAAGCTTGTCTTTCAAGCTCAGCCGCCCTCCGCAGCTCATCAAGCCTCTCTTGACCAATGTTTGGGGGTTGTGCCATGCAAGATTTCAGAGACACAAAAGGTGATCTGTGAAAGAATGCTCTTCATTAAAGACCTCCACGAAGCCACAATGCAAATGGCTAATGATAAAGTGTCGGGCTGTGACGGATTCCCGTGTGAATTCTATAAAACTCTCTGGGATTCTGTCGGGCAAGACCTTTTTCAGGTCTATCGGAAGGGTTTCAAAACCATTCCCTAGGACCATGCATTAACAAGGGGAACATCAAGTTTATCCCTAAGCAAGGAGATCCCGAGAAAATCACTTGTTGGTGGTTGATTATGCTATTGAATGTCTCCTACAAAATCATTCCAAAGCGTTAGCTCTGCGATTACGCAATCTTCTACCTATTATTGTTAAATCAAAGCAAATGGGCTTCATATAGGGGTGTTTCATCTGGATAACATCATCACGGTTTGGGAAGGCATGGAATGGGCTCATAGATCTCATCAGGCCACTATGTTTATCAAGATTGACTTTGAGAAGGCTTATGATCGGATTGAATGGCCTTTCATCCTCGCCATGCTTTAGGCCCTTGGCTTTGGACCTATTTTTATTCAAACCGTTAATATGCTCTTTCAGAACGCATCTACTCAAATCTCCATCAATGGCCTTAGCTCAAAGCCCTTTGGAATTTTTCAATCTATCGAAAAGGTTTTCCTCTTGCCCTTGCACTGTATGTGCTATCGGCCGAAGGATTTGGTTATCTCTTAGCCCATGCCAAAGCTCAAGGTCTTGTGCGTGGAATCTCAGCACTGAAGAGCCCGATTCTTAGCTCCTCAATGGGCATTTTGTGGATGATTCCTTCCTTATGCTTATCGAGGATGAGAACAACATTGACAATGCTATGCAATGCTTGGATACTTTTTTGCTTAGTGTCTGGTTCATCCATTCAATGGCGAAAAAATCAAGTGTTACAAGTAATCTTTCCTTCCTGCGCTAGACTGGATTACCAAATATGATTGGAAAACTCTGCAGCATGGTGAGATTTTCAAATTCCTAGGTATTCCTTTTGATTTTCAAGCCTCCCCATCTAATCTATGGCATTATGTCATTCAATGGGTGGCGAAAAAATTGGAATACTAGCTTTCTAGGCCTCTGTCTCTGGCTGGCAAATTCCAAATTTTCTCTAAAGTTCTAGCTGCTACCCATGTCTACTACTCGTCTTGTTGGGTTCCTTCCAAGGCCTCCATCCAAAAGCTGGAAAAGTTGCTCAAAGATTTCCTTTGGGCTAATGCCTCTACTGGCAAAGGTTTTCATCAAGTAGCTTGGGATATATGTTGTTTTCCCCGCAACTCTGGAGGCCTCGGTTTTATCCAAATTCAGTGTCAAGGAAAATCTCTTTGTGCAAGTGGATTATTAGAAGCATCAAGGCCAAGAAGCTTGGAAAGTTCTCATATGACATGGCATCAATGAAGGCTCTCCTTATGGTCGCCCTACATGGAAAGGCTTAGGATTTGTCAATTTGCTCATCACCCCGTGCCTGTCAAAATCGTTGGCACTTTTGTGCTTAAAATTATTTGGAAAGCGTGGGAATGTGTCAAACCCTAGCTTTTATGGAAAGGGGATGGCTTTTGCAATGGGTTATCTCTTAACCAACAATCTCTCTGGTGGTCGCCAATTTTTCAATCCCAAGATCAATGCTTAGCAGAGGTCCCAGAATCTCCATGCTCAAATTCTTCAAACGTGGAATTCACACCATAGAGGACTTCTTTTATAAGGGCATGCAATCTTGGTTTTCTTGGCCGGATTTTAAAGCTTTGTTTTGCTTTCTAACTAAGACCAGGATACTTTCAATGTTGTGATCAATTCGGTTCTTGATCACATGCTACATAAGATTGTTGTGCATTCTTCTCACCCTTGGTGGACAAACTGGAAGTGGTATGTTAATACCCCTTTCTCAGTAACTATAAAACCAACAAAGCTTATCGATGGTTCTCACCCATTTGCCCATGGTGGACAAACTTTACTCTTGTTGGGGTATTCATGCCACACTGTCTACCTGGGGCAAACGGTTTGAGAATGTTTGGAATATATGTGTGGAGCCAAGATTGCTCACTTTCTTTGGTGCATTATACACCAAGGCCTTCCTATCAGGGCTCATCTTGTTCAAGTTGGGATTCCTTCTCCCAAATGCCCCTTTTGTGGGCATCTGGAAACACTTTTGCATGTCTTCTAGTTTTGTCCCAAAGCTCAAATTGCAGGAATTGGATCCATACTTTTTCTTTCCCTCATGGCCCCACTGTTTCACTTGGCAACATATCCTCTTGGGAGACAATCCCAAACTCTTGCCTATGTTCACCCAAATTTGGCATGTTTTTAGAGGGGAGATTTTATTTTGGATATGGAAAGAAAGAAATGTTTTTTTCTTTGCTAATTCTACAGTTGATCAATCTTTCTCGATTTATAATAAATCTATGGTGATCTCCAATGTGCTCCTGTAGATCCAAGTCCAAGCAAACAAGGTGGTGCTGGAGGTGGACCACCTCTAGAATCTGTTATAACACTGGGGGGAAGCCCATGCAACGTTGCTCAAGTGCCTCCTTCTCCCACCAGGCGCTCCTCACCTTTAGCCTGTGGAGGCCGACGTAGCGAGATCCCAAAGATCGTGCCTTGCCGCACCGCCCAATCTCTAGGGCCGAGTTATCGGCATAGTCATTCGCCTATGCACCATCGAGGCCAACGCTCACTGTGACACTCCTTTGCTTGCAGCGGGATCGGGGCTTGCCACCTCGGCATCATGGGTGGGGGTCTCTCGTCGTAATCGTCCACCCAACCAAGCAGGCTAGGGTTCTCCTCCTACCATCACTTCGCACAGTGTCGCGAAGCAAGCTGCCGCCACCCCTGCCATCCTCTAGTGAATTCCCACGGCTCAGCCTCGCCATTCCTATGTGCGAGGAAGATGACCCTGAGGAAGAACTTCACTCTAGCTAGAGATTCTTGATACTAGCAAAGATTTGCTTGGTTCGGGGTGGTCGGATGATAAGGATCTACCCACCTCGGGCATGTTTGTTGTTGTTGCTTGATTTTGCCTTTGTTTTTGTCAGGGCGATGTTTTTTTGTTTCGTTGTTGTTTAATAGGCTCACCTTAGTTTGACTTTTGTTGTCCTAGGCTTTAGTTTGTTCGTGGTTTTGGGACGTGCTCTCATACCACCCACTTTTTGTTGAAAGCTATCTTGTATTTTATTGCATTAATATATAAGATCATTTTCATCAAATTTAAAAAAAAAAAAAAAAATAAATTATATATAAAAGAGGGTATTGCTAAATTACTAGATTTGGAGTGTAACTTTGTATCCAACTGTAATATTGCGTAAATTGTAAGCTCGACGGTAGATAAATGGTGAAACCGTCCTGAATATGATACTTAAGAATGGAATAATGCAAAAGACAGTGAGTCAAGTCGTCCTATCTTTACTACTTTTAAACGTTGAGCTTCAAAATAATAAATTGACTAGTCAAAGCTGATGCGGATTCAGATTCTCATGAAAAAACAAAATTAAATTTAAGTGACTCATTATTTGTTTCTTTAAATCCATTATTCGCGCCTTTACTTTCGGTAAAACAATAATAATAATGATTTAATGAATGTTTATATATTTGATTCCTCGGAAAGCCGCAAGAGTCGAAGCGTTTTATTCCATACTCGGAATGAGTAATTATGGTGAGCAGCAGCCTGTGCACAAACTTTGGCTGGTTTGCAGTTGTAACCATAATAAACACATCTATTCTTACGTTTTTGGACAACCTCTGCGTCTGTTGCACAGAAGAGAACACTTCTCGCACCTATGGCAGAAATGTACACAACTTGTTAGACTAGTTTTCATTAACAATGGCAGAAATTGATTAAAGAATGCACCTTGGGCAGCATCGAATTTCCAGAAAGACTTCTTTTTGAAACTGGGCACGGATCCCATCTGGGAAAATGGTACGCATTAATATAGCATGTTTGGATGGAGATTCAAAGGTGAAAGCATTAATGAGGAAAATTGCATGAAATACCAGAATATTTGTGCTGACGATTCCTGGATGAACAGCGATGACTGATACCTGCGCCTTCTCAGGAAGCTTGGTTGATAGAACGCCCAAGAACATCAACTGCAACAACAACTATTATTTCAAACTGTCAGCCTCATAATTCAATGTCACAAACTACATACCATGTTTTTCATTAGAATATAATCTTACGTGAGAGAGTTTACTGGCAGCATAAGCAGCGAAACTATTGTAGTTTTTGTGTCTAAAATCGGCATCCAGGTATTGGGAATCCACTACGCCGCAATGGTGAGCCTGTATTAAAATCTGAAATTAAAACAAGAAGTGGAAGCCAGGCACAGGAAGGTAAAGTAATGTTGGTAAATATATGTACCACGGAGTTAACATTTATAATTCGGGAAGGAGCTCCTCTGAGTAGAGAAGGAAGGAGGAGGATTGCGAGGAGTGCTGGTGCGACATGATTCACTTGAATGTGCTGCTCGTATCCATCCCTCGACAACTTCTCACCTCCCATTTGAAGAATTCCGGCATTGTTGATAAGAAGATGAAGTGGGGCAGCGCGCGATTCCCACTTGTCACCAAAACATCGTACCGAATCCAATGACAAAAGATCCAACTCCATTATCTGTATTGATAGTGAATTCCCAGTAGCCTGTTTCCGCCATTCCTGAACAAGCTCCCTAGCAATTCTCGTGTTACGGCACGCCATAACAACGTGGGCACCCGCCATTGCAAGCTCTCTGCAACAAATAAAACAAAAGGAAAAGGATGCATGCATGGAGTCCAATTATGTAAGTCATAAATAATAATAATATTGATTAATTAATACCTTGCAGTATGGAGGCCAATTCCACTGGTGGCACCAGTGACGACGCAGGAAGTACCAGTGAGATCGGGAAGAGGAAGATGGGAAGGCAGATTCCACGCCACAATCTTCTGGCAAAACGCATCCTTTGCCATTTCCCACATGCCACTCATCCATAACTTCCAATTCATGTTGCTTCACAGGTAAGTAAGCAAAAACTCCTCCCTCCCTTAGTTTTGAAAGTATTTTTAATTGTCCCCCTCTCGACCTGTTTTTCAACTGCCATGTTTCAGAATTTGATGCTCCAAGTGTGCAAATTAGACAGGTTGATTTGTTCCCACAGTATAAAATGGATACGTCTATTCTATTTTTAATAAGTAGCGAATATGGGTGTCTGTACTCATTACTTGATTAAGCGAGATGCTCAACGTTACTTGTAATTGTAACTTGAAAGTGAAGAATAGAATCATTAAAGTCACAGTATTATCGTGCAACTGATTAATAGTGTAGCTCTTAACTAATTTATTGTTGTTTATTTTGGGTACTATGTCATATGCATAGCTGTGCAAATTATTAGTTTGCGTCTTTTCATATCCTGTGTTTCCGACGCAGTTAATACTCGTATTCAGTTGAAGCCTCCTGCAATTCGCAATAGCATTGATTTCTCCATCAATTTTCTTGCCTCTCATAATCCACACCAACTTTATATCCCACAGCTGTCTCGAAACTGCCCACGCGTAGATTTTGGTTCAACAAACGAGGTGTGTTTCATTGATATGTGTGTGTGTGTGTGTGTGTGAGAGAGAGAGAGAGAGAGATTGAAATGCACTTTTATATTGATATAATCAAGAAAAGTACATTGGGTTTCACATCAAAAAAATGGGTGGAGAAGTCACACCCCAGAATGCATCACCCCTCCCACAAATGTCCCACGGAAACAAAAACTAAGCGAACATACAACAAGTCACAAAAGTGACAACTAAGTAACAACAACAAACATGACAGATGGAGGAGGAGGAGGAGAAGGTGGCTGCGCGAAGCATCATCCCAACCTCTTTGTTGCGAGGGGGTCGGGAGAAGTCAAAGCGGGATCTAGCCATCGCCCGCTTGAGGGCCGAAGCATCTTGTCTGGTAGGAGAAATAGCCAAAGCCAGATGTGAAAATTTATCTCTGGGGAACACCTGTCGGGAACTAGAAGCCAAAGAAGAAGAAGGCAAGCAGAGCCACCGCCACCGTGTCGGTCATATGGAGGAGCCCCCGAGCCGAGATACGTCACCATCATGAGGGCGAGGAGGGTCCCCCTAGCGTCGCCACCACCACGCCACCGGAAAACACCACCGGCGTGTCACGAGGGGGAGGAATTGCGTCGATATCGGGCGTGTTGCCATTGTTGAACACCTTCGCCACGAGATCGAGACCGGGGAGGCGGGGCCGCCCGGCTGCGACGGAGAAGGACGGCGTGGTGGAGACAGAACCCGACTGACCGAGCATGGGGCACTATCCTAATGGGCAAGAAGATCTTGCAGATGTTCCACCTCCAACAGACTTTCTCTGCCTAGACCTGGATCTGAAGCAAAACATGAGCAATAATTCCAATTTTAGCATACAGAAAAATCCATGCTAAGAGAAGTTTGATTAAAAATAGAATCATTTCTAATCTTCCAAATTTCAAAAAGAATTTTCTGCACAAAAGATTTGCCAAAATTTGTTGAATTTTGTAGGAAGCAAGGTTGAGTCCCCCAGCAAGACAATTTTCCAGGTGAAGGGTTCAAGGTGAAAAGGTTGGAAGAGGGAGTGAATCCACTTCGAGGCAAACCGCTGCTGCGGGGCAACCCACACAAGGTTGGAAACACATACATAGAGATATTTAAAGTCCAAACTTTTTGGTTCATCAAAATTTAATAGAAACCCACATTTCCTAGCCAAAACACGCCGAGTGAGTTTGTTTTTGAAGTGCATGGTGATTTGCAAATTTTTACTATTTTTCCACAAGGGTGCATTTTCTTCTCAAAAGGTGGATAATTGTAAATGAGAGGGGGCAGCAATTTTTTCAACAAAGAGAGATATATAGTGTCTTTTGTTTTGTTTATTGTCTTTTTACTTATAAATGGAGATATTCGGAGAGTACTTGATGTCTTTAAAATTGTATTATTTCGTATCATGGGAGAAACTATAGAACTTATCACAATGTGATAACAATTGAGTTTCATGCTTAAATCCACTAATTGAGCAACATCTAATGGAGGATGGAGGAAACAAAGGCAGAGAGCGATTAACATCCTCAAGTTCACCATTGCCTTAAACGTCACATTATGTCTTGGTGACATATTTTGGTTTATTTTAAGTGTGATTAAGAATAAGAACATAAGTTAACATCCTTGTTTACGTGTGTAGTATGGTTTCTATAGTTCTCTTGTTGTGATGATGACACGAAAATCTAGATCAAAAATACTAAAGTAGGGAAGTGTTCTTAATATCTTGGCTAGTTTGGCTAATGTGAATTGGTTGATGGATCCTGATTCATGTATTCCCTAGAATTGAATGATGTGTCCCTCTTCATGGTAGATGTAATTCCCACAGTTAATGTGAGTGTCAAGACCATGTGTATGCTATGGAGTTGCATGTTTCTTAGTTGAAGGTGATACTTTCTCCATGTTTCTTAGTTGACCATGTGAAGGTAAAATAACAACATTTATAGACTTCCAAAGATGAAAAGGAATGAAAGCTCAAAAAAATTCAAAGAAAAACAATATAATTCAACCAAAGGGAACTATTCCCAAATAACGCAGATTCTAGGAAAAATGCCTTATGTGAAAGGAAAGGAAAGGATATGGACATGTTGTAAGGCTCTTTGCACCCAAAGGCAAGTCTAATACAATTTTTAAAAAAATTGGCATGATACAAGTGCTCAAAGAGCTTTAGATGGGAAATATAAATTTAGCATAATACTCCATTTAAAAGGGTTCATTGGTATACCAAACACCATAGAAAATGAGAAATATTAGGGTCGAGTGTTATGCTTCCAATTTTGGATGATACAGTAAGCCATGCTCTGTGGGAAGATGTCAAACTCCACATAATGTTTAAATTTCCCAATGCTAAAGACAAGAGGTTGATAACTTTATACAAGAGAGTATTTTTTAAAAGTTGTGTCATAACTTTGCTAAATTTTTTCCAATAAGTCATATATGAATACAAATATTTCCAAATGGCCATAGATAACTACAACCCCAACTTGTGCATCATAACATCTATCACAAGATCCGTAATTAAATAAATAATTTCTAGCTTAATATCAACAGCAATATAACACCAAATTATAGTTAAATGATCATAATATGCAAGTAGAATGACTTAGCCACTTCGAGGGGGCAACCTCCAAACCATATGTAGTAAGACTCAAGTGTTCAATATGATGATCATATACCATTTACTAACTCTTATTTATGCCCTAATACATTATTTAAAGCACATAGGCCAACCTACTAAGAAAATGAAAGCACAAATAAATATGATATGACATGTTAGGAAAAAACCTTAGCGACATGTCGATATACATATCCCGACTTATGACCTAGGACTAAAGGTGTAGCCCGCCCTCGCCTTCAAAGAAACATTGTCCCCAATTTTGACCATTTCAAGAGGCTTCTTCAAACAAGTATAGTCCTTAATGTTGATGATTAAAAGAAACCCTCCTCCTCCCATGTTCCCTCTTCATTTTCTTTATTCTTTCACTTGATTAATGTTACCCAAAATAAGCCTCTCAGATTTCTTTTGACAACTTGCATTTTATTGTTTCTTTTGGCATTATGTTTTAACAAAGCAAAGACTTTAGGTGTTCTATTTTTATTTTGGGTCTTAAATGCATGTTTTCGAGCTTTGTGATGTTACCTTGGCATTCACGTTTCCATTCCGAACCTAGGTTATTTGTAAAGGTGCCCACTTCAAAAACTTGAAGAATTTTATGGGCGGGAGTTATCTTTGGTTTTACCATTCACAGGATTCATGCATCCATTCCCAACCTTGAGCCTCGTACTTCTCCCTTACGCGCTTCCTTCACACTACCACACTTCTGCTCGTTTGCATTTTTCACCCCAAGCCCGGTGTCTTCCCTCGCAAGATTTCCTTGCATCTTCACAATGCCTTCTTCCTTACATTCCCGCACCAACTCACCGCACAACTCTTTGGGGACTCGTGGGATTCCCTCGTAACTCGCTGCGATCTTGCAAGCATGCATTTTTTCCCGATTCCCGACATTTTTCCCTAATTCTCGGTGGCCTAAAATAATAATTGAGGAAAAGTTAAATAGGAGGAAGAAAACATGGATGAAACAAAACGACGAGTGGATGAGCAAATGGGGCATTAGCATGCAGGAGTGCCCTAGCACTAATGAAGAAATAAAGAAGTATGTAAGAGAGAAGTTCAGAAATACCATGTGGGATAAGCAACTCGGTCGAAAAAGAGAATACTATGTCAAGAATTTTAATCCTACTTGTGATCACGGACAAAAACACTACATTGGAGTGATGATAAAGTGGAAGGCTAAAATGTTAATTGTACAACTAAAAACTAGTTCACATCACCTTAGGTGTGAAACCGGGAGATGGAAAATGCCCAAGGAGGAGTGGTCTGAAAGGGTTTGTCAGTTTTGCAAGTCGGGCGCAGTGGAATCTGAATGGCACTTCATCATGGAATGTGTCGCTTACGAGGATATAAGGAGAAATTACATAGATATTTTAACAGGGGCTGATCTTACAAATTTGTTTGAAGAGGAAAGAGTGACAAAGACAACAGATTTCCTGATAAAAATTCATAGCAGACGAATCAAAAATAGCAAAGAGCTGGAAGAAAGGTTGAAGTAGCAGTTTTCTCGGGCATCTTTTGGTGTTTGGGTGCTTTGCTCATGTTTTCCTCTGGGTCCCATAGACTGCTCAGTCTCGTGGACGTCATTAAAAACTTTCATTCATTCATTCAATCATATCCTCAAACCCTATGCCAATCCAAAGGGGATGTGTGGCGAGAAAGGTAAGCGAGACCATACACATTAAAGTTTTAACTCATACGACCACGTGGAAAGGATCCAAGGCATCAAAATGGACACACATCTAAATTTTGGCGGTTCCTCTATGGATCTCATTCCGCAGACCTCAAGTCTGTGAAATAATGTCAATTTAAAATAACTCTGGGTCTGCGGAGGAGAATGACATGTCAACGAGGTAGGTTGGCAAGTAATACATGACATGTGGAAGGCTAAGGTGAGAACAAGTGGAAAAGATGATGTAGAGGGATGAACAAACTCTAATACAACAAAGCACAAGTTAATATTATCACCTTGCAAAAACAACAAAACTATTCAATTTCAACATACCTCAAGAAGCTTAATTTTGCTTAGCATCACCCAAAATGCTTAAAAATTAAATCAAAGGACAAAAATATCTTCAACATGCTCAAATTCATCTAATAAACATGATCAAACACCCCAAGAAGTTACAATCAATCATTTATCATCATTCACCACAAAACTACCATGTCTTATTCTTGAGAATATTATCTTTCCGAGGTTGGTGTTGGGAACAACCTACAAGGATCCTAGAGAAAGTAAAATATGTTTTGGATACACTTTTATACCCTTGAGTTCCATACGAAATTTCACTTCACCATTCCCAAGGAAGACCTACTTTCCACCACCTTGCTCTCATACACTAGCTCTTCCTCCTTGTAGCCCTCTTTGAAGATTGTTTTTGATGAATTTAAAGACTAAAAAAACTTATCTCTCACCATAAATATTTTAAGACACCCTTAATGGTATTTAAGATTATTACAAAGTTTTAGCTTCTATCTCCAAGCCCATCCATTTTTATTCTCACTTAACCATTCACAATTAGCCCTAGTTTAGTAGCCTTCTCAACACCCAAATCTTATAGTTTGGAACAATTTGTAAACTTTCATGAAGAAGTGTTTAAGTTTCTATATATACCCATTAAATATTTTTTTCTTCATGCCAAATATCATCTTTCAACTTCCAACAAATCTCTCACAACTCTAACTTCTCCTTTTCCACTAGGTCTTTCACAGTGCTACTAGCCCTATTGCATGATAAATTTTGTGATATCTTCTTATAGAATGAACTTCTCAAAAAAAAAAAGACATTTTGTACACCCACTAAGACAATACATCTTCCCATAACCCTTGTAAATGCTTTCTTAAGAATTCTTACCCATATTTCAAATTGCTCTTTTCAAATTAGGTCTCCTTAGGCTTGAATGAGGACTACTATACAAATCGGGACCGTACAACATCAAATCATTCCAACACTTCAAATTATCTTTAATAAGGGTTCCAAGATGATATGTTCTAATTTTCATAATATTTCAACCACAATAACACAAATTAGACACCTTTTTATAGGCTTTCCCTAGCTTAGGGTTTCACACGATTTGAGAGAGAGTTTTAGCCATAAATGACACAATTTAGGGTTTCCTCACCTTTCATCTTGGAATTCTATGTAATTTCTCCTTATATCCTCGTAAGTGACACATTCCATGACAAAGTGCCATTCATATTCCACCGCGCCCTTTGACAGAGGAGTGGTCCGAAAGGGTTCATCGAGTTTTTCCAAGTCGGGCGCAGTGGAATCTGAATGGCACTTCGTCATGGAATGTGTCACTTACGAGGATATAAGGAGAAATTACATAGATATTTTAATAGGGGCTGATCTTACAGATTTGTTTGAAGAGGAAAGAGTGACAAAGACAACAAATTTCCTGATAAAAATTCATGGCGGAGCAGATTTAATCAAAGGGAAAAAAAGGCATTTTTTACACCCACTAAGACAATACATCTTCCCCATAACCCTTATAAATGCTTTCTTAAGAATTCTTACCCATATTTCAAATTGTTCCTTTCAAATTAGGTCTCCTTAGGCTTGAATGAGGACTACTATACAAATCGGGGACCGTACAACATCAAATCATTCCAACACTTCAAATTATATTTAATAAGGGTTCCAAGACGATATGTTCTAATTTTCATAATATTTCAACCACAAAAACACAAATTAGACACCTTTTACTGTGCTTTCCTAGCTTAGGTTTCACACACCCGAGAGAGATTTTTAGCCATAAATGACACAATTTAGGGTTTCCTCACCTTTCTTTTGACGAGTGCATAAATTGATCTATTATATCATCTATATGGTTATTGATTTATTCCTAAAATGCTAATTTATGCTTGGGGATGTTTTATATAGTTATATCCTAGCAAGGTTAATGCATTTCTCTTGTCTTTGTTCATGCAAATTGTTGACCGTAGAAATTACCTACTAATCACCTCTATGAGTAAATGTGGTGACATGTGCAGGATAATAGTGATAATTTGCTACCAATTCTAGAAGTTGCAATCAAGGAGGCCGAGTCTTTAGCCATTATGCCATCATGGAGGACTTTTTCCATAACTAGCCTACAAACATGAATCCTGTTTTTAGCATTATTATAGGATTTCAATGAACTTTAATGAGGTTGTTAGTGGATGAATTTGGTGCCTATAATCATGGCACATTTTTTAACTGACTATCTATAAAGACACCTTCTTGAGAACAATTTGTAGTTAGTTGATAATAGCAGTTTACAAGTACAATTATCTACTAATTAGTATTTAATTTTCAATGTTATGTTGAACATGTCTTAGAACTTATTCGAATTAATATAGTTGATGTCATTTTGAATATCATCTAGTGTTGAGAGTACCTCCATCCCAAGGAAGAGCAAGGTCCCACTCGACCAAGGTGATTGGAGGATTTATGTTTCATGCATGCTCGTGGTTTTGATAAGTTCAAGTTTAAATGATTTAACTTGAATGATTATTTGGATGTAGTTAGCTAATTCAATTCAGTGTGTGATATTTCAATTCTGCTCTTTCAATTCAATATGTGTGTGTTATTTCAATTATGTTACTTCAATTCAGTGTGTGCATTTCAATTCTAGTTAAAGTATTTCCTTTAAACACATTTTTACTACAACAACATTGTTTCAGTAGTTTAGCATTGCATTTCCATAGACTAGAAAGAAACAAGGGGAACCACACTAACTAAACCCCCAAAAGAAACCACCAAACAACTAAGTTGCATAAGATTTCATTGCATGCAACCTAAGACACTTAGCCTTGGTTTTATAATGACACTAGCAGAAGAATCTATTGATTAAATGATTGGAGAATACATCGACCCAACATTTTTGACGTTGCTTCTAGGGACACCATAAGCACAACATGTCATTCTATTCACCTTACATGTTATGGGTGTTAATGAAGTTAATCTATGCAACCAATAGAATTCCTAGGCCTTGTTTACACAACCAACCTTGATGCACAGGCCACAAGATGTTCAAGGGAGATTTATACCTCATAATATTAAAATAATATCTCCAAATAGAGCACAAGTAGGGCACATTGAAAGTGACACTGAATCTAATACAACACCTAGGATCCCTTTTGAACAATCCACATCATCTTATCTAGAACCAGAACAACCTTCTGAGATGGGGGACAACATGAATGATGAGGACCAACCATTGGGTAGAACCTTTACTTATCCAATCATCCTCAATGAAGATGAGGATGCACCCATGAAGAACATTTCTCCATCTATCCTCCCTATCTTTTGAGGAATGTCCACTAGAAGACCCAAACCAATTCTTATTTGAATTCAAATTTCTTTTCCGACATATGACTATAAAACAGATAACCAAAAACTCAAAATTTTCCCTTCCACCCTCAAAGACTCTGCTATGAGGTGGTTCATGGGATTTTCCCCTAACTCCATTCATTCATGGGAGAACATGGAGATAGCCTTTTGGACAAATATCAAGACTACTACAAGGGAAGAGATAGGAGAGAAGAGTTCTTCTAGATAAAGAAAAAGGAAGATGAAAATATGGAAGATTATCTGGATAGATTTCTCTTTCTCCATAGAAGGAGTGGTTATGAGTTACATGTAGAAATCACTAAGACAATTTTCCTTAAAGGAATTGATGAGGAAACCAAGGATTCCCTCCATCTCATGGGAGGAGGTGATGTACATAAACTCACCATGCCGTAGATTACTGAGTTATGTAGGATTTACTCTAGAACAAGAGGAGGTATAAGACGAAGAAAAACATCAAAGAATGCCCTAGGTGCCTCATAACTTCTCAAGGAAATGGCTAACATGAAAATAAACATCCTGTCATAATTGACATCAACCATAGATGGGCTAAAAGCCAAGACCAATGTTGTAAAGGAACCTTTAGATATATACTATCCTAAATGTAGGAAGAGACATCCTTTGAGAGAATTCCCTTTGGATGTCATAGACATGTGCTTGATTTGTGATGTCCCTGACCATGATACCAATCATTGTAATCTCTTACCTCAACTGAAAGAGAGATTAAATGTTATAACTCAATCAAATGCAGAAGTAAAATTCGTGCAACAATCAAATAATCAGTTTTCCTATGCCCCTTGACCTTCTCAGAACCCATGGATGATGCCATGGCCCAATCAAGATCCTCCACCAACTTGGGGACAACCTGACTAGACACCACCAAGCTAGGTAGCCTATCCACAACCACCACCATGGGTACCTCCATACAATCAACAAGGTTGGGCACCTCCAGCTAATATACCACCATGGAAAAATCAACAATGGGAACCTCAAGTAGAATGCTAATCAACCAAGGAGGTTTACACAACAACAACAAGCTTTAATGCCCCCACCACAACAAAATTATCAAGTAAGGAAAGTAGCAAAAACTCAAATTCCAACTTAGCCTATCTCGAACCCCAAAATCAACAAACAACTTCAATTAATGAAGCAGGATAGGGTGAGATGATGCAAATGAATGCCATTAATAATGTACATCTGAGGTATGGAAGGACAATAAAAAAACCCTCCTATTTTTATCACTAAAATACTTGAGGAGAATGAGCAGATACTCAGAGGAAAATGAGGATATACCTGAGGAAAATAAGGAAACTGAACATGTTTCACAGACACGAGCCACTAGGAACAAAAATGTGCATGAAGCTCCTTTCCTAGAACGGTTGAGAGAAACACAGAATGAGGAAGAAACACACTAGTTCAAGAGCTGAAAAAGATGAACATTGAAGTCCCACTTCTGAGAGCAATATAAGACATTCCAGAGTTAAATCAGACCATTAGGATCCATTACATAAAAACACCAGGAAGGAAGAGGAAGTACCCAAAAATAGTCAAAGTGGAAGGAAATCTAGCTGATCTTGTGGCTGGAAAACTTCTTTCACCAAAATATGGGGATCCTGGGAGTCCAGTCATTACTATTTTTGTAAATGGTCAATCAATCTCTAACGTTTTGGTAGATCTTGGTGCTTCCATCAATGTTATAATAACAAATATGTTCAATCTACTGTCTTTAACAAGATTATAACCAACCAATACCGTTCTTTAATTAACAAATCAATCTATTGCTATACCAGATGGAGTGATTGAGGATGTTATGGTCACGGTTGAATCTTGGGAGTATCCTATCGATTTTATGGTCTTATAGCCTAAAGATTAGAATTTGGGATACCCAGTCATCTTAGGGAGGCCTTGGTTAGCTATTGTTGTTGCATACATTGATTGTAGGTCGGGAAAAATGACTATTTTGAATGGAAAAAATCAAAGAATATTTCACTTTATCCTCCTGCCCAACCATATGTGGATGTTTGTGACTATGTATGGGTTGATTTTTTAGATACTAACAATATGAGTTCTTCTTATCTAGCCACCATTGCAGTGAAAAATCACATGGAAGAAATTTTTGAGTTATACACAATGTCTGATGAAGAGGATACTCGTAGCTATGGAAAACAAAACCGTGGCTCTGAGAAATTCAAATCAGGCGAGGAAATCAATTGGTTTAAACTCAACAGATAATATCACCGAGGTAAGTGACATTTCTATTGGAAATTGTGAAGAAATCTATGATTATCATGAAGAACATATCGTCATTGATTTCCATTGTCCTTTAGCCAAGGTTTTGTCCCTTGAAAACATGACTATTTTACACATGCTACACCTCATGTTTTTCCTTGAATTCTTTAATTTTTGATGCAGAGCTTGCTATTCTGAAAGATACTAAATAAGTGACTATTGACGTAGGAAAAGAGCTGACCATTGGTAACAATTTAGAAGCCAACCAAGAGACTAGGGTTGAAGAAATCTTGAGGAAGCATTCCAAATATTTTGCTTGGGATTATACTGACATGAAAGGAATTCACCCAAGCATCTACACTCACCATATTTACACTAAGGATGTTAAACCTATTAGGAAGCCACAATGAAGAATCAATCCAACACTTAGAGACATTGTCAAGAATGAGATAGAAAAACTATTGAAGGTAGGATTCATATATCCTATATCTGATAGTCAATGGGTATCACCATTAGTTATAGTTCCCAAGAAAAATGGTAAGTGGAGAATTTTCATAGACTATAGGGAACTTAATAAAGCCACCAAGAAAGATTACTTTCCCCTGCCCTTTATTGATCAGGTTTTGGACAATCTAGCGTAGGAAATAAATATTTCTCCTTCTTGGATGGGTTTAGTGGGTATAACCAAATCAATATAGCACTCTTGATCAGGATAAGACCACCTTCACTTGTCCTTGGGGTACATTTGCATATAGATATCTACCATTTGGGATTTTTAATGCACCCTGCTACCTTCCAGAGAGCAGTTTTGGCCATTTTTGCAGACCTTACAAATGACTATGTCAAAGTTTACATGGATGACTTTACTATCCACGGTTCAACTTTTGATGAATCTTTGAACAATATTGAAAAAGTGTTAACTAGATGCAAGTAGCACCAACTTTCCTTGAGTCATGAAAAATGTCTGATAATGGTTGATCAAGGAATTATCTTAGGTCATCATATATTTCGCCAAAGAAATATAGGTTGACCCCAAAAATATTGAAGTAATCACTAAGCTACCTACACCAACAAATCAAACTGACATCAAGAGTTTCCTTGGACATGTAGGGTATTATAGGCGGTTCATAAAATATTTTAGTAAAATTATTGCACCCATGTTTTCTTTGCTTTGACAAAATATTGTGTCTTTGAATGGTATCCTCAATGTCAGCAGGATTTTGAAGTTATCAAAGAGAAGTTAACCACTACTCCAGTTTTGAGAGGACCCGATTAGGGACAACCTTTCCATATTCACACTGATGCTTCTAACACAACAATGTGAGATGTTCTTGGACAAAAGGACAAGGAAGACCAGATGTATGCCATCTATTACATCAACAAAATATGACCCCAATAGAGAGAAATTACACCACTATGAAAAGGAGTTTTTAGTTATTGTTTACTCTCTGAATAAATTTAGACATTATATTACTGGATATAAAATATTTTTGTATACTGATCATTTAGCTATAAGATATTTGATGAATAAACCAAGTAGTAGGGGGCAGAATTATTAGATGGTTACTCTTGTTGCAAGAATTTAACTTAACTATTATTGATAATCCTGGGAAGGCTAATGTTGTTGCTGATTTCCTCTCAAGATTGAATGTTTTAGGAGAAGAAGAGGTAGTCCAGGACCACTTTCTAGATGAGCACTTATTTGCAGTATCAACTCATCCTCCATGGTTTTGCTGATCTTGTAAACTACCTAACTACGGGAAGTTTCCAACCTACTTTACTAATAAGGAACGAAGGAGATTAGTTAAAAACAATGCAACATACAAATGGTGTAATGAAATTTTATTTAAATGTTGTCCTCATATGTTTCTACGTAGGTGTGTTCGAAAGGATTAAATATATGACATACTAAGAGCTTATCATGATGAGCCTAAAGGAGGAAATTATTCAGTGAAGAGGAAAACTCATAAGGTCCTTGGAGCTGGGTACTATTGGACCTCTCTTCACAAATATGTCAAGAAGTACTTGTGGCGTTTGATGCATGTTAGAGAATGAGGAAGCCTATATTGTCAATGGAAATGCCTCTTAACCCTTAGCTAGTCTTAGGAAATTTTTGAAGTGGGGAATTGATTTCATTTGAGCATTTAATCTCCCATCCTATGGGAAAGAGTATCTATTGGTGTGCATTGATTACATCACAAAATGGGCTAAGGTTTAAGCATTGACATCTGCCAATGAAGATGTTGTAGCTAACTTTTTGTACAACAAAATTATGCTGAGACTTGGTTCCCCTAGAGCCATTGTATCTTATTAGGGACCTCAATTAATGTATAACATGATTGAATCATTTCTGGAAATCTACCAAATCAAGCATAGAAAATCATCACCATACCATCCTCAATCCAATGGGTAGGTGGAAGTCACAAACAGAGAGCTAGAGAAAATTTTAACCAAAGTTGTCAATGTAGACAAGAAGAACTGGGTACCAAAACTCCCGAGAAAAAGTTTGGGCTAACAATACAACTTGGAAGAATACTACTGGTTTTTCCTCATATGAACTAGTGTATGGAAAGAAGCCATTGTTACTAGTTGAGTTTGAATTACATATTTGGAGGAAAACAATGAAAGTTGGAATTGAGTTGGATGAAGCACAACATGAGAGAGTAGCGCAACTAAATGAACTGGATGAAATGAGGATGGAGGAATAGAAACAAACTGAGATTATTCAACACTATATAAAATCCTAACATGATGCTCGTATTAAGAAAAGAGAGTTTAATGAAGGAGATTGGGTCTTACTATTTGACTCAAAGTACCAACAATTCAAAGGAAAACTAAGAACAAGATGGTTGGGACCCTACTAGATCGAAAAGGTTTTTGATAACGGTTCTGTGAGACTACTGCCGATTGATGGAGACATGAGAAATATTCTAGTGAATGGACATATATTAAGGATGTATTAGTGTCCTCTGGATAAAGATACTTTCACCAAAGATATGTTGTTATATGCGAAGAAATGGATTCAATGGAGGAGCTTGGCTCTTCCCGCCAAGAATAGTTGTTTTTAAATTCAAATAAAGGAAGATGATCATGCTTTCAATCTTCTTCCCCTTAGATTGTAGTTGTTTTGTTTATTTTATGCTTTCAATAAAGGTTAGGAATGTTAATTATTAGCCCATACATTAAAGGAGGAATTCTTTACCAGATAGAAGGTAAATGGTTAAGGAGGAATATGAGGAAAATGTGAAGGTAGAATGCGTGCATTGTTGATGTTATCCAAATTGATCAGAGAGAACTCCTTTTTCTAGGAAGGACTACCTATAGATGAAAAGAAAGACCACAAAAGAGTATTAAATAGCATATGATAGTGGATTACCTAGCGATCCAAGAAGCGTGGTGCTTCCTAGAGAGGTTGTCAATCCACTTGTTTAATAACAATTCAATGTGAATAAACAACTGAAATAAATAAGTCCTATTGCAATGTAATGATTTAGGTTTCTCATACACACAATACACTAGATTTTATGCTAGATATCAAAATAACACTAAATCTAATTAGAACCAAGGTTTTTTCAAGGTCAGATAGGTCTGTCAAAGGTCTAGTAAGGGTCTGGGGCTGATTGGTTGAGGTCTGGGTTGGTTTTGGGTGAGTGGGAAGCTTGTTGGTATGAGAATATGAAATGACATAGAGACCGATATCGGTCTGGATGACCGATGCCTAGTATGGGGACTAAACCAATGGGATGGTAAAGGAACCGACGTCGGTAGGGGAAATAGGTAATGAACTATTAAAAATGGGTTTTTAGGCTCTCTGTGATTGCACAAAGAGTGAGGGTAGTGTGGTTTGGGTCGTAATATGGATGAGAAGACTCGAATACTAAGAAGGAGGTTTAGAAGGGTGAAAAGGCTTGGGGTGGTTGAATAGTGGGTTGGTGGGAAGAAGATGATGTATGGGTAACAGAAGAAATAAAATACTGAAAGAAGCAAGAGATCTACAATGGGATAAGCATGAATGATTAAAATCACAGTACTTACTTGGTATTTTGTAGATCTGTGAGTTGAGATGGTTGATGGTTGATCAGAGAAGAGGTGCTTGAGTCTAGTGTCGCATGGAAGTACAACTCTGTGTGCTCCCGTGAGTATTCCAATGCTCTGGAAGGAGAACCGACTTGCTTCTTCTCTGCATTGTGTTGTGTGTGTTTTCATCTGGATGCAGAGAGGGCTTGAAGATTCATGCTTGAATGCAATAAGGCTCCAATAACTGAATGACCAACCTGGGTAAAGGGTTGTAAAATTCTATATAAAGGAATCATGATGGTGGTTTAGGTGACCGACGTCGACCGAGGATAAACTGGTGTCGATTAGGGTGAAATAGTCTTATTTACCAAAAATAGGTAGATCTTCCTAGATTTTGGCATGATTTTTTCCTTGTTGGGTCCACTTAGGGAAGTAGAGTTCACATGTGAGAGAAGGCAGGAAGATCTTAGAAGAAGTCCAATTAGGTTTAGGAAGAATTCTTAGTTAGTTAGGTCAAGTAGTGACTCAACACTGGGAGTGATGACTCAATGTTGAGAGTGATGACTTGGTCACTGTGAGTTAAATGCCCCTAGAATGGGTCCAGGTGAGGTGTCATGATGAGGTGGAGGTGTGAGGATGAAATTAACTTAATTAAAATAATTAAATTAATTAATAATGTGAGGATGAATATTAATATGGGATGAAGGGGTCATGATTAGTTAAATGTGTTATGTTAATTAATTGAAGGGGACCAAGGGAGTGTGACCCAAATTTGGTGTCTACATTTTCCCCTTTTTTTGTCGTGTATCTTGTATTGATAAGTGACAATAAAAAAAAATAGGAAGTTGGTGCTCTAGGTATGAGTGAGGTTAGGTTGCCCCAAGTGTGGGTGGAGGTGATCCCCCTCAAACAAGAACTGATGAGGTGTTAAATGGAGTTGGTGAGTGGTTTGATAAATGGGTAAGTGATGAAAATGAGGGTAGGTTAGTTGTAGGTAAGGGTGATTTTTGGTTGGGTAATAGGTAGTGGTAACTATCACACACACACACACATATAGATTGATAAGGTACCAAGTTGAAGAGCTTGCAAAACTCTACGTGTCAAAGGTCGATAGGTTTATCCAAACAAGGTTGAAGTGGTTTAGGTATCCAAGGTATAGGATATGGTCCTAAAACACCACTAGGAAAGGTGTAGGAAAGCAATAGGTTTTGTTCTAGGGCACCAAAGGTAGGTCGGGATAAACAACATGACATTAGGCAAGGTAAGGTCATTAGGTGAACAACATGAGTATCACATCACAAGGTATAATGAGTAACAAATTGAGTGTCAAAATGAGTGGTTGGGTTGGGTGATTTAGGTAAGGCCGTAGGTAAGGCCATGGTAGGGGGAAAAAACATGCCCCAACTGATTCTGAGGTTGGGTGATAGGTAATAAGGTCATGAGGGTGAGGTGTAAGGTCAAGGTCAACTTTGGGTTAGGTAAAAAAAAAGGTTTTGGGGAAGAAAGAGTTGGTGTTATATGGTGCAATGAGGTAAAAAAGGCTAACTAACCACATGGTCATGGCCAACCGATGTTGGTCAAGAGAAACCAAGTGTGGTGCACTAGGGCACATGACCGATGTTGGTTTAGGGAAACCGATGTGGTCAAGTAGATTTGGGATAAAAAGGTAAAATCCATGAATTATGGATTCATTTGTGCTTTTCCATTTGTGAAAATGACAAACAGAGAGAGGTTTTTTTTCATACCATTGATGAGAGTGACCATGATTGGGCTAGATTCTAGGTTGATTTGGAGAGAGGTGAGTGGTTGGAGAGGTGTAGAGGTGGGCCTATGAGATATTTTGGTGTGATTTGATTGGTGGAGAACCAAGGGTTTGATTCAGACATGACAACAGGAGGAGGTGTGGGAGGACCACCGGCTCAGAGACCAGAGAGATCCCAATGAGGTGATGACGTTAGCGTGTAGAGGTAGGATTCAATCCTTTCTAGTTGTTTTTGATTGAATTTGTAGGAAAAAATGAAATAAAATGGGGGAATTAAAAATTCAAAATGTAGTTAAAAATGGAAGAATTTGGGTATGGGGGGGTGCAATGTAGATTAATTAGGTGTAAAATGGAAATGGGTGGGGTTGGGTGGTTTTGGGTAGGTTTTAGGCTTTTTTTTTAAATTTTTAGAAAATTGGGGGTGGGGGTTTGGCTTTGGAGCCAAACCAGAGACCGACGTCAGTCTGGTCATGGCCGACATCATATGCATGGCATGCCATGGTGGGAAAATAGTCGACCGATGTCGTTTCAAGGTGATGGTATCGGTCAATGTGACCGATGTCGGTCACTATGAAAAGTGACTTAGTCTGAATAGGTTAAGTTGAGAAGGCCAAAATAAAAAAAAATGAAATTGGAGGGTAGATAGGTAAGTGAATAAGGGAAACAAAGAGGGATGAGGGAGAGAAGCAGGTGGGTGAGGGTAAATATAGGTAAACATAGGTGGGTAATAGAGGAAGATTAGGTCACAAAGTGATGGAATGGGTATGGGAACTTGGTAAGCTAAATTAGAAGAAATGATAGGCTAGGGAAGTAGTTAGGAAATAGATAGGTGGGGTAATTAGGTTGTAAAGAAATGGGAAAAGTAGTTTAGTCTTTGACATTGTTGAGTGGTATGGATGCAGGCATGACATCAGTTGATGATGTGGGACCGTGTCCCACCATTATTAGGGTAGATGCATCCCAACATTACTGAGGATGAGTGGACACATATGTGAGATGTCGGATTGGTGGGCATTAGGTGCTACAAGTGGATCCGATGGGATCACAGTCTCATGGTCATGCTCATCGATAGATGGGATGCAATGACCAACACCTTTCATCTACCCACCGGTGAGATGACCATCATGCTGGAGGACATATACAAGATTTGTGGCTACCTATTATTGGTGAGCCAATATATTTGGTATCAGTAGATGGAGCCTTGAGGTGATGATTGAGGTATTTGGGGAGATGGTGAGTGACTTGACAGAGCACAATATTAGTCTTGTTTATGGGGCTTTGTATGTGCACACCCACAGAGAGATGGTTAGTAGTGTTGATGATGGTGGTGGTGGGGTGTTATGCACTTCCTGATTTAGAGGGTGGTTGGTTTCCTAGAGGGATGATGGGAGTATTATGAGATATGATGAGGATCGGGTCTACTTTACATGGGCACCTACATATTTAGTGCAACTATACAAGGAGTTATGGGCTTACCAAAGGATGTGATGCTATGACATCTATATACATTCCTACTACACTTGTTGGGCATATGAGCATATTGTGGTAGTGTGGCCACGAGGACTACCGGTACCAGATTGGCACCATGGGGGACAGAGGGTAGGTTACAGGAGGTGGGTGGCCATAGGTGGTCATCCTCGAGTAGAGGAGGTAACTCATGATGTAGTATACTACAAAGTGGGAGCTGGAGGGCTATGATGTGATGGACATAGTCTGCCGGTGGCCCTATGTTCAAGTTTTCTATTTTTAGAGGGATGGATGAGGAGCTACATGAGTTATAGTTAGTGTGGATGGATAAGGAGGAGATGTTTCAATGAGCATGAGATGATCCCGATCGACAGATTCCGATGCCGTTTGGATTATACATAGGATGTGCCACCCACCACCCTTCCCACAATACCATAGGATGATGTGGAGAGACCTTTGTCTCCACCCCCCCACAAACCCCACAAGAGAGAGAGGAGGTGGATAGTGGATATGAGATTGGATGATGCAGGGACCACTATGGCATATAAAAAGTGGTGGGAAAGGAGTTATAAGCAACACCACATGGCCAAGTCATGGACTTAGCCATAGTGATGGTTCAGAGGGATGCCCTACAGGGACAGTGACCATGGGAGTTTTTGATTGAAAGCACATAACACACAGTAAGTAGTTACTTTGATAGGGTAGGGAAGGTGTGACTACATTACAGGGATTAATTGACTACTCCCAGTGCATAAGCATAGTACAGTATATAGATCTGTAGGATGGTATAAGGCAGTAGTAGCAACACTACATGTAGGTTACTAGTTTATAGGGATAGTTGGCAGCAGCATAGGCATCATGTCGTGGCCTATAGGCCTGGCCCTAGTAGTACTACATAGCTACACAGTACCAACACAGCACCGAGATAGGTCCCATAGTATAGCACACCGACACCAAGACAAGGTCCTCTATTGGTAGGGAAGAGTTCACAGGTGGTAGTTAGGTCGATGGCACCACCCCTAGACCATATCTATGGTGAGGTTCAGAGGATGCCCTGAATGAGGCCCACTATTACTAGGACCATCTAGCCACTACAGGTATTGATGTTCCCTCATATGCCGAGCACATAGGGCCCAACAGAAGCTAGTGAGAGGACCAGGTCCAGGACTCATAACTCAGTAGTAGCACAGGGGTCATCGGCCCCAGAGATAGGGTCAGGGTGAGGTTACCATCTCTCTCAGAGACCGGGCCTAGAGAGGGCCAAGGAGGAGGAGGAGGTACTGAGGGAGGAGAGGAGGAGGAGATGGAGTGAGAGGGAGAGAGGAGGGTGAGAGTGGAGGAGGGGTTGATTGATCATGACATTTGATACTTGTATGATGATTTTTTTTTATATATATATCGCCTAAATGCATGCCAAGATTTTGTGAGATTGTATATGAGATTTTTTGAGACACTTTGATTATTTATCCCTATGTATATATGTATTGATACACAAACATTCCTCTTTATATAGTTGATGATTATTATTGGATGGATGATGTATCTTTTTAATTTCCATTGTTATTGTGTACCATGGGAACTAGGTGAGTTAGGCATGATTGAGTCTAGGTCATTTAGGCATGATGGAGTAGCATGATGGGTAGGTGCATGGTGGAGCATAGGTATGGAGTATAGGTATAGGCATGTGGAGTAGGTATGGTATAGTATAGGCATGGTAGGTGTAGGTATAGGCATGGTGAAGTCTAGGTAATTTCCAAGTTACTGATCTTATGGAAATAATGTATTGTATGTATGTTGTGGTTAAATTTCCAAGTAATTAATATCATGGAAATATGAAATGATTTAAGTAGAATATGGTCATGGTGATAAAATGGTAGGTATGTATGTTTTTATGATATATTAATTTCCAAGTTTTTGTGTAAATGGAAACTAACTAGGGTAGAATGTGAATGTAAAGGGGGAAAATTGGTTAGGGGTAAAAGTGGTTGAGCTAACCTCCAAGGGCCCCATGCCCTCAGAGTGCTTCCTACATAGCCCCGATGAAAAGGGGCCTCAGTCGATGTAGTTCTCCCATAAGCTAGGGAAGAATATGATAAGGAGATGAATGGGTTAGTAGGTTTTAGGCATGATTGAGTCTAGGTCATTTAGGCATGGTTGAGTATAGGTTGAATAGGCATGGTTGTTAGTCTAGGTTGAATAGGTGTGGGTGATTTTGGTGGAAGAGGAATTCCCATAATGTAGGTGTCAAAGGTCTGGTCTGTGAAGGAGGATCAATAAGTAAGAAAAGAGGTGAATGGTAAGAGGAGACAAAAATCCACCTAATTGGTAAGAACCATTATGAGTCTATCATATCAAAGATTGGCTTATGAACGTAAGACCTAAAGGTGTTACATGATTGACTATTCTAAGGGTGAAGAAAGTCACATGATCATGAAATGTCACATTTTGTGGCATGTCCCTTGAGTAGGTAGAAGATTAGAAAGGAAAGGTGGTGTGAAATGGGTTGTTTTAGCGTAACCTTGGTGTGAGACAACATGCTCTCTTCTGCAAGATACCCAAGACCAAAATAGGAAAGTCCATGATGAAAAAGTTATCTTTTTTTTTTTTTTTTTTTTTTAGATATGATCGATGGGAAGTCTATATGGGATGAATAGAATATCTCCTTGAGGTCTTCGTGAAGTTGATCGATGTGGGAAGCTTTAGAATATTTTTATTTTATTTTTGTAGAAATAGTCTTCTTTTTTTTGATAGACTATGTACAATATGGCTAGCTTTTTTATAGTTTTCCTTCGAGGGAGCAATCTATTTATAAAACAAGATAGAAAGATAGATGTCTTTTTTGAGGGAGTCATCTATTTACTAGAAGTTTGACTCAAGGAGTTTGAATTTGAAAATCCCATATATTACTTTTTTTTTTTTTTTTTTTTTTGGACTTTTAGGTCATGGACAAGACTATAGAGAAGTATAGGCTTCTTTTATGAAGAAAAACCATAACACACAAAGGTTAACTATGAAAGAGAGGTTTTAAGTGATGAATGACCATGGGATTCCATCTTGAAAAGGATGAAAAGTATCCATGAGAATCATGCCATGAGTAGAGTCAGCCGTGGTACTCATATTGAAGATAAGGCTGAAAGGTGATGGGTAATCACATGATTCTTGTTTAGTCATTGATCCTTAAAATAGGTAAGTGGAAGGTGAATATTTCTCAAGGGATGAGTGTTTAATAGAAAAAAGGTGATATAGACTTGATTCAACAAATAGAATGGTCAAAGATGCAAGGCATTGAGGGGCTCAGGTTTGGGTTTACCTTCAAGTGAAGATAAACGATAAACACCGATCCATAGGCATGAGTAATGATATAGGGTCCAAGCCAATTAGGAGAAAACTTGCCCCATTTACTTTTCTCCACTTTTTGTTACATGTTGATTTTCCTTCAGGATGAGGTCACCGACCTTGAAGGTTTGTTCTTGGACACATTTATCATAGGCACGTTTGATACATTTTTGGTAGATTTGAAGGTGATCGAGAGCATTTAGATGACATGTTCATCTAATAACTCAAGTTGTGCCAAATGGTCCTGGAAAAAATCATCATCATTGAGCATATCTTTGAGTGAGATGAAGAGATGGAATTTTGACTTTGAGAGGCAAGACAACCTCTGTACCATGTAGACCAAAGAGAAAGGTGTGGCAGTGGTTGAGGTGTGAATACTAGTGTGATAAGCCCATAAGGAAAAAGGAATGTGTGTGTGTGCCAATCCTTACTAGTATCATCAACCACTTTCATAAGAATTTTATTTTAGGGTTTTGTTAGTCGATTCACTTGGCCATTTGTTTGAGGATAATAAGGTGAAGAAAAACTGAGTTGAATGTCAAAGGCATCACAAAGTTTCCGTAGGGTTTTTTTTTGAATTTATTTTCCATTATCAATGATGAGGTGATGAGGAACACCAAAGTGAAAAATGATGTGATGGTTGATGAATTCACATATTTTCTTAGATTTTGTAGAAATAAGAGGTACAACTTCCACCCATTTAGTGTAATATTTGGTAGTGGTAATAATCCATTGATGACATTGGGAAGAATGAGGGTTGATCTCTCCGACAAGATCCAAACCCCATTGAGAGAAAGGCCAAAGGTCTCGTGTGACCTATAAGGCATGACTAGGGGTGTGATGAAGATTAGCATGTTTGACACTTCACACAATGCTTGACATAGTCACAAAAATCATGGTTTAGGTTGGCCAAGTAATAGCCAAGGTGAAGGATGTGCTTAGCGATAACTAAGCCATTGAAGTGACCCCCAAAAATCCCATCGTGAACTTCCTTGATGGTGTATGGAATTTCAGAACTTGTAAGGCATCGTAAGAGGATACCATCAAAGCCACATTTATAGAGAAGACCACCCATGATGACATAGTGAGAGACACTTTTGAGAAAGGCTTGTTGTCCATTGTGAGTAAGATCTGGAGGCAGAATTGAAAGGGAAAGGTAGTCAACAAACTACTTATACCAAAGGTCACGTGGGTCAGTTTCAATGTTTCCTACAAGGTTAACATCTCAAGAATAGATAAGAAGGTGATTGCAACCTTTGTATTGTGACAAATATTTTTGAGTCGAGAGGGTGAAGTGGGGATTTGAGAAGCAAGACAGCCATGGTGTCCACAAATTTATTAGTGGAACGTGGGGTGGTTTGAAGTTCATAATGGTCAAAGGTAGTCAAAATCATGTCAACATGATGTTTATACTTTTGAAGTATCTCATTATGACACTGGTATATACCATTAACTTGGTTCACAACTAGTTGAGAGTCACCAAAGATATTAATTGATTTAACATCTAAGGTTATGATGGTTTGAAGACCTAACATGAGTGCTTCATATTCAAATGATATTGTTAGTACAATCAAAATCTAGTTTGAAAGATAATGGCATAGGCTCACCATCAAGAGGAATGAGGATAACTCCGCACCACCCCCATGCTGACATTTGGAACCATCAAAGAATAAGGTCATCTGGTAAATGGTATCATCAGGGAGAGGGTAGTGATGGATTCATCAAGGAAATCAAAGTTAGAAGATTGGTTTTCTGAGAGAGAGGTGCATCTGTGAGTTGGTCAACAATGGTTTGTCCTTTGACAAATTTTTGATGGATGAATTGAGATCTAGGTCTGCAAGAAGCATGAGCCAAATGTGCAACACATTGATGTTGGTAGGGCTTAGTGCATACATGTAATGTAAGGGGTCAATATTGGTGATGAAAACAAAGGTTTTGTGGTTGAGTAGGTAATGGTGAAGTTTAGTGGTGAAAAAACTAAGGCTAAGAAGATTTTTTTTCAGCGTGAGTATATCTAGTTTTGTAGTCTAAAAGTGTATGACTTATATAATAAACCACTTTCTCCCTGTGTTTCTCATCACGATGAGTGAGCATGGCACCCAGGAATGATCAATAGAAAGAAATGTAAAGGTAAAATGGTTGGTCATCCTTAGGTGGAATGAGCACAGGTGGTTGGAGGAGGTATTTTTTAAGGCATCAAAGGATTTTGTGGCATTCATCATCCCATTTGAAGGAGACATCCTTTTTGAGAAGATGATGAAATGGATGGATGGCAAGAAATGGTCAGAAAGATGAGAAATAAAGTGATGAATAGATTACAACTTTCCTTGCAAACTATGAAGTTGATGAAGGTTAGTAGGTGGAGGCATCTCGAGAATAGCCTTGATTTTAGTGGGATCAACTTCAATGCCACACAAAGAAATGATAAAACCAAGGAGCTTTTCTAGAGAGAAAAAGACACACTTCTTAGGTTGAAGGTAAACACAATATTTGATGAGATGGTCAAAGAAAACCTTAAGGATGACAAGGTGTTTGGCCCGATGTTTAGATTTGGCAAGAAGATCATCAACGTAATCTTCCAATATGCTATGCATGATGTCATGAAAGATATAAGTCATAGCCCATGATATATGTAGCACCAACATTTTTAAGGCCAAAGGGCATGACACGATAGTAGAAGGTCCCCAAGGAGTGATGAAGGTGGTTTTGTGTTGATCTTTCGGGGTGAGTAATATTTGGTTATAACCGAGAAACCATCCATGAGTGATAACATCTCATGGGGTGGTGAGATCAACTAGTTGGTCAATACTAGGTAGAGGAAAGTCATCTTTGGGGAAAGCTAAGTTAAGGTCATGGAATCCATGCAAATGTGGAGTCCCCCTGTCACTTTTGTGACAAGAATGATGTTAGAGATCCATTGGGGATAATCAATGGGTAGGATGAAGGAAACCAAAAGAAGGGCTGGAGTTCTTCTTTGACAAGAAGGGAAATGCGAGGATGCATTTTTGTAGCTTTTGTTTCATGGGTTTGGCATCAAGAATGGTTATGATATTGTGGACCACAATGTTTGGGTCAATACTGGGCATATCAATGTAGGACCAAGAAAAAAATCATTGTTATGATCCTAGAGGAAAGAAGTGAAAGCTTCTTATTCAACAACATCTAAAGATTGGCCTATTTTTAGAATGTGTGGGTCATCCTGAGTGTGAATGTTGATTTTGATGGTCGATTCATTCAACATGGTTTGCATCTCAGAAGGTAATGACTGGTGAATATAAGAATCTTCCACACCAAGGTAGGTGAGAATAGACTCATCATCCTGACATTGAATGATGTTAATAGAAGGTGTATCATCATCGATCATGTCAAGATATAGGAAGGGAAGAGAAGAGGGAGCCTCACCATCACGTTGATAAGTAGAGGTCCCAGAGGAAATGGTGTTCGAAAAAAAAAAGTTAGGAGGAATGGATTTTGGATCCATAGACTCTGTAGGTGAAGGTGGTGAATGAGGTGAATGGGGTGGGGAATGTTTATCATCCTCAATGAGTTTGACTGAGCCTTCTTGGAAGGTGGTTTGGAAAATCCAATACCATTATGGTCTTTATGCTTATGAGTGGTGCAAGGAATGACAATATGGTGACCTTGTTCATAGAAACCAAAGCCAAAGCCCTTCCAAGCACAATGGATGGAGGAAGGTGTGGGTGAAGTGGTGGTTGGTGAGAGATTGAAGGTCGAGGAAAATGGTTGAGTTTGGGAAGGTGGCTCAAAGTGAGTAGGTAGAAGCATCAAGTCCCCCATATGTTAAGTTGGTGTGAAGGTGGGGAGGACCATAGGGGAAAAAACCTATGTGGTGATCATAGTGGGGATGTTGGTGAAGGTTACCATACTCTTGAGGAGTAAGGAATGTGTCAATGTTATAAAGGTGGTACTCCCCCAGAGTGAGGCATTGAAAAACACCTTCTAAGGGATCAGTAGTTGGGTATGTGGGTAGTGGGAATGGATGAATCACTGGAAATTGGGAAGAAGAAGCATTGGATGTTTGAGAAGTAGATGGGTTGGGGGATGATGGGTCATCTAAAAAGTTATATGCAATAAGGAGTGGGAATAGAGGAGTTAGTGAAGAAGATGTAGAAGATGGAAGTGAAGTGGTGGATGAGGCAAAATGAAGAAGAAGTGGTAGTGGTGGTAGATGCCTTAACTGGTATAAGGACATCATTGGGTCGATACAACATGTTACAAGTCTTGAAAGGTGAAGGGGAAAGCTAGAATGGTATAGTTGTGCCCTTCATGTTCAAATTTTAAACAATGGTGTAAGGTTGAAGGAACACAACCCATGGTGTGAATCCAAGGTCGGCCAAGCAACATGTTATACTAGAATTCCCCCTCTAAGACATAGAATAATTCAAGAATGGTATGGGGCCTACACATGAATGTGGAGAATGATGGTGCCGAGGGTGGAAGTCATGGCATCATTAAATGAATGCAACATAACTGGGTTATTATGCATGTAATTGGTAGGGATGCACATTTGGTTGTACGCATGGGAGGAAATGATGTTAATATTGGCACCTCCATCGATCATAATGCATCAAAACATGTATATTATCAATGTAGATGGAAATAAATAGGGTGGGGTCAGGATCATCCGATTGGAGAGGTACAATCTCATCGTCAGAGAAACTGAGAGTGGCTATTTGATGAGTGGTAGTGAGGGAGAAGAGGAAGGGGGTGAAGTGGAGAGAGGCCACATGGTGAGGAGTGATAATGGATGCAACAGTGTAGGGTCATTAGGTAAAACCTCAATAGATTGCATAGACCTCAATGAGGGCCTGATGATGAGACTCAGAGGTTTGGACAAGGTGTATAAAGACATTTTGAGAGGAGACTGGTGTAATTTTTAAGCATTATATGATGGGAAACCCCATCGTAAAATAGGGTATGTGGGTCCATGGATGGTGATTTTGGGTGCAAGTGTAGATGGAATATTGGGTAAAAGAGTAGTGGATGAGCTAGTTGTTTTCTCCTTTCCTTTTCCTTCTTTGGGCTCGAGTGGAAATTTGAACCATATTGATCTATGGTAAAGGAGAAAGTGAGTGTGATAGGTGTAGTGATAGAGATGGGGAAAAATATGGTGAGGGCATATACTAGTTTTGTGAAAACAATGCAACACATTGGCATTTTGGTGGAGGTTTGGCTAGCTCTCTTATGTGGACCATATTGATCTCAAATGTTGGAGGAGGATAAAAGGGTTGTGGAGGGGGAGATGAAGGTTTTGAATAGGTAAGGGATGAGGATGTGTGGTGATAGGTGAAGGTGGAATAGGGTCCTCATCTAAAAGATCATCATCATCAAAGTTTTCTCTTGAGAGAGGACATAGTTGGAGAAGAATAGTCTTAAGAGCCTTACATTTTTCCACATCATGCCCTGACACACACATGATGGTAAGCACAAATTTTGGTATCATCAAACCCTTATGGTTTAGGTTTGAGTGGGTCATAAGGTCTAAGTGGTGGCAATGTGATGACAGAGGTTTCCAAAAGGTTAGCTAAGATGTTGGCGTAAGACCCTGCCAATGGATCACAATGTGAAGTAAGTGGGTCTGGATGGAAGTGTGGGTGAACTTTGGTGGGAGAGGCATCACTGAGAGGTGGAATCGAGGTTGAGTAAGTTTGACCACTTGTTTGGTAGATAGTATGGTTTTAGGTTTGGATTGCACCTTCTTGGGTAAAGATGTAGTAGGTGAACTAGTTGTTGAAGGTGGTGTAGGTTTAACTACCTCTTTGGAAGGTAGTGGGTTCTTGGGATTTGGTTGCACCTTCTTGGGTAAAGGTGAAGAAGAAGTGTGTGATGTAGAAGGGAAGGAAGATGGTGGAAGGGGATGGGTTAGCCAAGGTGATAATGGAGGTGTGGTGAAGGTTGTGGTAAGAGGAAATGTGGAAGGTACTGGTTGAGGGGAAGGGAATGACATGGGTAATGATGAGGATACTGGAAGTGGTGTAGGTATAGGAGGTAGAAAGGATGTAGGTGATGCATTGAAGGTGTAAGATGTGTAGGTAATTTGGGTGTAATAAGAGGATCGTGATGAGGTGGGTTGTGTGTTTTTGGTTTACTCTAGGTAGGAGGCTGTTTGGCCAAGGTTGATGGGTGGGGACCTAGGATAGATGGAAGTGGTGAAGGTGACAAGAGGGGTAGTGGGAAGGAAAAGTTGATGTATGTGGCCTAAGGGGTTGGGTCTTCTTCTTAGGTGGGGGAATAGTCTTTGTGATGGCTTGTGAGGATGTGGCTAAATCTAGTTTGACAGAGGAGGATGGACTAGACTTGATGTTGACATGACTCCTAATGTGGTAATGGGTCTGGACGTGGAGGAAGGTATAGGTGCAGGTAAGGTTTTAGGCATAGGAAAAAATTTTCATTTGTTGGTAAAGGTTTTAGGTGTGGGCGAGGGTGATGAAGAAGGGGGCTATAAATGGCATGGGCATGGTGGGTTTGGTTGTCTAAAACACCTTTGGATAGATCGTGGAAGTATCAACAGACAACATCTACATTTGAGTTGAGATAGGAAGTCAAAGATGTCCCCAAAGCATGGAATTGTCAACATAATCCAAGTGGTCAACCAAATGTGAGAATGATGACATGATGTAGGGGGATGATGTTGATTTGGTAGTAATCCTGTAAAAAATGTCTGTGAGATAGGGAAATGGTTGGCTTTAGACTCTGTGGGTAAAAGAGACGAGAGAAAATCAACAGATCCTTGAAAGCCAATGGAGAATTGTCACCAATAGGAAGGGATGACTATTAATGGATCCCCTGTGGGTAGGGGAGATGGAAAGTTGGATGAGGTAAGTTTCATTTTTGGTGAAGAAGAAGGTAAGCATGACTCTCCCGTGGGTAGAAGAGTAAGTAACTATGCATGGGTTGTTCATCAGGTTGAGAGGTGAGTGGGGAAACTACATCAATAGATATGGTGGACTCCTCCATGGGTGAAGGAGAAGATAAGGGAGACTCCTCTATGGGTAAAGGAGAAGATGAAACAAGTCCCTCCATGGATGAAGGAGCTCATGCAAGAATCTCCTCGATAGATGGAGTAGGAGGAAATTGAGCAGAAGAGATGGTATGATGTCGAAAAACAACATGAACCTCATGAATGTTACTATCATTGGTCGAGGTTTTCGGTTTGGTTAGATGATGGGGTGTGATTTGGGAATGATTCTTGAAGATGTGAAGGTTTGATTATCCAGTGCATTAGGATTATCCAAGATGAGATCTCCATTATCTAACATTTCTTGGATGATGTTTTTGAAAGTTATACAATTACCATCGCTATGACCTCTAACATGATGATAGTTGTAGTAATCATTTTCTTTGTACCATGCAGGCACAAGATGAGAGGGGTCAAAACCACTAGTATGTGGTTTGATGGGTGGAAGAGTGATCTCTGGATTTTAGAAGTTTTTCTAAAATTGAAGAGTAGGGTTCTCCTATGGGAGTATATTTTCGTTTCTCCCGCTTGAACTAAAAATCCTGAACAAGAGAAAGATTGGAAGAAGGATTTGATTGGTTGGATGGATGAGATGGGCCATGGATTTCAAAACTACTACATTGGTAGATCCTTTTTCTTTAGAATAATTATTTTGTGGTTTGGAAGAAGAAGAGGTATCATTTGATTTAAACACAACATTCTTGTTACACAATTGTATCTTCTTCTCTTCAATGGCACAAATTTCAAGTTTTGGGCCATGGTGAATGCCTCATCAAATGTGCAAAAGGTTTGAACTTGGAGAGTTGGTGAGATGTGTCTAGCACAAGCTCTAGTGAACAACTCTATTAACTTGGTTTGAGGTAGTTGGAATGTGAGTTGGTTGATCAGGCTCTCGCCAATGAGTGAAAAATCTGTGATAGATTCATCTTCATATTGGCATGTCACGTACAAGTCAGTCATGGTGACCTTCTTGACAATGTTGATAGAAAAGTGGTCTAGAAAATCCTGAGCTACCTGATTAAATGAAAATATGGAATGCTTGGGTAGAGCACTATACCAATCTAAATTTGGTCCTATCAAGGACATTGGGAATGTTCACAAGAGAAAAGCATCATCATGAGTGATCGATAACACACATGTTTAAAAGACCGCAAGTGTTGTTATGGGTCTTCTTTGTTGTTGAATCAGTTGAATTTAGGCATTTCCCAATGGGGAGGGTATGGATGAATCGGAATGGATGGGTGAATGGGCTCATTGCAAATCTCATCGTATGTCAGAGAGTTATGTGAGCCAGAGATAGATGCTTCTAATGTCTACATCTTGTCCATCATCATTTTGATAAGATCATTGGTAGGTTGTGATGACTGGGCACCCCCTGTAGTATAAGGGGGTAGATGAGGTGGGTATGTATGATGTGGGTGGCATCCCATATGTGGTGGTGCCGAGTAAAATTGTGAGGAAGGAATATAGGCTGGAATAGATGTAGATGGAAAGTATCCTGAATAAGTGGTAGATGAAATAGGGGGTTGTTGGTGATAAGTGTAGGTAGGTGGAGTGGATGTAAAGACTCTCATAGAAATAGAGAGGAAGAGACTATGGGATGGAGAGGATGATGTTTTGGAAGGGAGTATGGGCTTTTGACACCAATGGTGGCTGAGATGTAATAGGTATATGAGAGGTGGTGGGTGTAGATAGACCTACACTCAAGGTGGTTGATAAAGGCATGGTTGACATCGTAGGAGTGACAAACATCAAAAGTGATGATAGATGTTATAGGTGCAGTAGATATCGATGATGTAGGGTCAAGATGGGAAACCACAAGTGGTAAGGTGGAAGAGGGTAAGGCCAAGCTAGTAGTAGCTGATGTAGAAGTGGGTGTGAGGGTAGGAGGAATGGACACATGCATGCCATATACAAGCCCCTGATGAATCATGGGTAGATGAATGAGTGAGATAGTACTACAGAGTGATGGGGTTATGATCAAGGAGTCTCGTGAACTCCTCATCACCAAGTGGGTATGGAAAGAGCCTGATTGGGGTCCATAGGTGATGAGATGGAAGGGGGCGATGGGCTAGGTGGGAGTGGCTGGTGGCTAGTGTGAAACATGAGAGTGTTAGCTTGTTTATGAGTCAAAACCATGTGACTGATGATAGAACAGGTATTTTGAGCTTCACCTGATGATGTAGAAAACATAGAAGTAATGGGGAAAAATAGTCTAAAATGAGTGATTAGATCATTGTTTTGATTGGAAAATCAAAATACAGAGACCGACATTGGTTGGGGTAACCGATGTCTAGTATGAGGGTAACCACCACCGGTTGGCTAGACCGATGTCAATTACTATGAAAAATAAGAGATTCAAAGATCTGGAAATGAAAGGTGAAAATGGGTCAACCTGGACTCTGAAGATGATATCAGAGACCCAAAAGTGTGATAAAATGTAGAAAAAACAACACAAAAAAAAAAAAGGTGGAGAATACTATTTTGGTAAAAATAACCAAAAAAGCATAAAAAATGAATGTCGGTCAAGTTAACCGATGGTGGTGAGATGATGTAACTGATGGTGGTCACTGGACCGATATCGGTTACTATGAAATCTAGGAAGAGAAGGAAAAATGAATTTTTGGTGATTTAGATCAAATAAAAGGGCCAACCAGAGACTGAGTATGGCTATGAGGAGTCCTAATACACCTAAAATAAAACTAGAATACACCAGTCATGATGTGGGGTGTAAAAGGATGAGAAAGAATGAAGAAACACAACTCACACCTCAAAACAAAATCAAAAAAAAGCTAACAAACATGAAATCCTAAGTTGTAGATTTTATGTTGTGGCTTATGCCATTTAGGACTGACTATAAGCATGATAGAATTTTTGGTTAACAAAGGTGCCCTATAAAGCCAACAACTATGGCTGGTTTTGGGTAAGTTTTGGCATGGGAGATCCTTCTCTGAGATGATGAACTGGACAGAGAAACCTGGAGCCCACATTGTCAATCCTCTGATCGTGTGATCATTGACAACTTCTTCGGGAAAGATGTTGTTCAAGAACTGTGTAGTTTGTTTTTAGTGATTTGGTATAGAGAGTGTGCAAAATGTGAGCTACGTTCAATTTTTCAACCATCAGCTGGGCATGACTTCCAACATATAGGTTGCCCACAATTTAGATGAGCTATAATGCAACAAACTCAAAAATGCAAGTGCAAGTTTTAAAACCCAAATCCACAAATTATATTCGATGAGAACAAATTATGAAGAGGTTAAGGGCATGAATTTCACTAAGTGCAATGCAAGAAAAGAAAGAAGAGTTCTTTTTAATCCCAAAAAACAAGTGTCACTGAGACAATCAAAAGAAAAGAATATTTCCAGAGAAGAAGCTTAATGTGAACTTGTTTCAAATGAAAATAGACACACAAGATTTTTCCCTAGGAATGAACAATGCAAAGAACCCCAGATGGGTCCCACTAGGCATGCCAAAATGTTTCACCAATAAGTTTTACGCTTTCTAGGATGAAACAAGATAGAAGGTAAATGGTTAAGGAGGAATACCTATGTGAGGTGAAGGTGGAAGGTAGAATGTGCATGTTGTTGACGTTATCCAAGATGATCGTAGAGAACTCCTTTTTTCTGGGAAGGACTACTATAGATGCAAAACAAGACCACAAAAGAGTATTAAATAACATATGACAGTGGACTGCCTAGCGTATGCTAGATCCAGAAGTGTGGTGCTTCCTAGAGAGGTTATCAATCCACTGTTTAATAACAATTCAATGTGAATAAAAACTAAAATAAATAAGTCCTATTGTAATGTAATGATTTAGGTTTCTCATACACACAATACACTAGATTTTATGCTAGATATCAAAATAACACTAAATCTAATTAGAACCAAGGTTTTTTTTCAAGTTAGACAAGTCTATCAAAGGTTGTGGTAAGGGTCTGGGGCTGATTGGTTGAGGTCTGGGTTGGTTTTGGGTGAGTGGGAAGCTTTGCTGGTCTGAGAATATAAAATGACACAAGAGACCGATATCGGTTTGTGACCGATGCCGGTATGGGGACTAAACCGATGATGGTCAGTAAGGAACCAACGTTGGTAGGGGAAATAGGTAATGAACTATTAAAAATGGGTTTTTAGGCTCTCTGTGATTGCACAGAGAGTGAGGGTAGTGTGGTTTGGGTCATAATATGGAGAGAAGACTCAGGAATACTAAGAAGGAGGTTTAGAAGGGTGAAAAGGCTTGGGTGGTTGAATAGTGGGTTGGTGGGAAGAAGATGATGTATGGGTAATAGAAGAAATAAAATATTGAAAGAAGAAAGAGATCTACAATGGGATAAGCACAAATGATTAAAATCACAAGTACTTACTTGGTATTTTGTAGATCTCTGTGAGTGAGTGGTTGATGGTTGATCGAGAGAAGAGGTGCTTGAGTCCAGTGCCACTGACAGTACAACTGTGTGCTCCTCGTGAGTATTCCAATGCTCTGGAAGGAGAAACCGATTGCTTGTCTTACATTATGTTTGTGTGTGTTCATCATCTGGATGCAGGAGGGCTTGAAGATTCATGCTTGAATGCAATAAGGCTCCAATAACTGAATGACCAACCTAGGTAAAGGGTTGTAAAATTCTATATAAAGGAACCGATGGTGGTTTAGGTGACCGACGTCGACCGAGGATAAACCGGTGTCGGTTAGGGTGAAATAGTCTTATTTACCAAAAATAGGTAGATCTTCCCATATTTGGTGTGTTTTCCTTGTTGGGTCCACTTAGGGAAGTAGAGTTTCATGAGAGAAGGTAGAAGATCTTAGAAGAAGTCCAGTTAGGTTTAGGAAGAATTCTTAGTTAGTTAGGTCAAGTAGTGACTCAACACTGGGAGTGATGACTCAGTGCTGAGAGTGATGACTTGGTCACTGTGAGTTAAATGCCCCTGGAATGGGTCCAAGGTGAGGTGTAATGATGAGGTGGAGGTGTGAGGATGAAATTAACTTAATTAAAATAATTAATTAATTAATAATGTGAGGATGAATATTAATATGGGATGAAGGGGTCATGATTCCTTACTTTCTTTGGTATTTAAAAAGGAATTAGGCGAGAGCATTTTCCGGTCTTATGAAAGAAGTATCTTAGTGCATCAAAGATATATTTTATCTTTGATGTCATTGATACCAAGAAGGTGATGCACTAAATATCTTGACTCATCTGAAGAAGGGTCGCAAAAACCTTAACTTAGGGTTAATTTACCAAAATATCTTATTGAAGCGGTCATCAAAGTGGGACAAAAGTACAAGAATGGGGGTGGTAGAGCTGCCTTGAAGCACCCAAGACTTATCTAATTAATTTGTTCACATTAGGCTTTTTACAAGCCTAAGAGGAAGGTTGAAAAAATAAGTGCAAGGGAGAGTTCAAAACAAAAGAAAATAAAAAAGGAACCGTTCCCCAGTGTTTGTCCTAGGCTCGATTCGAATCCTCTCCCTTCAAGAGAAACTATTGAGGAATATGCTAGTAAGGATAACTCGTCCTCTATGCCACAAGTTTCCAAAGGTAAAAATACCCTACCAAGTCCATTTTGCTATGTTGTTGAGACCAAGAAGGTCTTGTACTTTACAAATACCTAAAGTTTCCCAACCTGAAATGATTCATGAGGATTCTTCTCCCATTTTGGAGGAGAGAGATGAGGTTGGTACTTCATTCTCCCTTGTTGACAAGTCGAAGGATGGTGAATGCACAACAACCATTCCTGTAACACAGTGCCATGACACTGATATGCTAGACATTCCTACAACTTTGGAAGTCGAGTACAAGGCTCTAGAAATGCCTAGAACACCGAAATACCGACCGAATCTCCAAAAATTGTTGCAATGGAGGTTGGTGGTCAGGAACCACATGAAGATGAGGTGCTAAAGTGTTACCAAGATGAAATTTCCTCCTTGAAATAAAATTTGAAAGGTATGGAAGAAACTAATTCATCTTTACAAGTTGAATTTGTACAAAGAACTGTAGAGAAGGTTAAAGAAATTACTACTTTAAAGGTAGAAGTTAGCAGTCTCAAAAGACAAAGGGATATTGGTCTCAAAGTATGGAATGATTTAACCCAATTATCTCTTCGAAATAAGGAATTGGTAAAAGAAAATAAAAATCTTAAGGAAGAGATTGAGGCCAGTACCAATGATAAAAGGAAGTTAGAATCTATTTTGGATTATGTTTGTCCTATGGCCTGCAAACTTCTAGCATGTAGGAAACCTTCCATCTACAGTATGTTTATTCAAGAACAATTTTATGCTTGGAAATTGATGAGAATGTGTAGTAAAGAACCTTATGAGGCCCCTGATGGAATTTTTCTTGGAAATTTATCAAAAGTGTACTCCTGAGATTCAGAATTTGATGTGTGAATTTTACCTTCATAATATGTTGGTTACTAATGTGCCTGATTTCTTCATTAATTTGTTCATGGGGATTTTTAGGTTGAAGGATTTTCAGTCATTTCTTAGAAACCAAATCATCTAGGGTGAGAAAAATGAAATTTTCATTTAGATGGATCGAATCATAGGTTTCTACATTAGGCCTACCCATCACAACAATGTGGCTATGAAGAAAAATTTCAAGTCTCTCTACTATCAGGTTGGCATAGGACATAATACTTCAAAGGCTTTACAAAAATGTGTGCAGGATTTTGAGGTCTACAGTCAACAACATTTTGGTGAGGCATTGCAAGCTTGTGATAAACATTGGGATACATTGAGCCTACCTTTGAAATGAAGGGAAGTGATCTCCCCCAAAACCTTAGTTGGAGCATGAGGAGGGGAGATGCACTTATTGAAATTATCTAGCAATCATCAAAGAAAAATGAAAAATAATATAGTGATGAGTGGGTTGGAATACAAGTGAGACCACCTCTTCTCTTGAGTCCCATGACTACTTGGCAAAATAATGCTTCCCAATCACATGATAGCTTCACAACATGGGTAGAGGTTATTTCAAACACTCAGGGGTGTAAGGGAACAAGAAAATAGTATGCAGATCAATTTGAAGAATATGACATGGCACAACAACTTGGCCAAAGAGCAAGAAAGAGATGAGTTTGCATAGGGACATGCAAAAGGTAAAGTGCATGGGAGATGATGAGTGCATAAATTGATCTATTATATCATCTATATGGTTATTGATTTATTCCTAAAATGCTAATTTATGCTTGGGGATGTTTTATATAGTTATATCCTAGCAAGGTTAATGCATTTCTCTTGTCTTTGTTCATGCAAACTGTTGACCATAGAAATTACCCACTAATCACCTTTGTGAGTAAATGTGGTGATATGTGCAGGATAATAGTGAGCATTTTCTTCTAATCCTAGAATTTTCAATCAAGGAGGCCAAGTCTTTAGCCATTATGCCATCATGGAGGAATTTTTCCATAACTAGCCTACAAACATGAATCTTGTTTTTAGCATTATTATAGGATTTCAATGAACTTTAATGAGGATGTTAGTGGATGAATTTGGTTCCTATAATCATAGAACATTTTGAATCGATTGTGTCTACAAACACACCTTTTTGAGAATAATTTTTAGTTAGTTGATAATAGCAATTTACAATACAATTATCTACCAGTTAGTATTTACTTTTCAATGTTATTTTGAACATATCTCGGAACTTATTCGAATTAATATAGTTGATGTCATTTTGAATATCATTTGGTGTTGAGAGTACCTCTATCCCGAAGAAGATTAAGGGCCCACTCGAGCAAGGTGATTGGAGGATTTATATTTCATGCATGCTCATGGTTTCTGATAAGTTCAAGTTTAAATGATTTGATTTGAATGATTATCTAGATGTAGTTATCTATTTCAATTCAGTGTGTGTTATTTCAATTCTACTCTTTCAATTCAGTATGTGTGTGTTATTTCAATTATGTTACTTCAATTTGGTGTGTGCATTTCAATTCCAGTTAAAGTATTTCCTTTAAACGCATTTTTATTACAGCAACATTGTTTTAGTAGTTTAGCATTGTATTTCCGTAGACTAGGAAGAAACAAGGGGAACCACACCAACCAAACCCCCCAAAAGAAACCACCAAACAACTAAGTTGCATAAGACTTCATTGCATATAGCCTAGGACACACAACCCTGGTTTTATAATGACACTGGTAGAAGAATATATTGGTTAAATGATTAGAGAATACAATGACCCATCATATTCTTTATACCTAAACATGTGAATCCTTATGTAATGGTCCCACCAACTCAGTTTGCACAATCAGTTTCACTAGAATACCATGTTTTCTTCATGCACAATTTATAAAGAAATAGTTAATTATCTTTTTAGAATTCATAACTCATGCAAATTGACTCTAACATTTATCTACATGATCTCTAAGGCTTGAATTAAATTATAACATCCCTTTTCAAAAAAATTTATACAATTTCTAAAAAAAATCAAGAACTAGAAAACCAACATACCGACTTTTTCCCTAGGTTTAGACTTCCCTTTCTTTCTTCACTCAAACCGTAAAGGGGTTCATTCATACACTAAATTTCCTCTCCATATTCTCCAATCACCTATGCATTCATTCATTTCCTTGTAATAATTCTTGGATTCATTATTTGATAAGAAAACCAACCACAATCAAGTCATTTTCTCAAATGCCAATCTCATAGTTCATCATCAACATGGAGAAGCTTCATAAAATAGAAAACTCACTTGAAGTTATTAATGAGAATTCATAAAATGTGTCCTCCATTTATTCATATTTACAACAAAACCTCCATTTTATACATAAGAACCATGTTTCTTTAAATGCTCCATGCTTAGTAATATAGGTTCTTGGCCATTTGAGGCTCTTTTACCTTGTTCTAAAACCTCCACATCTTCTTCTCTATCCTCTTATTTGAATAGAACCCATGATGACCAAAAAGGTTGGTGGAATAACTAATCCCAACCATAAATATGGTAAATAACTAACCCTTTCATGGTTATACTTGAATAAAGGGGTGATATATAACTTATAAATACTAGTTTAAGGTCCTTTTTAGACCTTTTACAATATTACATGACCCTGTTTGCATCATTACACCTCTTAGACCAAGTTTACATTTCAAATTTTCAAACTCTCATTTTTGGAGGGAAATTACAATAGTCTTGTTGATGATTATTCTTGCAGATGAATCGCCAAAGTTTTGGAAACCTTAGGTTAGTAGGATGTGCACCCTAAGGTAACCTCTAGATTTTAAAGAAGCTAGCTCTTCTCTACTGAGTAGGGTAGGGTTAGAAGAAAGCATGAAATAACTTAAAATAACAAGGTGATGCGCCAATCTAGAAACATAAAGATACATAATACTTAAAGGGATTATCTAGGATAGTCGAAGAGTTGTTCGACATGGTCTATTATTATGATAACATTAGTGTTTAAGGAAGCAAAGCGATTGATTCATAGATAGTGAACAAATAGAGAAATTCTAAGGGCATTAAGCATGATGAATTTCCTGACCCATTTAGAACTACTTATAATGAAAGAATGGAGATTCAGAACATAAAAAGTCAATTTACATAGAATAAGAACTCTTTATTCATAGAGAAAATGATACATAAGGCCCTCAAAGGCACAAATTACACTTTTATTTATGATTAGAGGCTTACTGAGGCTAGACTCCTACAAAATACAAAACTCCTTGCTTCCCCTCCTTTTTTGTAAAAATATTTCCGTTTATTCTGGAAATTCTACTTCCTTTTAAAGACCCATTCTCTCTCTATCGCTCGAAGCTCCCACTTTTCTCTCTCTTTCAATTTGATAGGGATTTCTTTCTTATCTTTCTAGCTCCTGCTCCAATCTTTTAAAAACAAAGCTACCATTGTCAAGATTTAATTTGGATGTTTGACCTTCTGATATGGAATAAATATTTTGAATATTTATAAGGATCCATGAATCTACTCTTACTTGGTCTCACCACCGAGTCTCTGGCCGGTGAAGATATTTTTCTACCACGTGGAGGGTTTGCGCTTGTTTAGGGACATCTTTATTCATCCTTATACCGAAAGTGCACCAGATGGACACGTGGAGGGATTTCCCTTGCTTCTATTGTTTTTGAATTTTCAACCTATTTAGGAGTGACTTTATTAGGCCCTGGACATGTGGAGAGAGGCTGCGCGAGTTTGGGAGCCTTTCCTTTGTGCCTCATATCGAAAGTGTGCTAGATGGACATGTGGAGCACTTCGTTGGATTTTACATACTTAGTCGACTTGGTCTTTGAGTAAACAAAAGAAGCGAGGGTTGGGGAAACAAAAGATGCTCAATAAAAGAGTCTCAACAAAAGAATGTAATCAGTTTGGTGACTCACCAAGGGATTCCGTGCCTGCCATGGAAGAATCCGACATCCTCTAATTTTCAAAAATAAAAATGTGGCTTATAAAATGCCACCTAGAGCTTCTGCAAATAATCCTAGTATTCGATCCATTCCTACTCTGTTGGGTAGGTCCTTCTTTGTAAGGCTTGAAATGCTTGGTCTAGCTCAATTATCTCCTTGTGGGAGAAACCCTAGAGGCTTTTCATTACTACATGTAAGCGAAACTATAACTGTATGATGGGATTGATGATGGCCTCCACCTCGAAATACTGGAGTCCTCCTTCAAAGACTAAAATACAATCTTGTCCTGGCACTTGGCGATCAAGAGTTGTTGGATTTTGTCCTTTGATAGGACTGTAGACTCATCTGGGAAGGGAGAAGGGAAACCTAGCTGCACCAATTCATTGATATTATGCTTCCTTTCCTTTATTCCTTGGTGGAGCTATGCCAAGAGATTTTGACATTTGATAGAAGCTTTGTTACAACTCAAAATCTCATTGATCTTTGCAGTAATCAACCACCTGTTAGTGATCCCTGCATTTTGAAGAGTGGGGTCTGAGGCATCATAGAGTTTTGAATCAAAATATTTGACTCATGGACCTTGGCGGATAAGGCATTGCTGATGGTGGAGACTGCATTCTCTACCTTGGAGCATAATTCATGTGCATCAGATATAAATCCGAGTGTCGGGGCCAAATTTTCAGTAGTGGTGGAAATCCTGTCACAATAGGAGGCATACAATCCCTGTACTAATGTTACAATCCCCACCTTCTGGGATTGTTGCCCCAATTTTTTGGTCAAGTCCTTGACCATATCTTTAGAAGAATTTATCTTGGCCGGAGGCTACTCTTTTCTTGTGAGAGTGAATTGACCAGGGCCTCGGATGCAACGAGTTTAGCTGCTAGAGTCTTTGCCTCTGCTTGAGAAGCTATGAGGGATTTCTTGGTAGACATATCCTTCAACTCCTTCTTGAGCTGATCTACCTCTCTGTCCTTAGCTTTGAGCTCAGCCATATGGCCCGCCACTGTGGCCTCTACTTTTCAAAGGCTGGATTGCACCTTCTTAAGCTGATTGTTGAGTTTCAAGTAGTCTGTAGTGACTACTGCTGTTGTTTCATTCATCAGCTCAACCCTATCCTCATGCCAAAATTCAGTAAGGTCCACCGCAATAGCACTAATTAAATAGTCATCAGGTTGCATCTACTTCATGGGCTTGGATACTAGAGTGACAAGGTAGGTGATGGTTAAGGGTCTCTGTTGATGGTGATATAAATACCGTATCTACTTGGTTGACAAAGCTTCCATCTCCTTCTTCTTCTATTTTACACTCCTTTGATCCCTAGCCACTCTAGCGGACTCGGCTTGGCTCAAAAACTCATAGGAAGAGATCATTCCCCTTGTGAATGGAAACCTAGGTGGTAGGCCATATGGAATAGTAACTGGTGATTGAGATGTTGCAGTTACTAGGGCCGAAGAAGGGGGTGTGATCATGTGGGGGAGAAAATTGGGATGATGGTAGAGAACTATGGAAGAAGAGGAGCGACAAGAGGAGGAAGAGTTTGTGATGGAGTGACAGACATAGGGGGACCTCAAGTAGGGAAAGGTGGAGGTAAAGGTAGAGGAGAATCAGAGGCTGTGACTGAATTTAGATTCTTTTGATCTAGGCTTCAAGGTCATCCCCCATATGCTACTAATTTTGAGGGGTTGGGCAAGGGAAATACTGGTGGGGGACTTTGACGAGAAGTAGAAGATGAGGGAGGTACTGACATATATTGTTGTGGAAGCTCACAAGATTCTGCAGTTGATTTAATAGGCTATTCAAAAGTGAGCACAACCATGTCCTCGCTGTTTAGATCAGAGTTATGTTTTGAGTCTCAATTTTCTTCCCACAACTCATCACTAGAGACATCCTCAAAGTTCTGTGTGGTCTCGCCAATCTCCTACCTATATTTCCATAAGGCTTCAATTTTTTTGGAGCTCCAGTCCTTCCTTTTAGGGCCACTTGGAGTCCTTTTGAAATTTTCAGAGTAGGGTCAAATTTGTATTTGACCTGGTGGAACAACTCCTAGCCCAGAGTTGGGATGTCCTTGAGTTCAACAAAGATATCATGCAACTCGGAATAGGGGCTTCAGCCGAAAATAAAAAAATGGCCTCGGCTCATGCTTACATGAGTCAAAGACTTTGTTGGCAACTAGAGTAACAACCATGTTCCCATCTGGGTCATACCTCCATGAATCTTTGATAAAGGTGAGGCCATAGGAGGCTAACTTCTGTGAGAGGTAGTGGTCTGCTTGCCTTTTGAGTATGGTAACCCCTCCCCTACTAAAGGGGAGGTCATAGAGTGCTTTCTTCTTTCGGGTCGAGCCGAATTCAATGTCTAGGAGGATGATTTTCTGGTGACTTCAAGACCCATAACCCGAGGCGTGAGAAACCTCTAGGAGCATGAAGGATTCACCCTTGAATCCATGAACCCGAATCATGGAATGCCCTCTGGCGAAGAAGTAGTCATAGGGGTGCAATGGGTCTGAGAGGATAGACCGCGTAAAGTCATTCATTCTGTGATTGATCCCTTCAAGATCAATTTATAGCATAAGGGGCTCCACAAAAGCATTGAAAAATTCATATATGTCTGACGCATGGGACAATATATGGGTCCATGTAGATACTGGGATAATATTTTGGGGATTTACCTCCGCATCCCACAAGGTCAGAGTCATATACTGACTGAAATATTGAGCATTTTGGTACAAGATGAGGTGGAAGAGAAAAGATGAATACCTGAAGGTGGATGCCATCAAGAAATGTTCAAGTTACTAGAAAATTCACCCCACAATGATCTCTGCAAATTCAAATCTATATGTTTGTTTCTGGTGATAGTCCTCATCTAAAACAATGCCGTCATCTACTAATTCCCAATGCCTTTATCAAAGTCTTGCCCAAAAATAAAGGCCAACATAGAGCAGGCATCCTGAGAGTCAACCATGAGGGATTTTAAGGGAATGGGGAAGCCCAAAATCCCTAAACCGCTAGTGTCTGATTGCCTCAACTCTTTATTAAGGAATGAGGCCTTACTTTGGCATTGGGCCCATACATTTGAAGCTTGGCCACATTATAGAAGCTGGCCATTTGGTCATAGGTTAGGGCCAACATGTCCCTAACACTTGTGGTGTAATTACCATAGCTAAATTTTGGCCCTGGATTGTATGGTTCTCTGAGTTGAAACAAGCCGCACACATTTGTATGAGCTCTGGGCACAGTGCATGAGAGGAACCATATATTGGGTGAGAGTTGTGCTCCAAATTCTAGAGCCGAATGACTCATAATCACCCAGGTTGTTGAACTGTCGAATGTTGCTTCTCTTAAATCTTTGGGCCTTTTGTTGAGACTGGGGTCAAAGATGTCGTCGTTTGGGTCACTAACCACGAAGGATCATTGTACCGAGACAATGGATTAGGGAATTTTATCTGAGGTCACAGAGGCCGGGGGGAAGGGGTTTCCCTATGTAGGATTTTGCTACTTGAACAAAGCTGGAGGTGGCCATGGTGTCTCTCTAAATTTATAAAGGACTTTGGAGGCTTTGATATTGATTGATTAATTTAGAAGACTAACGCTTTGGAATGACCCTGCCGAACAACTCGAGACGCCTTTAATAGCCGTTTATACTTAGGGAGTAAAATATCACACGTACTCTGGGGTCACTTCTTATAATGGTCCCTTTGAGCGGGAGACCCAAGGCACCAAACTCAGTGCCTTTTGATATATTTTGCATTGATTGTGGATCTCCTCATTAAGGAATGGGGCTTTACTCTTGATGGCGACTTTAATTTCTGGAGAAATAAGTAGGCGCGTTTCCCTCAAAATTCAAAAAGAGACATGGACAGAGGTGGTGGGACACATGGTAAAGATGCCCAAAAAGAAGGGGGAAAAACAAAATCCGGAAAGAAGGGAAACAAATATGTACATATGATACATTTTTCAAAGACACTTATATGAAGGGCTTCAGGTGAATCCCATTCACTAGAATAGCTAAGGGATCTCTGTCATGGTTTCAAGTTCAAACAAGTTATGCTACTTACATGTGTTATTTATGAAGGGACCAATCCATAGGGGGTCAAAATTTCCATGATTCCCAGCTTGGCTGCTCTTGCATCCCATTTCAAGACGATGGTTTTGACTTGGAAATTCGGTTATGATGTTTTCTTGATCGAACCACATCTTGACTATTTGTTGGTGATTGATCATGGCCTCGTGGGAAAGTTCATGCTTCTCTTGGAGTTCCACCAGCTTGGCGAGCCTTACTTGCATCGCTCCATTTTCCTCTATCTCAGACCCTTTCAATAGTTGTAATGTAGGGATTTCCAAGGAAATTGGCATCACAACACTTTTCCCATAGACTATTTCATATGGTGAAGCTTTCAGGATCTGTTTTGGAGTGATCCGATCGGCCCATAAGGTTGTTTTAACATGCTCATGCCATAGTCTTTTATGCTCATGTCCCATTCTTTTGATGAGTCTTATCAGATTCTTATTAGTAGACTCTGCTAGACCATTACCCTATGGGTAATTGTACATACCAATATTTTAGGGTACTTGCTCCGTCGAACAATGTTACACGTGCCCTAATGATGATACAGGTCTCCTTGCAAGGTGTTCGGGATTTAGAAAATCTCTCCAAGTGTACATTAACATCCCGCATGCCCCGCTTAGCCTCTTGCATATTTTTTTTTCTCTTCCCCTTCTTTTCCTTGCTTTTTGGTCTTTAGTGATGAAACCACCGCCCTACCTAGGTGGCGATCTCGTGACCGCCGCCTTGAGCAGGTGGCGATCCTATGAATCGCCGCCCTACTCGGGAGGTGGTCCTTCATGTTTTTTTCTAGAACATTCATTTTATTGCGACTCATGTAAAATTTCAACGTTTACCAGCTTTTTCACCGCCTTTGCTCATATTTATGATTTTGGTTCCCTGGAATAGTGTTTTTCTATTGTTTATTGTAAAGGAGTTGAATTTGGATTTCACCTTTGGGGTAATTATGAATTCTATAAATAGTTGGTTTGTGCTCAAGCAAATGGCCCCTCAAAATTTTCCTCTCATTCTCTCATTTCAATTTTAGTCTTTCAGTTCTTGCTTAGGAATTGTATTAGTTTTATTTGTTGCATGCATAATTAGTGTTGTTTTGCTGTTTAGAAGCCACATAATCTTCTTGTGCTAGTGCTGTTACTATTTCATACAATCAATTGAGGCAAGATAGTTTTATTTTCAGTCTGAAGACATTAGAGTTCCAGGTTTTGTTCATCAAAAAGGATAGTTTTAGGTTCTAGGCGTTTTATGTTGTATGACTCGCAATAAATCCCACTAGGAATTGCATAAGCCAAGCTCGTTCTATTGCGCTATCCCTCTTATAATCACATTGTATTTAGTCCGCATCCAAAGCTGCCATTATTTTGATACAAACTTCATTGATGCTAACATCACACGCTTTTCTAGATCCATGTGAGCACGACGGAACGAGGAGATCACACGAGGGGACAAAGCCACACACAATCGGATTCACCATTTTTCTACAAAATCCGGGTTCAAGCTATCAAAGTTCTAGTTAAAACATATCAAATAGAATAGTGAATCATTTCATTTCAGTTAATCTCACTTTTGATATTGCGGGAATCTGTGGGGATTGATAGTTTCGAGAAACTATGATTCATTCCTCACTTCGAGGTAAGATCGGGGTCTTTCAAATAGATTAGATCGGTTATCTAGTTATTTAGAATAGATTCACAACCGCATAGGCGGTAGCTATACTTGGCTACCTTGTTTGTTTTAAATTTCGTTATTAGTTTAGTTGTCAATTGCTAGATATTTTAAATAAGCGCACTTTCAATTTCATTCAAATAGTTCATCAAAAACACAAAAATAGAGAAGTTATATATGCTATAGATATACTTTTCATAGATACTTTTACTTTGCTTGATTAGATTTACATTGTTTCCTTTTGTATGAAAATCACGAGACCTAGGGAGCCCAGAGAATACATATTCGAGCCAATAGTGCCTCACTCAATCTCATTGCAGCAATAACAGATATAGACCAAAACCTCATAATTCAGGTCTTCCAAGTAAGAACAGACCTACAAGAAATCAGTGCACAGCTAAGAGGACTAAACATAGAAGATGAAAAAGCACATACGTTTTGGTCAAACTAGCCAAACTACAAATTACCCTAGATAAATATCCGCATGATTGTAGAAGGACTTGAAAGAGAGAAAATGTTCGGTTGTGATCCTTTGGTCCCATAGCCAAAGGAGACCTTCTCACTGACATAGACACTAGCTTAAGAATTCAAGTTGTCAGAACGCCTGTAAGATACTATGAGAAGATTACACAAATGTTAGTTCTAAATATAGAGGCCAAAAAGGCATATGACTACTGGATACTAGGGATTAGGGATTGATTCCGCACATGACCATAGGAGGTCCATAATAACCAAAAATCTGCGGTTGTGATCTACTGAGTCCCGCAACCCAACGAGCTCACGGGATAATTAGACATTGATGCTAGCCTACGTAAATTAGTATTCAGATCCACTCCACTTCCACCAATCATCATCGCACAATTATCCTCACTAGACGTAGCAGCCAATCAAGCTAAGGATTTCTAGACTAGACCAGAGAATAGCCCATAAAATCCACCATATATCCATCATCCATCTTATGACCCTGTCTAGAGACATAAACGAAACAATCCCAGGTCATTTTCCATGTATCCCACAACCTATAGACCGGATCATGCTAGAGCTCGATATTGATTGGAGCCTTCGAGCAGTCATCCTTGCCGACCGATCTATCACGCTAGTTCAGGTTAAGAGGGCGTTCTTCACCTTAGATTCACAGATTCCATTAGTGCGTGTCGAAGACATAAGATTGTCCAATTAGTTTTTCCATACCCCACATATAATCCATCCTCACCGGTTGTCTCACAATGACCTTGGGAGGTCATGTTGGAGGAGGAAGAGTTACTTGTAGATTCCCATGCTCGCTTGTCACTTTTCCATCATATAAAATTGGTGAACCTGACGTGAATGAAATAGTTCTTCCTCTTTTATTTTTCACTTCTTCCATCCACCTTCGCTCTTTCCCATTATTCTCGTGGGTATTTATATACCCCGAATATGTCGGGATTCGATGCATATGGCATACCTCTCCTAGGTCTTGAAGCATACTACGATCAACTGAATAGACAACCATCACCCTTGCTCTCAGCATGGGGTGACAACTATTCAACTAACCAATTGTCAACACAAACTCCGCCTCTAAGGACTAGATATAGTTCTTCTTTCCAAATAGAGGAATATGTACGTACCCAAAATTGTAGGGGCAGATCCATCGTAACAATGTTACACGTGCCCCAATGATGATATAGGTCTCCTCGTAAGGTGTTCGAGATTCAGAAAAGCTCTCCAAGTGTACATTAACATCCCGCATGCCCCACTTAGCCTCTGCGTGCTTTTTTTTGCTCTTCCCCCCTCTTTTCCTTGCTTTTGGTCTTCAGTGATGAAACCATCACCCTACCTGGGTGGCGGTCTCGTGACCGCCGCCAGCAGTGGCGGCCATCTGTAACCGCCACCCTCCTCAGGGTGGTGGTCCTTCACACATTTTTCCAGAATGTTCATTTTATCGCGACTTGCGTAAAATTTCAACATTTACCAACTTTTTTCACCACCTTTTCTCATATTTATGATTTTGGTTCCCTGGAATAGTGTAGAAGGCCTTGAAAGAGAGCAAACGTTTGGTTGTGATCCTTTGGTCCACGACCCGGATGCAGGAGACATTCTCACCGACATAGACACTAGCTTAAGAATTCAAGTTGCGAACACTGTAAGATACTCGAGAAGATTACACAACTATTAGTTCTAAATATAGAGGCCAAAAAGGCATACGACTACTGGATACTAGCGATTAGGGATTAATTCCACACATGACCATAGGAAGTCCACAACAACCATGAATCTACGATTGTGATCTATAGGTCCCGTAACCCAAAGAAGCCCATGGGACAATCAGACATTGATGTTGGATTATGCACATTAGTATTTAGATCCACTCCACTTCCACCAATCATCATCACACAATTATCCTCACTAGACGTAGCAGCCAATCAAGCTAAGGATTTCTAGACTAGACTAGAGAATCACCCATAGAATCCACCATATATCCATCATCCATCTTATGAACCTGTCTGGAGACATACACGAAACAATCCTAGGTCATTTTCCATGTATCCCATAACCTATAGACCAGATCACGCTAGAGCTCGATATTGATTGGAGCCTTCGAGTAGTCATCCTCGCCGACCGATCTATCATGCCAGTTTAGGTTAGGAGGGCCTTCTTTGCCTTAGATTCGCAGATTCCATTAGTGCATGTCGAAGACATAAGATTTCCCAATTAGTTTGTCCATACCCCATGTATAATCCACCGCACCAGCCTATCTCAAGCACGAGCTCGGGAGGTCAGGTGTGAGGTTGAGTTACTTGTAGATTCCCATGCTTGCTTGTCACTTTTCCATCGTACAAAATTAGTAAACCTGACGTGAATGAAATAGTTCTTCCTCTTTTATTTTTCACTTCTTCCATCCACCTTCGCTCTTTCCCATTATTCTATGGGTATTCATATACCCCCCGAATATGTCGGGATTCAATGCATATGGCAGACCTCTCCTAGGTCTTGAAGCATACTATGATCAACTGAATAGATAGCCATCACCCTCACTCTCGGCATGGGGTGACAACTATTCAACTAACCGATTGTCAACACAAACTCTGCCTCCAAGGACTAGATATAGTTCTTCTTTCCAAATAAAGGAGTTGGATCAGCTTGCTCAAATGCAACAACCAGAGCTTTCAGGCTCGAACAACATGATGTTTATGGGAGAATCTGGTTCTTCTCCTCAGGTGTTGCTTAGACCAAAAATTAGTAGACAATCAGATCCAGATCTATTTTTAGATGATGAATATTCGATGCGTTATGCCAGAGTGAACAACACACTTGGAGTATGTACCCACCTATAGGAAGTTTACAAACACAACCCGAGGTCTCTTTTCAAGAAAACACCTCCATACCTCTACCTATAGAAAACACCTACATACCTCTACCTATCGATGGTCGAAACCTATGCGATAGGAACTTATTCCGAATATTTGAAAGAACCCTTAGACTTCACCATATGAAGCATCATGCTTCCAAGACCGCTCCCGATCTACCCAAATACAAAGGGGAGGGAGACCCGAATGCACACATTAAGGCCTATGCCATAGCCATTCGAGAACTGCTCCCTTGGGATGGGTTTGTTGCCAAAATATTCCCCAAAAATTTAGAGGGCATCACCCTCGATTGGTATTATAGAATACCTGAAGCCTCAATACATTCATTTAAACAACTCACTTCAGAGTTCATCAAGGCTTTCAACATGAACAAATTGTTGAGAACAAGAATTAGGGAATTATTGCATATTAAGCAAGAATATAATGAATTTGTTGCTCATTTCATCCAGAGATGGCGTACGAGTCCTCTATTCTTCAAAGAAGCGCTCCAAACATGAACCAGGATGAAATTATGTGATTTATTCCTTCATTCTCTCAGTAGAGAGGTAAAGGAAGAAGTCTAGAAGTTCCCACTAAGAACTTATGATGAGGTGCTTGAGAGCGCCCTCCGAATAGATCAAGTTGCGATAGATAGTGGTCACAAGACGTATGAAACAAATGGGAGGTTAATCATCCCCAACCAAAATACTACAACTTATCCTACTACCAAAAACGTCAATCAAGGACCTAAAATCCTTAACAAAAATCGCGGCATAACAATAGATGGAGGAACTGACCAAGCAAAAAAAACAAATGTTGTAAATACTCCACCGCTGATTAACAATCAGCGAAACAACAATTTTACCCCGACAATCAACTCGGTGGATTTTAATCATCCACAACAACAACAACAAAGGCAGATCCAAACACAGGGTCTAAGTCAAAATGCAACTGGATATCAAAACCAAAACCAAAACCAAAGACAACAAACACAAAAATTTAATAGCCAACGGTTTAATCAGAGTTTTGGACCACAATACGTGCCAACCCAACAACCTAGGAATTACAATCCTAACTCGTATTGTGGTTTCCACAAAGTTCGAGGTCATGACACTAGAACTTGCTGCGATTACAATAAATTCATGCAACATTTACCAGAAGAACAAAGACAACTTTTCATAGATATGTTCTTAGCAGATCCTGCATCACCTGTGCCAAATAATTTCATGGGAGCAGTCTCCCCTCAAAATGCTCCCCTTAAGATCTTCAATGATCCACTCCCAAATCATGATAAATTAAATCCAAAAGGGATGGATAAGGGTGCAATAACAGGGAAAATGATCATGAATCCTCGACTTCGCTAAATCCACTTGTCACACCACAATTAAGAAATCAGCTATGACCCAAGATAGTCAGTTTAGTGGAGTTAGACACTGAGCTACACGTGGAAGCCATAACAAGGACACGAGAGTATTCCTCTCAACCAAATCCAAGTTACCCGCTAGAGATAGATAACATTCAACAACCATTAGTAAAACCCGTAGGTGCTTATGATTTAATTAATGAACTAACAAAGACCTTCTCCCACATCTCCTTTTGGACTTATTGAAGAATTCTCCGCCCATAGGGCCACTCTTTTAGAAGCATTAGGACTTAACATCACTCCACCTCCCAAGGCACAAGTAAACCATATAGTTTTAAGACTAGACATCCGGATCGATAAGAGGACCAGTGAAGGAAGGAAATTCGACCCAAATGGTTAGGCCCATACCCAGTCATGAAATACTATGGAAATGGTGTGTATCTCTTGTGCACACTAGAAGGTGAGGAATTTGGTGAAACTATCAATTCCCTGCACCTTAAATGGTTTTACGCATGAAGCATCGGCACTACTTGTATAATTATATCTACATTGCATCTTCATGTAGTTAGGATCATTATGTCCATTCATTTCGTAAAATTTTGTGATCAAGGGACTTATTCTCAAAGCAATTCATTACAAAATTTTGTTGATTTTGGCATGACCATTTCAATCATACTTCTTTATTTTCATAGCATCATCAACCGTTTGAGAATCATTTCATCAAATAAAGCTAGATATGACAAAGTCTTAATGGTAGCCATACCAAGGCCTGCATGCTTGTTCTCTTTTTTTTTTCTTCCTAGGATAGGTGTCTTCCTATGGTCTGTTCTAGAATCTTCATAGTGTCACATCTACCCCATATATAAGATCTCTTTGGAAATAAGAACATCGACATTTTTCTCAAATAAATAAGTCAAATATAGATCAAACAAAAAAATTTATTTTTACACATTTCCTTGCCCTACCAACCTTCAGTGATGAGCTTGCTCTCTTACTGGTGACGTAGGGTTGGGAAAGGATGGGAATGCCCTTACTCACCTATGCCTTGTCCATGGTGATAAGCCCATCTTTGCCTACTAGAAGCATGGGTAAGGTACAAGGGGTTATCTTGACAATAAATGTTGAAGGTCATAAGCAAATAGTTCAAAGAAACCTTTGAAATCTTGAGTCAAAAACAAGTGAATCAGATGTCCAAAATTCCAAGAGAGCTCAAAACCCCGAAAACTAGATTTTGTCAACCATGTGGCCATCTACGGATCTAAGTCTAGATAAACCACAAAGCAAGTCACATTCTAAACTATGGAGTCACTTGAGTAGAGTAGGTTTGTAGCGTCCTAATTTGGTTCCACCAAATCTTTTCCTATCTCTCATCACTACCATTCAACAAATTTCATAACTTGTGCCCTTTCTAGCTCTCGGTGGTGAGCCCTCGCATCTTACTAGTTGCATGGAGTTAGGAGTGGGGCAGGTACATCTGCTCATCATACCAGTTTATCATCTCATTTTGTCAAAACAAATATGAAGTACCGGAAAATTGCTTACAGAAACTAAAGTTCAAAGATCACATTGTGTTTGCATTATCATATATCAGCATCATGAAATACAAAAAGAAAGAAAGAAAGCATTTGTGTCATTTGTTCTCCATTGCATACATTTTGAAAAGCATATAAAAACAACATTATAATTTACATGTGGAAACGAATCACAAAATCCTAGATACCAAGAGTCTGATCCAAAAAGAATATATATATATATATATAATCAAGTTTTATGTATAATGCCATCATGCGCTAGGCATGGTCAAAACGCTTAATGAGCCGGAAGGTACAAAATAATCGTGTTAAAAATCTAAAAGTCACTACAAAAAGAGCCAAGTGGCCTCTCAACCCCTATGAGATCCCTCCGAAGGTGCACGAACACATCTAGGACTCGGTTACGTTGGCGCCCGAGTGCACTAAGGGCTCACGATCCTGAATAGTAGTTGTGGCCTCACTATGAGAGCGGCTCCTCATCAGGTGCTCTACTATCTTATACCCGACCAACTTGGTATGGAGGGTAGTCACCATCTTGGTCACATGCCAGATAGGGGAAAAAATGTCGGTATGCCTACCGGCTGCCGAGGGCTCCCCTGCATCCATAGATAGCTCAGTTCGAGTATTCTCCATGGGGAGCATCAGGGTATCAATACATACCCAGAAAATAAGGTCTCGCCACTCATCAGTAGTATCTGCAAGCAAAGGAGAAAACAAATTAGAAAATAGTCAAAAGATAAAACAAGAATAAACAAGAGTAGAGATAGCAACTAAGGCAATCCTAACTAGAAACAAATATTAAAAGAAAAGTAACAACTCACTCGGATCTCTGGGCCTCTAGGAGGGATCCCTAGGGTCAGCACCTACACATATGCTGCCACCGACTGATGTGATCCTCTTGTGTCTGGAGCAACATAGCATCCTGCTACAGACTCATCCTCCCCACCTAGGTCCTGAGAGGGTGGCTCCTCTGAGACTAGAGTCACCCTCTCCGCACTCTGCTCTACCCTCTTGTCCTGTAAGATCTCTTGAGTTTCATGCCACTCGGGATCGATGTCCTCCTCTCCACCCGACTTGCTAACCTCCATATCCTTGGTATCCTCCTTCATCTCTCCCCCTGTGAACTCCTCAGACTTGGAATCTATATCAATGGGGTCATCACTACTGTGGGCAGGATCGGTGGCAATCTGAAGTAAGGGTTCTGAGGAGCACCGACTCTCCTCGAGTGCGTATTACCCACCTAGCTGCAATAGGGACACAGGAGTAACAATGGTCCAACCTCGGCCTCTAGGACCTCCCCTAGCCTCCCGAACTGATCTGAACACTAGCACCACTGGGGAGCATACCGACGTAAGGAAGGCCAAACTGTTGAGGCACTCGATCAAAGGGGTGTGTCTCCACCTTCCCCATCCTATCCATAAGCTTCCTGTGGTAGAGCAAGAGATCAAAGTGAGGGTCTCCTCACCCCACAACCCTACCATGGCTTGATAAGGTGTGGCCTCCATATCATCAGTAGTCAGGGAAGCAACTGGCTGGTGGGGTGCTCTAAGCATCGACATATCTATCCATCTAGTTGCCCTCACGGCTCGGGATCCGCCACCTCTACACCTCTCCCATAAGGGATGATACGCTCATAGACCCAGCTCATAACTAGGGTCGGATGACTCAAAGACTGTCCCTGTAAGTGAACCACCCAGTACAAATCATGATAGGTGGTCCCAAGTATATCAGCTCCCCAGGCATAAATCCGGCCATGTGCCTCAATCTGTGTAATAATAGGGGACCAGCAATAAAGTAAAGTGTCTCCTCCCTTGTCCCCGATCAATCTCGAGGTAAGGATCCCCATAATGGCCTGACAAATCAAGGGGATAGGCAGGCTAGGAATGGACCGGACCCTCACCCCCTTCTTCGAACCGGTGGAGACAACTACGTCTCCTATGTATGTAGCCCATTGAACTATCTCGAGCCTCGTGACCCCATTGTCTCAAGTGTGATTCTCCTCTCGATGATCGGGACTCCCAAGATGCGGTAAACATCCTCCAAGGTGATAGTCCACTCACCCCTGACTCCTGGAAATCAGAAAGTGTTCCGATCAGCATCCCAATATGAAAACAAGTCACAAAGTATGTGACTAGAAGGTGCAACATGCGGGACCCGTGATATACGCAATATACTGGCCCTCTAAAGAGTATCTTGCTCGGCTGAGAAAGTGCATCCAACACTGCTGGAAGCCAGTCACTCTCTCTCTCGGCTCCATCTGATATATTCCTCTTTCACCTGCATAACCCAAAAACACGCCAAATGGAGTAAGTTATTATTTAAATTACATTGGAATAATCATTAAAACATATAAGAATACTAAAAATGTAAAATTTGGCTCAAAACATTGAGTTTTTGGCATTCTATAAAGGACTCGCCACCTTAGCAGGGTGGTGGTTCCATAACCGCCACATTAAAGGGTGGCGGTCATGTCCCAAATTTTCAAACGGGTCACATGCCCTAAAAAACACCTAAAAACATGAAAAAATGACTATTTTGATTAAAACAAAGCCTACCCATTAGGTGCCCCCTAAGTGACCTTATTAGCACTGACATTTTGAAAAATAATCCCCCCATGACAAAGATTTCATCAATTTAACATTTTGGGGGTAAAAACGTTAAATCAAGAAGAACTAACATGTGATCTCGTGGGTCGATGTTCTACTCGCGGAGGCATGATCACTATCTCATCACGAATGTTTTGACTATACTCTCATCAAAAACCATCACCATGGGTCCCAGAGCTCAAAATCAATCAAATCAACATGCGCAAATGAATAGGAAAATGGGCCCATTTTTATATATATAGCATCTTGACTCGTTTTGAATGCCCCTTTTGCAGGTTTGGTGCGCCAACGAAGGTAAGTTCTTATCCCCACGCAAATGGTAAGTCCTCACTTCATATTATTTTAGTATTTATTTTTTGATCTATTTTATCTATCTGTACTTGAGTCCTCTTTTCATTTTGTAGGTAGCGGGAATTTTGGATGGCATCATTTCGACACACGAACGTGTCGGGTATAACTTCTAACCTCCCATTTTGGGACCACCATACTCGGTCCCACCATTTTACACATCTTCATGGCTAAAATGCTTACGAGGGGCAATATGTATGTACCCAAAATTGTAGGGTACTGCTCCATCGTAACAACGTTACACATGCCCCAATCATGATACAGGTCTCCTCGTGAGGTGTTCGGATTAAGAAAATCTCTCCAAGTGTACATTAACATCCTGCATGCCTCACTTAGCCTCTGTGTGCTTTGTTTTGGTCTTCCCCCCTCTTTTCCTTACTTTTTGGTCTTCAGTGATGAAAACTACCGCCTTGCCTAGGCAGTGGTCTCGTGACCGTCACCCAGGCAGGGCAGCGGTCCTGTAACCGCCACCCTGCTTAGGGTGGCGGTCCTTCACGCATTTTTCTAGAACGATCATTTTATCATGACTTGTGTAAAATTTCAACGTTTTGACTTTTTTCACCGCCTTTGCTCATATTTATGATTTTGGTTCCTGGACTAGTGTTTTTCCATTGTTTATTGTAAAGGAGTTCAATTTGGATTTCACCTTTGGGTTAAATAGGAATTCTATAAATAGTTGGTTTGTGCTCAAGCAAATGGCCCCTCAAAATTTGCCTCTTATTCTCTCATTTCAATTTTAGTCTTTCAGTTCTTGCTTAGGAATTGTATTAGTTTTATTTGTTGCATGCATAGTTAGTGTTGTTTTGCTGTTTAGAAGCCACATAATCTTCTTGTGCTAGTGTTGTTATTGTTTCATATAATCAATTGAGGTAAGATAGTTTATTTTCAGTTTGAAGCCATTAGAGTTACAGGTTTTGTTCATCAAAAAGGATAGTTTCAAGTTCTAGACGTTTTATGTTGTATGACTTGCAATAAATCCCGCTAGGAATTACATAAGCTAATCTCTGTTCTCTTGTGCTATCCCTCTCATACTCGCATTGTATTCATTCTGCATCCAAAGTTGATATTATTTCGATACCAACTTCTATTGATGCTAACATCACACGCTTTTCTAGATCCACGTGAGCATGAAGGAATGAGGAGATCTCACTGAGGGGACAAAGCCACACACAATCGATTCGCCACTATTCTCAGAAATCCAGTTCAAGCTATCAAAGTTCTAGTTAAAACATATCAAATAGAGCGGTGAATCATTTCATTTGATTAATCTCACTTTCGATATTGCTTTGGGAAAGTTGTAGGGATTGATAGTTTATGAGAAACTATGATTCATTCCTCACTTCTGAGGTAAGATCGGGGGTCTTTCAAATAGATTAGATCAGTTATCGGTTATTTAGAATAGATTCACAATTGCACAGCAGTAGCTATACTCGGTTGCCTTGTTTGTTTTAAATTTCGTTATTAGTTTAGCATGCCAATTGCTAGATATTTTAAATAACTACTCTTTTAATTTCATTCAAATAGTTCATCAAAAACACAAAAATAGGGAAGTTATATATGCTATAGATATACTTTACATAGTTAGTTTTACTTTGCTTGATTAGATTTACATTGTTTCTTTTGTATGACAATCACGAGACCTAGGAGCCCAAAGAATAGATATTCAAGCCAATAGTGCCTCAACGCAATCTCGTTGAAGCAATATGAGATATAGACCAAAACCTCATAATTCGGGTCTTCCAAGTAAGAACAGACCTACAAGAAATCATGCACACATGACTAAGAGGACTAAACATAGAAGACGACAAAGCACATACATTTTGGTCAAACTAGCCAAACTACATATTAACCTAGGTAAATATCCACATGATTGTAGAAGGGCTTGAAAGAGAGAAAACATTCGATTGTGATCCTTTGGTCCCACAGCCAGACATAGGAGACATTCTCACCGACATAGACACTATCTTAAGAATTGAAATTTCCGAACACATGTAAGATACTTTGAGAAGATTACACAATCGTTAGTTCTAAATATAGAGGCCAAAAAGACATATGACTATTGGATACTAGGGATTAGGGATTGATTCTGCACATGACCATAGGAGGTCCACAACAACCATGAATCTGCGGTTGTAATCTATAGGTCCCGCAACCCAATGGGCCCACGAGACAATTAGACGTTGATGCTAGCCTACGCACATTAGTATTCAGATCCACTCCACTTCCACCAATCATCATCACATAATTATCCTCACTAGACGTAGCAGACCCAATCAAGCTAAGAATTTTGGACTAGACCGAGAGAATCGCCCATAGAATCCACCATATATCCATCATCCATCTTATGACCTGTCATGCAGAGACATACACGAAACAATCCCAAGTCATTTTCCACATATCCCACAACCTATAGACCGGATCATGCCAGAGCTTGATATTGATTGGAGCCTTCAAGTAGTCATCCTCACCGACCAATCTATCACACCAGTTCATGTTAGGAGGGCCTTCTTTGCCTTAGATTCACAGATTCCATTAGTGCGTGTCGAAGACATAAGATTTCCCAATTAGTTTGTCCATACCCCACGTATATTCCATCCCCACCGGCTGTCTCAGCATGACCTCGGGAGGTCGGGTGTGAGGAAGAGTTACTTGTAGATTCCCATGCTCGCTTGTCACTTTTCCATCGTATTGTAATAGTTAGAGGATGACTTTAGATATATCCTGTGTTTGACCACAAAATTAGATACCTTAGCCCCTAAGAAATATTTTGCATTTTCAGATATAATAGTGTGGGGGGGACCAAAGCACGTAGTGATATCTTGTAAGAGTCCTAGGATCACATTTTCAGTGGACTCCTTAAGCATAATGCCTCCGCCCACTGGGTGAAATAATCGGTTGTTATGAGAATCCACTAGTGTCTGACACTTGAAGTTGGGTTAACCATTCCAATGAAATCGATATCCCATTGTGTGAAGGGTTCCTCAACTAGGATGGGATTGAGGGTAATGCCGCGTTTCTTTAAAAACTGCATAAACTTAACAAACCTTACATTTGTTCATTTCCACTTGACTATCAGCAAACAAGCTTGGCTAGAAGTATCCTGCTTGCAAGATTTTTATGGCCATGGTTTGGGCCAAAAAGTGACCACCGAGTTCCCATGGTGTAATTCCCATAAGACTCTCTTGGCCTTTTCATTTTCCAGAATCTTAACATTAATCCATTAAAATTCCTCTTAAAAAGGAAGTTGTCAATCATGGTGAAATGAGTCCCTTGTTGTCTATAATACCTTATCTTTTTAAGGGGAAAAAGTTTGGATATCTTCCAGTCTACATGAAGAAAATCCTATCCAAGACCCATCCACATGAATGATCTTCCTAAAGATAGAACATCTGGTCATGTTCCCGTCGATTATGGGCATGGAGTCTTGGATGTAGACCTAGGTCATATATTGACATAGACCTCTTCCTCTTATGAGATTTGTGGGTTTCACCTCGACATCATATTCTAGGATCTTAGTGATCCAATTCACTCTTTTCTTAGTTATCTCACCCTCCATGATATATTCTTTTATGCTAGAGTGAGCCACCATGATCCAAATTTTATTGTGAGTGACCAGGTGCCTGAATTTCTTCAGATTTTGACTATGGTGTAGGCCTGTCTCTCCACAAAATTGTATCTTGTCTCATAATCATGGAGAGTCTTTGAAAAGAAAGTGATTGGGTGTTCCTCCATTTGTGATTCTCCTTTTTGTGTCAATACAGATGTAATGTTGTGTTCACCTCTGTATACATACATAATAAAATCCTTTGAAAAGTCGGGGTTTCACAACACAGGGGTAGATGCAATGGATTCCTTTATCATCCCAAAGGATTGACACCCCTCTGGAGTCCATTTGAAATTAAGACCCCCTCTAAGCATGAGAGTGATTGGGCGGATCGTTCCTGCAAAGTCTGAAATGAACTTGCTGAAAAATTTGATCCTTCCTAGGAAAGACTAGACTACTTTCTTATTGGCTGGTAGAGGTAGGTCCAAGATGGATCTAACCCTCTTGGGGTTGATAGAGATTCCTTCCTTTGATATGATATGTCCCAGGAGTTTACCCTGGGGAACTCCAAAGACACATTTCTTTGGGTTCGAGAGATTCCAAATTCTTGGCATTTTTTTAACACAAACTCCAAAGCGTCGAAATGATTCTTACTTGTTTTGGTGAACACCGTGATGTCATCAAAATATATTAGAATTACCTTGTTGATCAATGCGTCAAATGTAGATTCCATGGCCCTTTGAAAGTTAGCCTCGACATTTGTTAGCTCGAAGGGAATTTTTGCATAAGAAAAAGTTCCCCACTTGGTTGTAAATGTAGTTTTATGTTGATCTGTTTGTACGAGCCATATTTGATTATAGCTCAAAAAACCATCCAATAGGGAGAACATCTCTGAGCCCACCACTGTCTGTAATATCTACTCCATGGAGGGTAAAGGATAATGATCTTTCAAGGAGGCTCTATTTAGGTCTCTAAAATCTACACAGAGTCAGATTTCTCCATTCTTCTTCCTAACTGGAACTAGATTAGAGACCCAAGTTGTATGCTTTATGGGAAATATGATCATGTAGGATATTTTTAATTCCTCAGCCATGAGGGATTAAATTTTAGGATTCATCGGCCTTTTCTTTTGGCACACATGCTTAGTCCCTTCTTCAAGATCTATGGTGTGCTGGATGATGTCCTTATTGTAGCCATGTAAGTCATCGTACGTCCAAGCCATCACCTTATCATATTTGTGGCATAGGGCCACAAGTATCTCTTTTTCCTCGGGGTCACCGATCTTCCTACCTTTAGTCTCCTTTCCTTAGTGACTTCAATTCTACATAGTCCTCCTTCATAGCTACAAACTTCCTTCGGTCAGAACTAACATCATTTGAATAAAAAAGAATCTCTAGGGTTATTAACCCTTTTGGAAGTCTGTTTTTCTTCAATTGTATAATATGATCTCCATATGCTTCCTTGATCTTAGGCCAGAGTTGGTCCACGAATTGATCGATTTGTTGAAGAAAATGTATAATTTACTTGTTGTCATTGAAGACTGTCGATGATCAAAATTTTGGGGATGGAGGGACGGATGATCAGCCCTATGGTGTTCTCATTCATTATTAAATCCTGATTTGGGTCGAACTTTGATCCAATCAAGGCCATCCTATATGATTCTATATTCTTCTCTCAAGGGATAACTTTGATGTTGAAAGCCTCGAAATCATCGATAAGATCCTAGACCAGTGTCGATAGGATCTCATCCTAGGATTCCTTGTGGCAGCAATATTTCTTACCTATGTTACTACTAACTCTGAGTTGCCAAAGAATCTCAGTTGCTTAATACCTTTCTTTCAAGCCATGATCAATCCGTGTAATAGAGCCTCATATTATACTTTGTTGCTAGTATAAGAGAACTAGAAATGGAAAGACTAGAGTAATTTTCTCCCACACGGAGATAATAAACACACTCCTGCTCTCGAACTATTCTTGCTTTTGGCCCCATCAAAATGTAGGGTCCATATTTGAGGATATTTGGGAGGATCCCCTTTCTTTTCATCATATCTCTTGGTTACCCCAGGAATCTTCAGATCTTCATAAAAAATGACATACGTTCCCACCCCACTGGAATCAAAATTTCTGAAAGGATCACCTAGTAGAAGGTTAGCCATATGAGTACTACATGGGGGCTTTGTCTTGTGTATATGATTCTTCTTCTCAGATGATCATTGCATGGGAATCCTCAAATCCTAAAGCTGACTTTTCAATTATATGTTCTCTAGTAAGGGGTTCTGATAAGACCTTCATTTTAGACCCGTACTTGGTTCACAAGATCAGATGAGACCAATCAAGAGACATATAGCCTCTGATTTTAACTGTAAATTCATGGGAGAGGCAAAGGCCAAAGACCGGCAAGACGTCAATCACCACAATATCATGCCAAGCAGAGGAGTCCTTTAATGAATCCAATGGTTTGAACAGACTTTCCGTCCAGTTGTATAACTCCTTTTCTCCAAGGCTCATATTTAATACCCAAGGCGTCCGCAATTGCTTTAGGCATGACTATAGTACTAGCACTAGAGTCTATCATACAATTATGCAGCAATTTATTACCTATAATAAGAGTAATGAAAAAGGGGCTTGGTCTTGGTTTATCGACCTCCTCCTTTTGATTCAATAGTATCGTCTCCACCGAGTTTCTCAGGATTTTTCTCTTTCCTTATCCTTTCCAAAGTAGTTGGGTCATTATCCAATCTAAGCACTTCTTGAAGCATCACTCTCTGATCTGGAATACTCAAAATATCCCAAAGGGAAGCCTTAGCTGGTGCTTTCTTGAGTTGTTGAACCACATTCACTGGTCTCGGCAGAAATGCTTTGGATGATGATCGACATTTTATTACGTTTCCTATGGGGGGTGATATCTGGGTTGTGAAAAAATTCCTGAGATTTCTCTTTGGTGATAGGTTATGATGTGGTTTTGATGGTTGATGGCCCTTGTAGGGATTCTCTAATCGTGCTTGAAATCGTAGCATTTGCTTCCATGATTCTCCTTTTGAAATGTGTATAGTAGTTATATTGGACAAGATTTGTAATGGGTGTTTCATTAGTAAACACAGATTCTTCTCCTTCTATCCAGGAAAAAAGAGCATGCTCCAAAGATGATTTCCACTTCTTGTTCTAAGGACATTCCTTGACTCTGTGTGGCGTAGGTGGCATTATAGAATCTGAAGAGTGGAGAAGCACCGATTTTTTTATCTCATAGAATTATCTTAATCACTTTGCTCAAATACTTTTTGATGTAGGTTCCCCTAAGGGAAATCTCTTGGCATGTGGGAGTCATTATAGGGGAAACACCATGCATTAGGATCTTCAGCAAAGTGATTTTGACCGGGTACCATTTCTCTTCCACTATTAGGTGGGATAGTCTGGAGCGGCATTGGTATGGGCACTAGTTGGTTAGAAGGGTGTGCAAATGGTAGCCTTTGGTTATTCTAGTATTGAGGAGGAAAATTAGGCCTGCTACTTTGATAGTTTTGGTAGTTTGGTTTTGGGTAAGTGGCTGATTCCTCTTAAGATTCACTATTTCATTAGAAAATATCCTCAGAATATTTCTCATTTCCTCTAATTCAGGGTTAGAGGTTGATGATGTGGAAGTGGGGGCTGGAGAAAAATGAGTGGACATATAACTCTTTAGTGATGTAGGGGTTTGAGCCAAGCTTGGTACTTGAGGGAGAGGGGCCATCTCGGGGCACATTGGCAAGAGGGCTATGGGAGGAAGCTTCCCAACATCTATTAAATTATTCTCATCTTGGACAACAATATTATAAACATGTGGTAAGTAATCCCCTCCTGATGATTGAATCATTACTGAGACATCTGAATTTAGATTTTTTAAATAAAAGATGATAACCATACCTGTGGGCGGTCTCGCCAAGGCGGGAATCCTTTGCAAAGTTTTATGAAACCTGGTATTGAAGTCGGTCATCATCTCTTGTGGGCCCCTTTTTTATATTCATAAGATGTTGTACAAGTGATGATCTATCTCCTTTTTTATTGAATCTTGCTACTATCGACACGTCTCCTAATCCATTCCAAGTGCCAATGTTGTTGGGAGTCAGGGACCGACACTAATCTAGTCCTTTACCTTTGAAGGAAATGACTAACATTTGTAAAGTGATGTCTTTCTCTCTGATGTAATGTACCATTCATATCTCTGCTACATCCTGGAGGTGTTCTTCAGGAGTATTGAGGTCCTCTCCACTGAACTTGGGTAATGCCTTTAGCACGTTAATGGGAATAATGTTCCACACTGCTAGGGGTGTGGGTAGAATAAGCGGACTCCCTTGATTCCATGGAATAAATTACCTACGAGGTTGAGGTTGAAGGTGAGCCATAATGATAGGTTTGAGGGTCCTAGTTGACTATGTAAAAGGCCTACCTAGTGGAGGTGTTGAGAGAGTTCGGTACGGGGGACAAAGATATCTGAACTTGTCTTCCTCTTCTGTGACATGGAGGAGATAGCTGCAAATAGTCAATTAGACCTTCTTCCCTTGCTCTTGCCCTTGTCCACATTCATTTTGTTCTTTCAAGTGGGTGGAATAGATATTTCTCCAATTAGTAGATCTTTGATGATGCAAAATCTAGGATGAATGTCCCACTGGTTGTGCTTAGGAAAAATGTTGACAATTATTCTTGCGGATGAATCGCCAAAGTCATTGGAAACCTTAGGTTAGTAGGACGTGCACCCTAAGGTAACCTCCATATTTTAAAGAAGCTAGATATTCTCTACTGAGTAGGGTAGGGTTAGAAGAAATCATGAAATAACTTAAAATAACAAGGCGATGCACCAATCTAGAAACAGAAAGATACATAATACTTAAAAGGGATTATCTAGGATAGTCGAAGAGTTGTTCAGCATAATCTACTATTATGATAACATTAGTGTTTGAGGACACGAAGTGATTGATTCATAGATATTGAACGAATAGAGAAATTCCAAGGGCATTAAGCATGATGAATTTCTGACCCATTTAGAACTACTTATAATGAAAGAATGGAGATTCAGAACATAAAAAGTCAATTTTCACAGAATAAGAACTCTTTATTCATAGAGAAAATGATACATAAGGCCCTCAAAGGCACATATTACACTTTTCTTTTATGACAGAGGCTTACTGAGGCTAGACTCCTACAAAATACAGAACTCCTTGCTTCCCCTCCTTCTTTTCTATAAAAATCTCTCCCTTTGTTCTAGAACTTCTACTTCCTTTTAAAGACCCATTCTCTCTCTATCGCTCGAAGCTTCCTCTTTTCTCTCCCTCAATTTGATAGGGATTTCATTCTTATCTTTCTAGCTCCTGCCCCAATATTTTAAATACAGAGCTACCACTGTCAATATTTAATTTAGATGTTTGACCTTCTGATCTGGAATAAATATTTTAATTATTTATAGGGATCCATGCATCTGCTCTTACTTGGTATCACCACCGAGTCTCTGGTTGGCGAAGATATTTTTTTGCCACATGGAGGGTTTGTGCTTGTTTAGGGATGTATTTCTTTAGCCTTATACTGAAAGTGCACTAGATAGACATGTGGAGGGCTTCCGCTTGCTTCTATTGTGTTTTGACTTTTCAACCTATTTGGGAGTGACTTTATTGGGCCTTGGACACATGGCTATCTTGCGTGAGTTTAGGACCCTTTCATTTTTTCCTCATACTTGAAAGTTCACTAGATGGAAATGTGGAGGGATTCCACTTGATTTTCCATACTTAGTTGATTTGGGCTTTGAGTGAACAAAAGAAGTGAGGGTCGGGGCAACAAAATATGCTCAATAAAAGAGTCTCAACAAAAGAATGTAATAAAGTCTCATTTAACACACATGGAGGAATCAAAATAGCCATGAAGGACTCAAGGACACTTGAAAGGACCCCCATAACCTATTACAAGCCAAAAACTAAACTTTATTTATCTACACAGTTGATGCTCCTGCATCATTCTCCCTAGGTGGAAGAATTTGTGTGCTAGCTTAAGTAGCTTTATTATTTTTCTTCTTCCAATTGTAGTGCCTCCTTGATTTCTTCTTTTTTTCAGCTATGTCTTCTTCATCTTATTTCTTTCTTTTGCTTCCATATCTCTCTTTTATATTCTTCTTCATGTTATTGCTTTAAAAAATGCAACTAGTATTTTGTATCTTCCTCATTCGAGCTCTTTTAAGAGCTTATTGTTCAATTATTTTCACTTCTTCATCTATTATACCTGCAAAAACATAGTCACACCAAAGATTAGATATAAAACATGAAGACTTTGGAGTCTCCATCACTTTCTTTTGCATGTCCTCTAGTTGTTCTACCTCCAAATCAACCTTCAAAAGTGTTTTCTCTTCATCTTCAACCTCATTTCCATATTTTCCTCTTTATGAAGCTGATTTTCATCTTCAATTTCTATACAAGCATCATAGAATTCATCTTCACCTTCACCCTCTTCTTAATTTCTAAAAGACTTTTCATTTTTTCTTCCTTAAGACAAGATAAAAAGCTTTATCTCACTTCTTCTTCATCAAATTTATGATTTTCTTCATACACAACCTCTTTGATGACCTCTTTCTCTTGTTTTTTTACATTCTTCTCCATTTTCCTCAGCTTCCTCTCTTCTTTTCTAATCTCTTCTCTCAACTGCAATCTTTGTTTCCTCTTCACAAGAAACCCTATTGACCACTTAATATTCCTTCTTATCACAAATCATAATTCATTTTTACTTCCACTATGCTCACAAATTTCATCAACTTCTCAATCTTCTCCATATCCTTCCTAAGCTCTTTCAGTTCTTGTTCAACCCATAGGTCTTGTTTTCTTTCTTCCTCTTTCCTCTTTCCTTCTTTCTTCTTTCTATATCTCTCATCTTGCTTCTTTTTGTGGCTATGTAACATCATCAACCCTTTCATTGTTTCTTCTTCATCCATTTCTCTCTTTCTCTCTCTCTACAAATTCTGATTCACTTTGTTTTGTGTCTCACCTAGGTTTTCTTTCCCACCTAGTATTTTGACATGATTTACTAATTTTCTTTATTTATTTCACTTATTTTCACTCTTCTCAGCCACTTTTCACTTTCTTTTCCTTAACTATTTGCTCAACTGCCAAAAATTCTTTAATGCATTCTCACTACTCGGGGTTAGCATAAAAATATTCAAAAACTCATTAACGGCCCGCTTTATGATACCAAAATGATGTAGAGGGATGAACCAACTCCAATACAATAAACTACAATTTAGTATCATCATGTTGCAAAAAAAACAAAAGCATGTCATTTCAACAAACCTCAAGAAGCTTAATTTTCTTACAATTACCCAATATGCTTTAAAAAATGAATAAAATGAAAAAAATATCTTCAACATGCTTAAATTCATCTAAAAATTATGATCAAGCACCCCAAGAAGTTACAACCCATCATTTATCATCATTCACCACAAAACTACCTTGTCTTATTCTTAAGAACATTATCTTTTCGAGGTTGGTGTTGGGAACAACCTAAAAGGACCCTAGATAAATTAAAAGATGTTTTGGATTCCCTTTTTGACCCTTTAGATCCATATAAAAATTTCACTTAACAACTCCCAAGGTAAACCTACTTTCCACCACCTTGCTCTCATACACTAGATTTTCCTCGTAGCCACGTCTAAAGACAAATTTTGATGAATTTAACAAACTAAAAATACTTAGATCTCACTTCATCAAGGTTTTTAGACACCCTTTATTGCATTTAATATTATTACAAATTTTTAGCTTCTATTTCCAGGTACATCAATTTGTATTCTCACTTAACCATTCATAATTAGCCCTAAATTAGTAGCCTTCTCAACACCTAAAGTTTATAGTATGGAACAATCTATAAAATTTCATGAAAAAGTGTTTATTTTTCTAGATACCCATTAAAGATTTATTATTTCATGCCCAATTTCATCTTCCAACCCCTAATAAATTTCTCCCAACTCCAACTTCTCCTTTTCCACTAGGTCTCTCACAAGCTAGATTTTGTGATATCTTCTTATAGAATTAACTTATCAAAGAAAAGAAAGACATTTTGGACAGACACTAAGCCAATACATCTTCCCCATAATCACTGCAAATACTTTCTTAAGAATTTTTAGAAAGATTTCAAAGTGTTCCTTTCAAATTGGGTCTTCTTAGGCTTGAATTAGGACAATAATAGAAATCATGGATCATATGGTATCAAATCATTCCAAAAATTCAAAATGTCTTTAATGAGGTTTCTAAGATGGTATGTTCTAATTTTAATAATATTTCAACAACAAAAACATAAATTACACAACTTTTTGCAAACTTTCCCTAGTTTAGGGTTTCACACTTTGATCTGAGAGATATTTTTAGCCATAAATGACACAATTTAGGACTTCAAAACTTCTAGTTTGACTCAAAAGTTCTATAAAAACATCCCTCAACTTTATAATTTATACCTAAACACGTGACTCCTTGTGTAATGGTCCCACCAACTCAGTTTGCACACTCTTTTCCACTAGAATACCATGTTTTCTTCATGCATAGTTTATAAAGAAACACTTAATTCTCTTTTGGCATTCATAACTCATGGAAATGGAATTTAAAATTTTTCTGCATGATCTCAAAGGCTTGAATCAAATTATAAAATTCCCTTTCCAACTTTTCTTATAAAATTTCTCAAAAATTCTCAAGAACTACTCGAATCTTGTCATCTCACAACTTCCTCCTCACTTGTGACCTTGCAAGAAGGAACCGTATATTCTTGCTACTATTTCACAAACATCTCAAGCTCTACCCAAACAAAAGGTTACAATTAAAACCATAGTTTATTATTTCATGATAGAAACCTCTACCCTTGACTATGATTATGGTTATGCTTTGGACGATCCCCATTTGGCTAGTTATGCCCAAATTTGGGACAAATGAGTCTAGCATTACCAAATCTCCTCTCGATGCATGCTCACTTGTGATGTGAATGTTATTATTGTGTAAGAATAATCCCCACATTATTTCAAGCATCATCATAGCAAGCCAACACCTGAGCCTCAAGAAGCTCCGCCGACTTCATCCTCTTCTCATGTTACTACTAGATCACGTAACATGCATCCTTTAAAGGAAGGGGAGTGTATATCTAGTTTTGACTACAAAGTGATGGAATTATTAATGAAAAAGAACTAGATGTGTCGAAATAATCCATACTGAACCATATTACTCATTCTAATCCTTTCTTTCCTCTTGCCATTATGTCTCCTCCTCCTTTTGGGGTAGAGCCATACTACACATGGAATGAGGCTTCAGGGCATGATGTGTTTGAGCCTAGAGCTTAAAAGAAGCATATGAAAAATATCGAATTTGATGTTAGATGAGATAAATCCTGAAAATATATGCAACCCTTTGCCTCGGCTCCACTATATTTCTCACACCATGGTTATTGCTTGTATATCGACATGCATAATTTGGTTATACATAGAAAGTGCTCGGTTTCAGAGTCCTGTTGACATGGAAGTAAGCGTAGAGCTGAATCTTCTCAGATCCATCCACCTTCCCCTAGACCATCTAGACCTTAACTTATATATGGGCCCCCACCTTGCCTTATGCCTCACCACACTCTTGATGATATTTGGTGCAGATTCCTCGCTTAGTTGGAGGACCAAATTAATGATACTATGTTTGCCACATGATCTCGAAGTTAATTTCTAGGTAAGAACCACCCAACGTGCTATTGAGGGCCTCATGACCCATGTGCATAGTCATATCTTAAACCAAGTATATGATATCATTATTGATACTCTACAATCATTCACCCCTCATGGATAAGCATATTCTTTAAAAACATATTGACTATTATTTCTTTGGCCGGGCTCTTACTCTCGCTCCCCTTTGGTTTTTCACATCTCGCACCAATATTATCATTGCTTGGGATCTTCACCTCACTTGGGTTTATCATAAATTTATTTTTCCCGACACATCCTACCATTGGAGTGTCATGGTCTAGATTCCTCATTTTTGGCTTTAATTCACCATGGCTTTCCTTAAGTAGATTGTGATGGTCTTGTGCATCCTTGCTTAGGTCTTTGACCTTGCTTGGATTTATCTCTCACCTACTAGATATCTTTTCGAATCATCATGATTTTTTTCCTAAGTGCCATGAGTATTACCACATACAAGCATGAGAAATAATTAAAAGCAATAAGCAAATCATCATTTCATCAAATTCATGAACAATCACCAAAATCATCAAAATAATCATCATCATCATCATATATATATATATATATATATATTGAATCAGTTTATACATCAATAAAATACATCACAATATCTCAAAAGACATCATGCTACATCATCAATATATAGGTTGCTCAAACATCCCCACCCCTTGGGGTTGTTTATGGATGCTTTGGCTTGAAGGTGCTACTCTGGATGCTCATGTTGTGCGAGCTAGAGACTCTACCCTAGATCAAGCTTCGGAGGTCTCTCCTTGTGATCTCACTAGCTCTACCTCTAGCCTCATAATCCTCTTCAGTAGCACTCTTAGCATTTGTGAGGCTTGTTTCCTACTCCCGAACCAAGGTACCCATTTCCTTCAATAATCTCTCGTAACATCATATCCATGATTCCCATGTTTTTCATGGCCTACGGTCTCTCGAATCTTCACAAAGTGTCCCGAAAGCCTCTCCCACTAGCCAAAATTCTTCCACCGAATCACCATCGATGGCGTGGTGGGGTCCGTCATGATGGAGGTATCCGAACATCCAATACTTGGGTCTGGGATCTCATGGTGTGCACTCTTTATCAAAGATTTCCACCGCTCTATTGTCTTCTTTGCAAAATAAAAAATTTACCAATCGATACCAATCTAGTCATCAAATCTAATCATCTATACATTCTAACATAAGATAATCTTATTCTTACATGGCTTCTCGATATGATAAACGGTCATCTCACCATCTCCAAAACCACCTAATATTACCTCATCCTCACCAAATTTCCTATACCTCCGTCCCAACATATTGTGCCCATCTATCTCTGGGGCACCAAAATCATATCTCTCCTACGGTGAATCCAGGGCCTTTACCATAGTTGCAAGGTCATCTCCATACCAAATGTCATCGAGATAACCACCTCCTGGTCACCGCATCTAATTCTCTTTTAGCCATGGCTATAGATGTCTCTCCTCTCATGTGCTAGAACCATTTGTGCCTATATCACCTACTTGTGGGTCCAGCGAGGTCCTCCATTAGATCCCTCATTTAAAATCTCTACCGTAATGATGTCTAGTGGGTCCCGAGCTACCCCGCTCTTAGAATCTGCCTCCATCCCTATCTTCCTATGTCCCATAATCTCGAGGGCTGCAACATCGGTACTATATCCAATACCCTCAACCTCTCTCTCATGATTGTCCATAGGATGGTATTGGTGGTATTATTACTGAGCTCATGCATTCAAAACTATATGGGCACCCTGTCTATCTCGATGAGCCTCTACCCTATGAAAGAAATGACATGTCATCTTTGTAGCTGCCTCTAAATTCTCTACCTATGGCCAACTGGGCCATTGATCTACATTCCCTGTATAGAGCTCCCACACGACCTCATCCAGATGTACCGTCATAGTGGAGGATAATCTAGAAGTTATCTCACTATTAGACCATGTGCTCATTAGAGTAATATCAGAGCATATCCTACTATCAATAGGGGTGTCCCTATGGGCCTATGCATGGGAAATATCTCATATATCTAATCTGTCAATAATATCACAGGACCTATCGTCCTCTATGCGCTTCGTTGGACCCTATATAGATCATGCACTAGTTGCAACCATATAGTGGTCTCCCAGCTAAACAACACATTATGATCTATCACATCTCTACATAAAACCATAAAAATAATGGAATCATCCCATATACCTTTTGACATAATATGCATGCCACGGTAATTCCCATCACCACTTTTTGGATATCTGGAATCTTTGTAGTGTGTACCATGTTGTGCCTAATTCTAAGCATCCCCTCATCATATGACTCACTACATGTGGCCCATATGACCAAGGATCTCCTCTTTTCTATATCCATGGTGAGATCAAAATACATACAGGATCCCTCAATTGGTTATCCCAATATCTCGTGCACATCTTGAAGTGTCACACTCATTTCTATTGTCTTACCGCCCACCACCAAAAGGTGTTGGCCCTAGGCTCCCATGCTACCAAGAACATCTGGAGAAAATCCATACTTAATGGTATCTTGAGAATTTGCATGATGACCTCAAATCCCCATCTCTATAAGTGTGATTTCTTTATATCTATCAATCCAGAAATCATATCATTCAGCCATGCTATATCCACCACTTTCCATAGGCAGATCCTCCGATCCTCCTGCAATCACAAATCAATAAAATTCAGGCATTAGATTAATCAAAAATCAATTTAAAATTTAAAATCATAATAATCTACATGCTTCATAATACTTTCCTATGCCATTGGCCCTATTTTCTCAAGGGATTGATGGTGTCTAGGTTCCATCTGCGACTTTTAAAAATTAAAAATTAAAAATCTACTAAATGAAAAAACTAAAAGTAAATCCCTCTAAAACCCACTTGTATTTTTTCCTACTCTACCCAATGACACAATTTTTTCTAAAAATGGCACCCTATTGCCTTCACATTTCCCAAAAATTCAAATTACTAATAATATTCCTAATTGAATTAAATGCAATGAATTACCCATGGTTAAGTGCATTTGCTTGCTTCTCCTCATTGATATTAGCCTCCTCCACATACTCATGCCATATCACTTCAATAACTTCCAAATTTAGAATTCCAGAGATCAGTTTTCTTAATTGAAAAAATCGTAATAAGTAAATAACCTCAAAAATCCTATATAAAATTCAAATTTTCTATTTAATTTCACCGTGATTGTCCTCAATCTTTCAAATCCCACCATTTTAGTTCCCAATATTTGAATACTCCATCGTCGGTTGGGTTGGGATTATGATCTTAGCTCATTCATTTTGACATATTACATGCCTTGTTCCACTCTTTAGCCAAACATCATGTTTTCCGACCCTATTCCCAAATCCATGACATCCATCCCACATGCCCCTAACTAGGTGATTTATGTCTTATATTACTGATGATCCTCTAGTGTTTATTTTTATTTTTACTTCTCGTGGTTATAAAAACATGGTTTATGCTTGACGTAGCAGAAAACCGATACTATCGTGTACACATTGGTGTTTCATTCTAGCTAGTCCTTTCCTTTCGTAATTTACTTTCGTTTTATTATTATGTATAGTTCTTTCCACATACTATCCCATGTTTCATTATTGCAACATGCAATAATCAATGGATGGGGCATATGTATACACCTAAATTTTTATGCTTTCTATTTTCATACACTGTTACTAACAATTCTCTTTTTAGGTTAGAGGTTGCTAATGCATCTATCTCTAGAATGGGTGCCTTAAGGGGCTCATTCTAGGATAGGGTATGGTTATTCACGTAACCATTGGGTTAGGGATCATACATGGAGAGAGATCAGCTTTCAGTCCCATTTATGTATTTATTTTATCATATTCCTCTTATTTTTCCTCTTATCTTCTTGTTTTTCTCCTCATTCTTCTGACATCTTGCTAAATCATGACCGTATTTCTTTCATTTTTCATCATCATTGTTTCTCATGTCTCCTTGTACATATCCATTTTCTTTTCCTCCCTTTCCATGTGATTTCCCATGGGTGATTGCGTGAGTGTAAATTCAAATTCCTTCGATGCCTTCACCCACGGGCGATGGTGTCGGTATAAGTGCCCCAACTCCTATTTGTACATTAGAACATCACATAACTACACAAAGGAACTCACTTTTATCTTTGATCTTCTCGCGCCCACTTGCACCTTCTCATTTAGCTTCCAGATTTCTTGCATCTTGACTCTTGGATTGGATCTTCTTCTTACTTGGATTGGTTGTCTCACACTTTTTGGTCATCTATATTGAGCTAGGACTGTATTGTTTCCTATTCTCCACTTCAAATTTGTTCTCTCTTGTTGTATGGTCCTTTGTGAAATAGATGCATCAGCGACCTCCCCTCAATAGGTAAGTGTTCTAACTCACTTTGTCATTTTGTATAGAGTAGTTTCTGAATTTGATACATACTCTATGTTAGCTTAGTATTTTATGGACATGATAGGTTAACATATTGTATTTTAGTTCAGTTCATGTTACATGATTTCCTTAGGTTAGCATAATCCTTACATGCTTATTTTACCTTTCATTTCCACCCATATTGTTGATACCTCCATAGGGCTCCTTCCTCTTCTTCAACATAAGGCATTGGAAACCATAGTTTATGGTGGTGTAAGGGTTACTTCCTTTTGGTATGCAATCATAGAGGTCCCTGTACCCCCTTTAATTCTATCCATTTGTGTGTTGGTATTTTTGTGTCCTTTACTTACTGCCTCATATACCCTGTTTGAATGGATGATAAGAGTGCACGATGCCTAGACACATTTTTTGCCCATCATACAAACATACATTTAGCTATAAAACTAAGTTTATATTAAATAAATAATAATATTACATATTCTTATTTATTTGATTATAAACTATATTATATATATAGAGCATTTAATAGTAATGTTATAACACTCCCCTTAATATTAAGTGGGGATTAAATATGCCAACATTACCTTGTATATAAAAGGATTTACAATCCTTAACCCATAGTGAGGGTTTAGGATAACATATCACATTTTAAGGATTTATACACCTTCATAATGTTACACTTACCTTTTGGTACAAAATGAGTCGAATCCATAAATTGTAAGTGATGATTTAGGCTACACATGATTTGTGAGACTACATCTCACAGTTTCTCATGGAAAATCTATACCAACATCTCTAGGATCATTTTATGAAGTAAGGACCTCCTTTACAAAATGAAACAAAATTAATGGACTACATAGTAAACTTAGAGTGATAAGTTTACTAAGATCATAAAAATATCTTTTACAATGCTTTAAATTTGAACAATAATTATAGAGGTGAAGGAGAAAACACATGGCTGACCATTAGGAGGTGGAATTTTCATGCACACCCCACCTCAAAGGAAACTCGAAATGTCAAACATTACACAAAACTTGCAAAAATTTACATCAAATAATTCCTTCATAAACATATCTATAAATTGATCTTCAATTGGGAAGTACTAGGGATCTATATCATTTCATAACACCTTCCCTTGGATGAAGTGCATAAGTATCTCTATATGATTCATTCTCGATTTGGACTAGATTATTATAAATATGAATACAACTCGACTATCACATGTAGCAAAGTACTTCCTTTAACTTCCATGTGAATATCTTCCAACATCTTCTTTAGCCACATGGTTTCTTTTTTGCTTCCATTACAATTCTATATTTTACCTTTGTAGAAGAGATGAAGACTATTAATTAATTTTTATACTCTAAGTAATGACACATGTACCAAACTTGAACATATATCCAGCTTCTATATTTTCTATCTATCACATCACCATCATAGTCGAATCACAATATCCCTATAAATCTGCATTATCGAATAACCACAATATAAATCATTATTGATTTAACTTTTAGCCATATATGAATCCTACATTAATATATTTAAAATCAAGTTGTATACCAAATTTTAATGACAATATCTTTATAATCAACCATGTCATATTACCAATATATTGAATTTTTGAAAAAACAACTTCAACATTTCAATCTTAAAAAAATATTAGATGCAATCAATGTTGAAATTCTCCAATACAGACATAAAGGCATCCCCAAGTGTCATTTTAATATGCATATAATGCTATTTTTAGTAATCACATACTAATTTAGAGTTTAGAAATGTTTTATCAACATATATATCTTCATTATCTTCTTTAAGCCTTTTAATTTTGTGATAAGATTGATTTTTAACTAAGGCTTTAAATTTAGATAACACATCTGATTTATTTTTAATAAATAATGACCAAATCATGCAATAATAATCATCAATGAAAGTAACAACATACATGTAATCTGTTTAGGTAAGGAACGTATAAAGGTTGATTAAAATCAATGTGGATAAGTTCCAGAGGTTTTGAGGAGATTGCTTCATGATGACCAAGGAAGGGGTTTGTTGTCTGCTTACCACATAAGCACACTTCACAAGTTTTCTAGGAATGAGAGATAGGTTATACCCCAATAACAAGATTAATCTGATACATGTCATACATGATCCTAAAGTTAACATGACCTAATATTTCATGCCACAACTGTAAATCATTCCTATTTTGAGTAGAATCAACATGAAGCATATGCAAAACCTTTACAAACACATAAACAATTATTTTGTATGCCTTCAACAATAGGAACATCTAACTCATTCTTAATAAACCATTTATCTTTTAGTAAATTACACTATAATTATTGAGTTAGTCATTTCAATTTAAGAACACACAAAACATCATCTATAAAGCTATTAGAAACTTTTCCTCGAATCCGAACATCGAGAATGGAATGATCACCTAGATAGATTTGATCATTACATTCTTTGATATCGATCTATAAGTCAAGTGCCTATATGCACCACTGTCTAATTTTTTTTTTTCTTCTCGCAATAATTACAAAAATATATAAAGGAACAACATTAGATTTTTTATTATTCTCTTGTTTTTGTTTACCCTACAATCTTCCTATTTGTGACCAAATTTTCTGTAATTGTGACATTTCCTATGAGCACTGACTCTTAAATGATTATTCCCTAATTTATTATCTTTACTAAGAGGTTTAAAATTTGATTTTTGATTCTTGTTAAACCTAGAAAAGTTATTCTTAGGTTTTTGTGCGAGAATTTCATGAGTGGCATTCTCCTTCAAATCAAAGTTTGACATGACTTTCTCTTCTTGAATTAAGAGAACACTTAGAGTAGATAGGTCGGGAATATCTTGTTTAATTTGATATTTTGAATTTAAAATGGAAATGAAGTTCCTAAACCTCTCATGGATGTTCATTTGAATAATAAAATATAATAGTTTATCATGAATTAAATTACAATTAGATCCATGTAATTGAGATTTAATGTTTATAATTTTTCCTAGAAAATTAAATACTTATTTTTCTCCATTAATGGCATTTTTCATTAACTTGAGAATATATTTTATAATTTTTGAAAAATGCGCACCTTTGTGCATCAATTCTAATAGTGTCCAAGCTTCACTTAGACTTTCCTGATTTCCAATGTGAAGTAGGAAGTCATCTTGCATGCTTCACAATATGATAGACATCACTTCTTGCAATTTCTGTTGAAATATGGATACATTTTCTGTTTATAGGTCGGTGCCTTCTTTGTAGCATTTACGACGTCTAGAGTTTGCATGCCATAAATTTTGGCTTCATTATGATCTTCCATATTTTGTAGTTAGTCTCGTTCAACATCCTGTCTTGTCAATACTAAAGTGATTATAACCCATCTTTAAACTTTCAAATTTCAAATCAAGAGAAAAAATTATCTTATTATGAAAATTATATGATCAAATCCATATTATTCACTTTTTGATAAAAATTTAGGTTTTACGGAGGTAAAATATTTGCAAAAGGTTTAGACCAAAATTCCCCTGTCATTATCCAATGTGGCATAAAAAATTGGAGGTATTTTCCTTGGTGTACTTTAATTTTCTACCTATAAGGCTTCACCACTTTAATTTTGTCATCGTAACGAAACATTTTAGAAAGTTTTTATAATCATCAAAAAAGGAATATTCATACAAAAGTAATATTGGTTAGTAGGTATTTATATGATTAAAAATATATTCAAAATCCATCTAATTTAGATATATACTAGTGTTTTCATTAAATCTAAGGTAAATGTATTTAATCATTTCAATATAATATACATCTATTTGAAAAAAATCAAATATGTATATCTATCTCAAGATTTTCTTCTTGGATTTTATAAAAATCACACCAATTAACAAGATATTAAGAATTAGATTTTTATCATATGCCTAATTTTTCTTGAAGTGTAATCATTTTACATTATTTCTATTGATAAAAATATTATGACATAATTGATTATGATAACAACATGTCACCATTTAGAACTAGATAAATAATATCATGTGTTTAAAAAATCAATATCTAAGATAACTACATATCCTTTTATGTGATGAATTATATATACATAGAATGGCAAGAAATTCATCAACTTAAACTATATCTTTTATTCTTTAAAAAAGTGGTCTCAAACGATATCTAAATAAAAATGGAACATATTAACCAATGCCAAGCTATAACCAATCAAGGGATCAAGGGATAAAGAACATGGTAATTATTTTCTTAATTATTTATTATTTTTAAAAAATTGTGCCCAACTCGAATCAACTCACACACTTTAAGTAACCAAGTCGAAGGAGGTGAGGCGGTCATAGACCAATGTGAATGAAGAGATCAACAGAGGTGGAGTGCTAATACCCAAGCCTCGACTAAGTCTTATACCAAGTGGTCCTCAAGGTCATCAATATGGTGGTGAAAGCCTTATTAAAGGATAAGGTGGTTGAGTGACCTTATTAAATGAGGGTTTATGTATTATCCCATTGTCATGGAATTTTTAAAGTGGAGTGGGTACAAGGAGAACAACACAAGGAAGTCAACTAATTTAAAGTGTGTGAGTTGATTCAAGTTGGGCACAATTTTAAAGTGGTTCACATACCACCAACACAATGAATTCAACTAATTTAAAGTGGTCCACATACCACCAATTCATTCCTATGCTAAGTGAGCCACCACGTAATGAGAATAACACATATAAGGTGGCCAAGAATTGTGGAGTGACCCTACCCCATTTGACATGCAATTCTCATTTACAAAATACCCACAATAAATCAAATGTCAAGGGAGCCACGTGAAGCGAGTCTTTGACAAAGTCCACGGTAAGGGTTTTATTTGTAAATGACATAAATTTGGAAAAATTACTTGTAAAACCTATATTAGGGCAAGTGTTGTTGATTATGTAATTTTCTCACAAATTTTAATAGAAAATATAAAATAAGTGGAGATTGATGATTCTATCAAGGACCTAAAATCATATCATAATCTAACTTCCATAGTGGTAGATTGGTTGAATAAGAGTTAGCTCAAAAGGAAAGAACAATCCCAACATCTTCTAAAAAAGGAAGAATTCTTGTAACATAAGAAAATTATGACATCTTCAAATTGGCATTGAGTCTCTTAATACAAGAGGGGAAATTAAGATCATAAGGCCTTGAAAGCTATGAGTTAACAAACCTACTTAAGAAAGACCTTACAAGTTGTAAAAGAACCAAAAATAAAATGAAGCAAACAAATTATTTTTGGTAAATATATGGTTTGATGAAGATTTTGGGGCGGAAATGAGAGCTCTTAAAGGAAAAGGTATAGAGAAGTTGAACACAAAGTTGTACAAAAATATCATAAATAGAAAAAGATGAGTTCATGACCATGAGGAGGGAATAGATCATACACTTAGGGAAAATAACCCAAAATCATTTTGGAAGGAGCTTCAATCAAAGAAAAACATTTAGATGATAACAATATCACAGCCAATCAGTGGTTTGAGTTTGTAAAAAAAATTTATGAGAAGGATCCAGAGATCGAAGGCCCCCTTTGGTCAACACGGAAAAAATCTTTTTACTTTACAATAAGTTAAAGAGGGAATTATGAAATTTGGGGTTGAAAAGCCAAAGTCTTAGAGGAATTTCAGGCATAATATCTAAAATGGGAGAAATAATTTCTAGCTCCTCACATTTTTGACATATTCAACAACATCATTTAATAGATTTTTCCTGGAGATTGGACCACTAGTCTTGTGATACCTCTTTTTGAGAGTGGATATATTTACAATCCTTCTAATTATATAAACATCATGATCAACCCATTGTTTTAAAAGTTGTTTGGTTGCATGGTGGAATGCATAATTAATAAGCGAGCAAAAGAAAAAGGTAAGGGAGAAAAATAAAAAGTAGGGTTCAGACCTAAGTATTCAAAAATAGATCATAGTATCACTTTAAGGCACATTATTGAAAAAGTTTGGAATGATAAAGATGAAGCTTATTACTATTCTATCGACTTCAAGAAGGATTTTGACATAGTTTGTAGGAACAAGCCTTGGGATAGAATGAAGGAGCTTGGTATTCCAGTGCATCACATATAAGATTTTCATATACTTTATGAAAAGGTGCAAGTCAAAATCAGAACTCAAATTGGTATCTCAAAAGTATCAGGAGTGATATTGGGGTTAAACAAGGATGCCCATTATCACATACTTTATTTTTCCTATATATCAAAAAAACTTGAGGAGTGGTTAAATATGTAGAGTGAAGATGGTGTTTTCTAGGAGAGTATGTTGTAAAACTTATCCTTTACACTCGATGATCTTATCTTTATTGTTAGGTCCACTCAAGGACTACAAAATCATTTATGTGTGCTTGAGAAATTTTGCAAATATGTGGGGATGCAAGTCAACACCAATAAGACCAAGATTATGATCTTCTCCAATAGAAAGAAAATAACTTAGTATGATTTCTATTTCAATGGAAGCATTTTAGAAGAAGTAACAAAGCACAAATATCTTGGGTTTGACTTTAATAATAAGCTTCGCTAGGAGAATCCTAAAAAAAAGAGAAGTTTAGGATTGGAAGACTACACATACTTTTTTGTAATTTTAGTAACTCCAATGGTGCTTTATGGATGTGAGGTTTGGGCTAGCAACATTTCAAACTCAAGGTGGAAATAATTTGAGAGGATTAAAAATCATGATTACTAGCAAGTTCAAATTAAAGATCTTAGTCCCATATGAGATTCTTCTAGTTGAAATGGGGTTGTACATCTAGAAGCTCTTTGTTATGGTTTGTCTCATAACATATTTAAAAAGGATTGAGAAAATGGAAGATAGTAAATGGCCTAAGGTTGTCCTCAATGAGTATTTGGAGAAAAGAAAGAAGTCATGGATGAGTCAAACAAAAATGGCTTTAAAAATGGAACATTTACTTGAATGCATGTCCTAATAATAACCAAGAGATAAAAACTTTTGTTATAGATAAATTCTGCCAAGCTATGTGGGGAAAGCTATTAGGGAGAAAGAAGAGGTATTATTTGGAGGAATTCAACTCTACATGTGATCATAAACAAAAGGATTTTATTGGGGCTATTATCCCGTGGAAAGAAAAGATCCTCATAGCTCAATTGAGAAAAGATTCGCATCATATTCAGTGTGAAACAAGAAGATGGAAAAACTCAAGAGTCGTGGGAAGAGAGAATTTGTTTCTTTTACATGCAGTGCAAAGTGGAGATAGAAACATTTCATGTTAGAGTGTAATGCTTATAATGACATTAGGGCCCATTTTGCTAGCAAAGTAGCTATTGCTTCATTTCAAGATATTTTCAGTGAGAATATGGTTGAAAAAATAGGGAGATGATTATCAAAATCACCAATAGGAGATCGAATGTTAGAAAGTTATTTTTCAAGATCTGTTGTCCCATAGGCTATCTTTGTTAGCCTCGTGGACATTAAAATTCTTCTTCTTTGTTTTTATATGCCAACTGTCATGTCATGTTAACCAAAGAAAACCATGTATTCCAAATTCGTGGTTAGGGATTTGGTATTAATAAAATATGTTTAAGCTTTACAAAAAGATGTGGTTTAACATATAACCGTTAACCACCCCACCACTATCCCTGTTAACACAAGCCCATTATATGCGAGGGTATTTTAGTTAGGTCAAAGAATTTAAATAATATGTATAGTATTAAATATAAATTATATATAGAAAAACAAAAATGAGGGGTAGTTAAATGCAAATAATCCAAGTGCCTAGGGATATTTAGAAATCCCTTTGGGAATTTTATTTAAAAACGCACTTTTATAGATATAAACATGTAATTACAATTTTGATCATACAAAATATAAATGGACACAATCACACCCTATAATACCAATCATATCGAGCCATAAAATCCTAGAGAAGGAGGCCAATCAAAACATTATAAAAGTACAAGCCTCGATGAAAGAAGAGGGAAAACAAAACAAGGAACCGAAAAATAAGGCCGGAGCGAGAAACCTAGGACTCAACAATGAACATGGTAGAAGGAGGCTTGGGCAGAGGAATATATAGCCTATCTCCCAAGCTAGAGCTGTGGTGATTCATATCAAGGATATGATCCCATCAAGTTTCTTGTTGTTGTTGTTGTTCTTACTTATTAAGAATTGTCAAATTGCCATGAAGAAGAAATGACAAGGGATAGACATGGGAATTTTTCCTGTTGAGGGGCGTACCACCCCGATCCTCTAAGGTGCATGAAAATCCCACCATGAGTGGGTAGGAGGGCCAATACAAAGGGGACCACCGCCTTCGAGAGGAGCTCCACCGACTTTGGGAGTGGCACCTATGAAACCCTTGTCCACAGGAGGAGGGGGAGATTTGTGTGGCCAAGACGGTGAACAACGACAAGCATGGGCATCAAGAGGAACATGGTTGACTATATAAGGAAAAAACCCAATCGTTTTGTAAGTGTTGAAGGTATTCAACCTCCATTCAGACCTTCTTGGCTTGGTTCTGAATCTCAAACATCACAATGGAGAGAATAACCACTTTATTAGTGACAATAAAATTATATCCATAGGAACATTTTAAAATAGGGAATTTTTTCTATATTTTTACATATGAAACAAAATATCAGATCTGAATATGTGCCAAAATTTGTTCTAAATTGTAGGAATCATAAGCTGAGTCCCCCAAGAGAACCATCTTCTATGTAAATAAATCCAGGGATAATGGTTGGAAAAGTGAGTGAGTCAATTTCTAGGATGATTAAGCATGATGATAGAACAAAAATGTGCTTGATATAATTAGGTTAGTGGAAAACTAGGCAAGTGGGATTCAATCCCATGTGATTAAGTTGATCCCCTATGGGAAGACCTTGATGCAAAATGCACCAAAAAAGTGAACTTTTTTGGGTTCGACAAGAAATATCCAAACCTTTCGAATTGTCATTTCCACACATGTGAATGGGAGGTAACATATCAAAATTCACCATATGCAGTGGCGAGAAGGTAGTATCCCATGTAGGGTTTGTAATGGTGAAGTAGAGTAGTGGAAGGATAGTTCTAGTTATGCCAACATGGGACACCTGAAGTGATGCCTATTGTGTGTAAGAATTCCTCATGTATGCGAGAAATGATTTTTGTGATTGTTTCAACATATTGGTGTTGAATATTGAACTTAATAACTAAGGCTTCCCAAGAAAGCTAGGATCTAGAATTCTTACAAATAAATCACCCACCACTTTGATACCTTTTTTGAAGAGTTAAATAGCTTTAGCCCAAGGAGCTAGAGCAAGAGGGGCATCATGGAAAGTGAAAATGGATGACCACCAAAGAGAATAGGAGTTAATAGAAATGAATATGAAGCCATCCCCTTCATAAATAAGGTGTGATTTAAGAAATTCCCAATATTTTCAAATGTTGTTTGCTATAAAGACATCTTTTATTTTGGTAGTGGAGAAGGAATTCAATTTAAGGAGAGCCTTGACAGATGCAATGCCAGAGAAAAATAAATCAATCTATGTTCCCTTCCAGTATGTGGATCAACCATTTGACACAGAGATCTCACCCTTGAAGCTTGATGTCAAGTAGACCAAGGCCACCTACTTCTTTGGGTCTGTAACAAGTGTCCCATACCACTTGATGAAATCCCTTGTGGCTTTCAGAATTATCCCATAGGAAGTCTCTTAGATTTTTGTTTGAGATTAGATTAGGAAACATTAGAAGGAGCCCATCAAGAAGAGTGCTACACATGGGTGGTGGCAAGAACTTTGGAGAAAATTGTAAATTTTCCTACCTAAGAGTGGTTTAGTGATCCAATATGATATTTTTATTCAACTCATTAAACCACATAGATCCAAAGTTATGTTAAGTTGTCTTGGAAGGTGAAAGGAATGCCAAGGAATTTGAATTAAAGTGCCTAGTTGAATCCAAATCCATTCAATATTTGCAAGCCATGGAGGGGTAGGGGATTATGATTACCAACAAAATTGATTTTTTTACCATTAGATGGAGGAACTAGAGTCCAAAAAAATATCCAGACAATCCAAAGTGGTGTGGAAAAAATTCTCTTCTTCAAGGAGAGTGAGAAAATAATTATCAACAAAGTGACCATTGATTTTTAGTCTCGCATTTGGTAAGGTAATTGTATGCACCCAATTTTACACATGTTACATTGTTTGAATGATTCAAATTCCCAATGATGATTAATATATTTTCTAATAGTGTTTGAATCCAATTTTCCATTTATAGTGTATATTTGTAGCCGAGAATGATTTCCTTGTTCATTTCCATGATTTTCCTGCTTCCCTTTAGCATTCTATAATATTTTTCTTTAGATTTTAAGTTTAAGTTACAAAATATCTATGGCAATTATGCAATCACTAGTTCTCCCTCGCCGTGGTGGTTCTTGCAACCGCCCTCTGTGTAGACCAATAGTTATGTGTGGTTTTTCTTAAACCTCTTTTGGTGTGTTGGAATGCATTTCAACTTCTTTAAACATTATTTTAGCACACGTTTCTTGGTCAAATTGGTTGTTTTTGGGCTCATTTGATATGTATCAAATTTTCCTTCCCTCCTATTGACTAATTGGAGTTAGTTTCCCCTTCTTTGAGAGAGGTGGCATTTCTTGGCTGCCAAATGGCTTATACCATTTCCCTTCCATTTTTCTATAAGATCAAAAATTCTACCCAAAGCATTAGTTGGAGTTTTTTTTTGTGAATTGCATCATTATGTTACTGCAATCTTTCCAAGAAATATAAAATACAACCCAGTTCTATTGCATTTTTATTATCTTTCCTTTGTTGCTACTTGGATTGCCTGTAAGCCATTTCTGCTCCAACATTTCTTCACTTCTTCTTCTACACTACCCAACACTATTCCTTGGATTCATCTAAGCACCAAATTGGCAAAGAGGATGAGGGGATAATAGAGTAAAACCATCACTTGATTTATCATAGTTCTACATTTCCAGGTTGCAGATGTACTTAGTTTCTTGAAGCTTTCTATTATCTATTTATGTTTAAATTCACAATTTAATTAGAGTATTCAAATCAATAGAAAATTCATTGTTGTAGTTTCCATTTGTTTTCATAAATATTCTGGTGAAATATTATTCCCTACCTATCCCTATGGATTTTCAAGGTAATTTTTTCTAGAAGAAAGTTCCTACATTAGATTAGAATCAATTGTAATTTCATTTCAATCAGTAAGCTTTAATTAAATCCTTGATTTCTACTGGGGAAGTTGCAGGGGAAGAAGAGCTTCTGAGAAGATTTTATTTCTTCTCTTGTCTCTAAGGTAGGTTAGAGGAAGTTTTAGATCCAAAAATACAAATTGGAAAATCTTTTGTTTGATTAGAGTAGTTTACATTCACTCTACACAGACAAATAGCCACACCGGGTTATTTGTTTGTTTAGTTATGTTAATAACATTGTAGAATCAGTTTCAATTTCTTTTTATTTCTTATGTAGATCTATTTTATTTTTCTCCAAAAACATAAAGAATCCAAAAACATTATATTAGTTTATTTTATTCATTTAATTTCTATTATTTAATTGAAAAGAACAAAAACATTAGAATAGATTTATTTTGTTTATTAAATTAGTTGTTTCTCTTGTTAATTAGCTAATAGCAACATGTAGGTTTAATTAATTTAAGGAAAGTAATTGAATCATTTTGGTTTAAATATTCTTGTTTATATTTTGTTAATTAGGAATATAGATTAATTAGATGGAAAGTAATACAATTCCCCACGTCTTTAGTTGGCCTAGGATTAAATATCAACCTTTCCTTTGATGGATACTTTGTGAGTTTATTGATTCTCTAGTTCAATAGTTAGAACATATACCACAAGACTATTTAGGGTCCTCAACAACTAAGAGATGAAGTATATGATCCCTGAGTCCTATAACCAAACACATCTTACTACATACAAACATTAACACAAGCCTTAGAATCTTGGTTTTCTGATCGAAACCATTTCCACCTGCCAACATCTCGTAGTTGACATCCTTGGACGTTGAATTTGAAAGTGTTTACGATTTATGGTGAAACTAGCCCGAGATGAAACTAGTTCTCGCAATCCACTCACTCATCCTATTCACATGTTCGATATTTCACTTCCATGACCTTTTTGGAAACTTATACAAGGAAAAATAGGATATTTCCCATGCCTTTCACAACCCATTGTGATCATTTTTCATGAGTCAGATATTGACTGCCATTTACGCACTACCATCATCTTAGACCATTCCATTTCACCTACGCAGGTAAGACAAGATTTTCCTTCTTTATATGAACATATTCCATTAGTGCCCATACAAGAAATTATATTACCTTGATCTTTCCTTATCCACATTTTTCCTATCTCACCTTATATAGCTTCCACATAGCCATCTATCCATTCCACATTGGTTGTCTTGACATGACCTTGGGAGGTCGAGTGTGCCTGAAAGCCACGTGTTGATTATTAGATGTCCCAAATTGGTGAACCCGACATGAAATATTTCTCGCATTCATGTTGCATATATCATTTATGTAATCATATTTTAATATTTCTAAACAAGAAACTTATTTTTCAAGAAACTTTCATAAAACTTCTGAGAATTGGCAAGATGTTTAATCATACTTCTTAAAACATTCACTATATCATCTCTAGACTATTCAATATTTTATCATCTTGCTAGATGAAGTTTTTACTTTGACCCTACTTGGATCTACATACTTAGTTCTATTCATTGCTGCTTCTAGCTTAGTTTATTTTTCCCACAGTCGGTACTAGAATATTCTTGGTGTCACCTCTTTCCTCAAAAATATCTCTTTTGACAAATCAATCTAAAAAATTTCACCCGGATTGCTTGTTCGCCTACTTTAACCCTTGGTGGTGAGCCCTTATATCCTATTGGTTATGTGGGGTTGAGGCTAGGGAAATTTTATCCCTCCCAAAAGCACAAGTCAAATTTTAAAAATCATTCAAAAAAATATAAAGAAACAATAAATACAAAAACAATTTCATTTTGTAAATAATACTACACTTCTTTTCCCTACCGGTCTTCGGTGATGAGCACATGCTTCCTACACGTAGTGTGAGGCCCAAAAAGGAGGGAAGTTCCCTTACTCTCCTATTCCTTGTCTTTGGTGATGAACCCACATTTCTTATTGGAAGCATATGACAAGACATGGGGGTTCCTTTCACATGAGTCAATAAGTTGTAGGCAATCCAACAATGTAAAAAGTTCTTAGAATCCTTTGAAATCATCATAAAATGAGTTAGATGTATAAGTTATAATAGAGTTAATCCATAAAACTATAAATTTTCAATCAGGAGGCCATCTATGGGTCTAATTCTAGTTAAACATGTAATAAAAATGCATTCTAAATTGGATAACTAGCCTTGCCTAGAGTTGGGTTGTGGTGTTCTAATTGGATCTTTGCCAAAACCTTATCTTCATATCATTACTTTCATTCATCAAAGTCATATAACTTGCATCCTTATTGATTCTCGATTTTGAGCCCTCGTATCTTACTGGTTGCGTGGAGTTAAGAATGGAGTGGGTTCATTTCATTATCATATCATTCTCATCAAATTTTCCAATAAAGCAGAAATACCAAATATTTCTTGAAAACCAAAGTTTTAAGTTTACAATTTGTCCTCATATGCATCATATATATATCAAAATAAAAAAAAATAAAGAGATCATTCTATTACGCATTTACATCATCATCATCCATACATGCATTCATAAAAACATATTAAAATCATCGAGATTCTACACATCTAAGATTACATATATGAAACCAATCATAACCAATTAAATTTTTAACAAGATATACAGCAAAAAATAAGTATATATGTATATATATCTATAATAATCAAGTTTTTATACAATGCCATCACACCCTAGGTGTGGTCAAAATTCTCGAAATGAGCAAAAATCCAAAAAAATTGATATATACAATAAAAACGATCCAAATCAATAAAGGCCCATGGCCTATCCCTCTCTATGGGATCCAAATGAAGGTGCATGACTGGGACTCCTACTACAGCTCCTATGATGGGAGTGAGATCCTCCATGCCCAGACCTATGAGAGTGACCATGAGATGATGAACCGAGTGATCTCGCCGGTGGTGGCCTCACTACTACAATGCTCTCGTAACTACCTCTCGGTACTGCCCGATATCCAGTGAGCTCATTCCTCATTTTGGTCATAGCCCTCATTGCAATCCATGCTAGATAAAACATGTTGGTATGCCACCCTACCATGATTGGCTTCCCGAGTCCACAAGAAGCTCATCTCTAGTCATACTTGTGGGGTGCACAAATGTATCCACAAGAATGTTGTGAATAAGATCTTGTCAACCATCGTTGTAGATGCTAAATAAAAGAAAGCAATGGTGAGTTAGAATACTTTATAGAAACAAAAATATGTATTCAATGTGCATAATTCAATAACAGTTCTATTCTAAGTAGTAGATTTGAGAGAAGAGTGTCAACTTACTCAGATCTCCGGTGGTGGTGGTGGAGCCGCTACAAGCGTCTACTCAACTACAATCTCCTCTGAGGCCACCTACCACCCAAAACCTGACTCCTCATTCCCTCCTCATATAAAAGGGAGAGTTCCCTCTATATGTAAAGTCTCATCCTTTTCCTCGGCCTCGGCCCCCCCTCACCGTTGTAGAATCCTCTTTGGTGGTTGTCCACTCAGTGTCAAGTATCCTCCTCACCCCCTCCTCGTGCACCTCCTTCTTGGCCTCCCCCTCGGTCTTCATATCTTCCTTAGCGTCCTCATTCTCCTCCTCACTATATGCGGGAGTGACCTCTATTTGTATAATCACCCCTATCCTAGTTTGGATCTAGGACAACCTATGGTGTACCAATCAAGACTCTAGGTGTAAGAAGTTCCACTTGAGCTTTCTCTTCCGGGAAACTCTAGCCTCTCGATGCCCCCTGTAGACAATTGAAACCGGTGGGAGGGTGTCAATATAAGGTAACCCAAACTGCTGGGGCACCCTCTAAACTAGATGGACCTCTACCCGGCCTGCCGTGTCTAATAACTATGTAATAGTGTTGTTTTCCACCACTATAACGACATCCTCACCCCATAGGCCATCCATGTCCTGATATGGCCATGAAATCATATCATCTATAGTAAATTTGGTAACAAGATGATGAAAACCCTTCAATGGGGCCATACCTATCCACCTCACTGCTTTAATAGCCCCAGGATCGGTTATCCCAACACCCCTATGGTAGGGGATAATGCACTCATAGACCCAACTAGTCACTAATGTAGGATGACTAAGGGACTTTCCCTGTATTTGAACAACCTTGTAAAGATCATGGTAGGTAGTACCAAGTATGTCAATGCCCCATGCATAGATACGGTCATGATCCCCTATACTCAATGAATGATCGGGGCCTAACAATAAAGTAGCTTGTCCCGCCCTTGTCCCCAACCAAGTACAAAGCCAAAATTCCAATGATGGCCTTGCATAAGGTAGGGACAAGGGAAAAGGAAACTAAAAGTAATCTCATGTTATTCTTAGAACCAATATCGAGTGCCAATGCATCTCCCATGCAAGAATCCCAATTGCGGGACTACACAACTAATCTAGCACTCTCTAGGGTCAATTTCCTACTTGTGACAGGAAATCCCAGAATCCTATAGACATCCTCAAGAGTGATGGTCCACTCTCCTCTAACTCCAGGGAACCAGAAAGTGTTCTGGTCTACATCCCAATAACTCAATAAATCACCTGATTATGAACCGGTGGTGTAACAATGGTGTATGGGATATCCTACATATCCCAACTTTGTGCAAAGTATCTCACTTAATCTAAGTGAGTGAATCTAATATGGGAGGGAGCCAATCACACTCTCTATCCCTGCTCCATCGATATATGGGCCCTCCATTCACCAAAACACCAAAAATAACAATTTAGAAACATCTCATACATAATAAACTCATCAAAAACATCATAAAACAACACAAAAGACAAAAAAATTCTTCACACATGATCAATTATAGCCTTTTCCCGATAATTACAAAATCTCCCCTCTTTGAAGAGCGACGGTTTTTGCAACCGCCTTTATGCGAGAGGGGCAATTGCTTAACTTGCCACTTGCGTAGAGTGGTGGTTCTATTGAAAAATAGTTAGCCATACCATATGACCTAAAAATCTCAAAAAGATAAAAGAACGAACATTTTTGACAAAATAAAAGTTAAGTACAACTAGGTTCCCCCTTGTGAACATTTTGACTACAAAATTAGCAAAAATAACCCCCTAGGTTTGATTTTACATATTTTTCACATTTTAGGTTAAAAATAAATAAATGCAAATAACTTATCCATCTCGAGCCGATGTTCCCTCTCTGGCCGGTCCATCATCATGTTAATGTAGTCTTTGATTTGGGTGTATGCATGTGTGAAACCATCACAGGTGATCTAGAGATCAAAAATCTCTAAGTGGGTGAGTGAAAATGATTTCTAGAAATAGTGATTTTTGTTATATATAGCGTGTTTTAACTTTGTTTTCAAGTGTGTGTTTTGTAGGGTTAGACCTTTGGCGCAAATATGTTTCTATCCCCACAGACATGGTGAGTCCTCTCGTCATTTTATTTTAGTATATTTTGTTGATTCTACATTATATCTACACTTGATTCTCATTTTTCTTCTTTGGTGGCGGGAAGCTTGGATTGGTGTCACTTCAACACACGACGTGTCAGGTATAATTTCTAACTCTCCCATTTGGGAGCACCATACTTGGAATTTACGTTTTACATCTCTTCATAGATAAAATGATTCTCCAAGGGGGCAATATGTATGCACCCAATTTTGCATGTGCTACATTGTTAGAATGATTCAAAATCCCCAATGACGATTAATATATTTTCCAATGGTGTTCGAATCCAATTTTCCATTTGTAGTGTATATTTGTATCCTAGAATGCTTTCCTTGTTCATTTCCATGCTTTTCCTGCTTCCCTTTAGCATTCTATAAGTTTTTTCTTTAGATTTTGAGTCTAAATTATGGAATCACTGTGGCGGTTACAAAATCTCCGGTATTCTCTCATCGAAATTACATAACAATCCCAGTGGTTGTGCAACTGCCCCTCTATGCAAACTAGTAGTTGCACGTGATTTTTCTTGAACCTCTTTTGGCATGTTCTGAATGCATGTCAAATTCTTCAAACATTATTTTAGCACACATTTCTTGGTCAAATTATCTTTTCTTGGGCTCATTTGATATGTATCAACTTTTCCTTCCCTCCCTACTAACTAATTGGAGTTAAATTCCCTTATTTGAGAGAGATGGCATTTATTGGCTTCCAAATGGATTATACCATTTCCCTATCATTTTTCTATAAGAGCCAAGATTCTACCCAAAGCATTGGTTGGATGTTATTGTTTTGAATTACATCATAATGATTCCATAATCTTACCAAGAAATACACAATCAATCCCAGTTCTCTTGCATTGTTATTCTCTTTCCCGCGTTGCTACCGGATTGCATGCAAGCCATTTCTACTCCAACACTTCTTCACTTCTTCTTCTACACCACCCAATGTTGTTACTTGGATTCATCGAGCACCAAATTGGAAAAGAAGCTGAGGGGACAACAAAGCAAAACCATCACTAGATTTTTCATAGTTCTACATTTCGGGTTGGCGATGTACTTAGTTCCTTGAATATTTCTTTTATCTCTTTACATTTCAATTCACAATTTAATTAGAGTAATACCAAATTCATTGTTGTCATTTCCATTTGTCTCGCATAAAGTTTCGATGAAATATTCTTTCATGCCTATTCTGTGGATTTGTAAGGGAAGTTTGTTTTGAAGAAAGCTCATGCATTAGTTTAATATCAATTGTAATTTCATTTCAATATGCATTCTTTCATTAAATCCTTGATTTCTACTTTGGGAAGTTATAGGGGAAGAAGAGCTTATGAGAATCTTTTTTCTTCTTGTGTCTACGAGGTAGGACAGAGGAAGTTTTAGATCCATAGTTACAAATTGGAAAAGATTTTATTTTATTAGAGTAGTTTACATTCACTGCACTTAGAAAAATAACCACACAAGGTTATTTGTTTGTTTAGTTAAAATCAATAGCATTGTAGAAGAAATTTCAATTTCTTTGTATTTCTTCTGTAGATTTATTTTATTTGTTTCAGAAACATAAAAATACAAAAACATTAGATTAGTTTAGTTAGTCTGTTTTATTCATTACATTTCTATTATTTAATTGAAAATTAGAATATATTTTATTTATTTATTAAATCAGTTGTTTCTCTTGTTAATTAACTAAAAGAAACACCTAGCTTTAATTAATTTGAGGAAAGTAATTGAATCATTTTGGTTTAAATCTACTTTTTTCTATTTTCTTAATTAGGAATATAGATTAATTAGATGGAAGGTAATTCAATTCCCCACGTGTCTTTAGTTGTCCTAAGCTTAATCATCAAGCCTTCCTCTTACTGAGATACTTTGTGATTTTATTGATTCTCTAGTTTGATAGTTAGAACATATACCACAAGATAATTTAGGGCCTCAACAACTAAGAGACGAAGTATATGATCCCTGAGTTCCATAACCAAGCACATCTTTCTTACATACATACATTGAAATGAGCCTTAGAATCTTGGTTTTTTGATCCACACCACTTCCACCTACCATCATCTTGCGGTTGATATCCATGAACATTGAAGTTGAAAGTGTTTATGATTTCTAGTGAAACCAACTGGATGAAATTAGTTCTCAAAATCCACTCACTTGTCCTATTCACACATTTTCTCTCTCACTTCCATGACCTTGTCTAGAAAATTATATGAGGAAAATGAAGGACAATTTCCATGCCTTCCACAACCCGTTGCGAGAATTTTCCGTGAGTTAAATATTGACCGCCATTTATGGACTACCATTATCTTAGACCATTCTATTTCACCTACGTAGGCAAGACAAGATTTTGTGCCTTAGATAAGCATATTCCATTAGTTCTAGTAAAAGACATTATGTTGGCTTGATCTTTCCTTATCCGCATTTCTCCTATCTCGCCTTATATAGATTCCACATATCTATCTATCTATTCCACATCGGTTTACTCGACATAACCTCAAGAGGTCAAGTGCACTTGAAATTCACGTGTGTATTTTCATTCATACATTAATCCCCTTAATAATGCCTTAGGAAGAATTTTGGGCCAGTAGATAGCTAAATCCTTTGGCTATCAGCACGTAGAGAGAAGGGGCTAAAAGGGACCCTTGATAGATGGACTTGAAAATACCAAACCTAGAGGAATGAGCTCATTTAATAATAATGTAGGCTAAAACATTGTTGAAGAGCACTTTCAAAATGTGTATAAACCTCCAAGAGCTTGAAGCATTACCGAAATTGAGGACCATTCGATGCGGTCATAGGATTTGGCATAGTCAATTTTTATGAATAAGGCTTTCTAGTTGGATTAACAGACCATTCCATCCCTTCCCACACAACAATGATGTTGTCAAGAATGCATATGTGCTTAATAAAACTCATTTTCTCATTATAGAAAATAAGAGGAAGGAGGTTTGAAATTCTATTTGATAAGGCCTTAGCAACAATTATTATAAGACACATTAAGCAAAGTAATAGGTGGCCAATTAGAAATTTTTTTTGAGTCCCCTAAATTAGGGATAAAATTAATATTTCCTTGATTAATCAGCTCACCTAGAGAGTTGAAAGTGATATCATCAAGGTAAACATTATAGAGGTTAGGTCCCAAAGTATCCCACATAGTTTGATAAAATTTAGAGGGGAATCCATCAATTCCCAGGGCTTTATCAGGAGCCATTTGAAAATCAACCTCTTTAAGCTTTGCAAGATATAGGGGATAATCATATGGAACTCATTGGGAGTGTGATAATTTGTAAGAAACAACTTTAAAACATTTGAGCAATGCCTCTTCTTTAGAACGTGTGGTAGGTTGAGAATAAAATACCCCATTATAAAGGTGGAAAAATTCTTGAAGAATTTGAGGCAAAGAGATGATTCGAGCATTGTCTTGAAAGATGGCTTTAATTTTCATGACGGTATGCTTGGATCAGACCATAAAAATACTTATTTGGAATCCCTATCTCTTATTTTAAGCCAATGAAGCCAAGAAAAAGAATAACACCTCGACTTTATACACTTCCTCAATTTTAAGTTTTTGTCTCCAATGGGTAGCCTAAAGCTGCAAGTTTTGATTAAAAAGAGAGGCATTAATCTCTTGTGAAATTTGTTGGAATTAACACTATGAAGAATTATGTGAAGCTCGCTAACTTTTTTATTGTATTCCATATATGCAAATAAAAGTGTTGGTCCTTGTGATGGCATCATTCCACTAAGATATCCATCCTTCTTGACTAGTATGGCAAGAAGCCAGGTTCAAAACACGTTGAATATAAGATAAAGTTTGGGAATGTTTTAGGTGCACAATATTGAGGTAAAATTGATAATTAACCTGTGTTTTTTAGAATCAATGTAGGTGATATCAAAGAATATGTGGGAGTGATCGAGAGAAGAATAATGTCAACAAAAATGATAGGGATGCTTAAAATGTGGGAAAGATAGAATAAATTCTCTCAAAGCATCGGATACGATCAAGACGTTGAACTATACAATCTTGTCCTTGTCTAAAATTAGACCGGGTGAAACAATAAGAGGAGTAACTATCTTTGTAAGGGACATTAGGATCAAACAATCTCATATTATGTCTTAGATATAACTAGCCCCACATTATCCCGCACACCACCACATAGGAAGACGATGGACCTTTTCTTACGGATGTTCTACCATATTAAAGTCTACACACAATCAAAAGGGTACTAGGAATAGATTCGGTATGACATATTTATAAAAGAGATCACTCAACCGCATCATTAGATGCATAAATAATAGCAATCCAGGATGCGCTTGTCAAAATAAAGAGAATCCACATCACACGATGGGTAGGGTCAAAACCCCAAGAAATCACATGATGTGAAAAATTTGGATCAATCGGTTTCATGAAACCTCCATGTCTAGGATCATAATTGGACACGTGGTATGTTGCATGAGACCAAAGCGAGTCTGCAAGTGACAGATTGGAGAAGAAACCCTACAATTTTAACTTCATGCAGACAAAGAATACATATATGGTGAAAGTGGAGAAAAATGTCCCTAACCAGGTAACTCTGGGTGGGATCGGTAAGGTCACGCATTTTCCAAGATTACACAAACATTGGATATAATTGATGTGCATAGATCCTACATCATAAAGAATGAATATGGAAGAAAACTAATTGTGAGATGAATTGATCGGGGTAATGTCACATCGATCATGATCTGAATTTTCTTGAAAAAATTCTCCATATTTGGTGGAGATTGGCCTACGGGAGTAGCTAAGGTGTACTTTTCAAGGCATGAGTGAGTGTTTTTCTTCCATGAAAGGTGATTTAGGGAGCTAAAGAGAAAATTGAGTCAAGGGAGCGGGATATTTTGCATGAATCACGACTGAGGTGGATATTAGAGAGTGAGAGAGAAGATGGAGGTGAACGAGACACAACTTGTTTGTAGGAGTGATAGAGGAGCTAGGACTATGTTATTTAATAGCTGATAGGAGGAAGCTAATGGTTTTAAAGGGCCATGGGCATAATTTTTTTAGGTGAATGTGGTCCATCTATCCCCATAAAAGAGGGAGTTGGGTCTAGTTACAAATTTTCTTATGACCTAGAGTGGGATTCAACCATAAGTGGACATTCAGAATCGTATAATCGATTCTTGGTAGTGGAAATAGGTATTAGGAAAGTTAATATAAACAACACATTGAGATAAATGTGTTTCCCCAACTTATATTTTTTTTTATTATTGGCAAATAGTGTTTTGAAAGGGACTATACCCTTGAGTACAAAAGATGGCCTAGAGCCCAGAATAGGAATGAAAACCAGAGAGAAAAGGATCGAATCCAAATGTGACAATAAATCTCAAAGTAGCCAAAAAAAATCTACCCAAACAAGACAAAACAACAAAAATACTGCAAAAAAGCAGTAGAGAGACCGCAAAAAAACAACATAAAAACATACAAGAACAACTAAAGCATCTACAACTACTTTTTGGCAGCTTTGTCTATGCTGGTCTTGATATTCTTCCAGGAATGGAACATACCCAAAGTTGTCATGTGGGCAGTGTCAGTCTTATCCATCTGCTCAATGGTCCTTTTGCTTTCCTTATCATTACCCCAAAGTGTTGCCGGAACTCCGCTGAGGTTGGAGACACTTTTGACATGTTGCTCAATGAACTCCTCAATCGCCCTAAAGATGGCCATGTTGTAATCATGTCAAGTTTTGGCCTTCCCTAAATGGGAGTCTAAGGAGTTCAGCTTCTTGTAGATATCATCAATCTGGCTGCTATCAATATCCACCTCCTCCTTCTTCCTCTTACCTTTCTGTTTTGCCAAGTTCTTAACCTCATCCTTCAACAGTTTCATATCAGCCTCTAAGGCTTCCAGCCTTTTTGAAGAGCTTTCCATATGCACATCCCGGGGACTGGCACTGCTAATATTCAGGAGGTCATGTGTAATTTCAATTTCATGAGGACCCTTCTCCACAGCAAGAGTCTCAAGGTTAAGCTTTCTAGAAGCCCTGGTAACCGGTCTGTTCAAGGTGGAGGCGAAGTGGGGGGTGGGAGCAGCAGTAGGGGGAATGGAAGAAGAAGCTTGGATGGCTGGCAGGGGGTGACAGCAGTGGTGGTGGGGGCAGAGAATGGAGAAATAGGGCTGGCAGCAGCAGAACCCGGCAGAGGGGGAACCGAGCTAGGAGAGGATGGGAGACTAGGATACTTAAGAAGACAACATTTATGTGTAGCAGAAAAATAAGCCCCTGGTGTAAAGGAACTACCTGGTATGCTTTTGAAACTCCAAAATGGAGCGCTCAAGAGAGTTCAACAAGTAATGGGGGAAACAAACCATGCGATTCCTATGGAAGTGGTTAAGAAAGATAAGGTGCTTAGCAGTACAAGTGACAAACCTTCCTTCCAAGGAGATGAACCGTATCATCATGCGAGTAACCTCATCATAAGGTAGAGGGATCGAGCTAACAAGCAGGCCCACTGTAACATAGATCAGCTTCTCAGATCCCTCCACAAATCTCCTCTCTTCAACATCTCTGTCGACCCTTTTGTTAAAGAAATGGTAGCCCTCCAAGCCAAGGCTGGTCGCTTCAGCAATAAGTTCTTCATTGACCAAGATCTTCTACCCCCATATTCCACAGTCCACTCCTTCCAATCCTTCACAAAATGCACAGAGATGCTTTGATCATGCCCCTGAACCTTCTCCATGAAGTTGGTGATGCCACCCTTGCTGAGTATGCTCCATAGCTCAATATTATCCTTCCAGTCTGGGTCCGCACTAGGCTCAATTTGGCAAGGGGGACCCCCATCTTCTCTGTGCTTAACTGTTTGCAACAAATTCCCAAATTCTTGTGAGCACTGAAACCCACCGCTTTTTGCTATTGTAATCCGCACAATGTTGGAAATGAGAGCCGTTGCTTTTCCCACGAATGGCTGCATGTCTGCTGATCTGAGCCTACGGAAAATCACATGTGGGAATAGCCCGCTCCCTATCATCAATCACATTACTACTGTCTTCGGTTTCCGTGGAGCTTTGTATCTAACTTTTAGCAGCCTTGCAGTGCAGCCCGCATGCGTGATTTTCAAATCAATGTAACTCCACTTGGAATTCCCCATATATTTCACACTATCTTGATTATTTGACATGATTTGCATAATCATATTCTTTAAGTCAACACGTGTGGGAGTATTATTGATGCTGATCCACACCCAATAATCATAACTCAGCTCAAGATATTGCTTGCGTATAGAAATCCGCATGAATGTTGTTTTGAAGCTGCTTAGGGATGCTATTATTATCCCAAATAGTGAGGTTAACATTAATGCCATAATTAGCCAGCGCATCCGCCAATTTATTACCCTCCCGGTAAGTATGCATGATCCTGATGTTATTGAAAGTATGACAAATACTTATGGACTCTGAGATAAAATCCTTGATGCTCCAACTTGGAGATGAGCACTATTTAAGGAGATTAATGATATTTAGGGAGTCCCCTTCAATAATGAGGTTCTGAATATTTTGAGTCTGGGCAATTCTCAGGCCCCATAGAGTAGATAATGCTTCGGCAAAATGATTAGTTTGAATTCCCATTTTCCCAGCATACGCAGCAATCAGATTACCTTTATGATCCCGTATCGCTCCTCCCCCTGCCGCAATCCCAGGGTTTCCCTTAGAGGCCCCATCAAAGTTCAACTTATACCAATTAAAATCAGGAGGATGCCATTTAATCAAAGATCTATCAATGCTATTCCCGGATTGCTCGACTATTAACAGTTCCTATCTGCCAATTGGATAAGATGTATTCTTCATTCTCTGGATATCTCTTGTTCTTGGGGGGTTTAAATCTAGCAATATTCTCTTTGATACCATTAGAAATTTTACCAATACTAAGTTTATAGTTTTTCTTCTTATTTCTGAAGATAATATCATTTCTATCCTTCCATATCCTCCAGATTAAATGAGGGATAACCAGCTTTTAGATCCTTTTAACAACACAATGCCTAAAGGGTGGGTTCCATTGAGTCCATAGCTGATTAAGATCCTTTGGCACCACCCAGAGAGCTTCAAATTTAGAGAGGGAAAAACTCCATATTCTGGTAGCATACTCACAATGTATGAACAGGTGGCTGATATCCTCATAATATTTCTTACAAAGATGGCACCTATTAGGGATTATAAATCCTCTTCTCATCAGGTTTTCAGTGGTAAGAATCCTACCTCTGATAGCTAGCCAAAGGAAAAAAATTATTTTGGGAGTTAATTCAGACATCCAAATCTTATTCCAATTGAACTCTATTTGACTACTGTGGAAGAAATTATTATATCTAGTTTTGACAGAGTAATTCCCATCATTGGAATTATTCCATACTAGCTCATCCTTGGAATCTAGCTGACTTAATGGAATAAGATCTAATTGATCTTGAAGGGAGGAAGTAATTTGCTTCAGATCATTTCTCTCCACAGTAAGTTTTTTCCAATTCTTGCTGGTACCATTTCCCTCAATATAGTCCTTGATTTTAATGCCATACTTGCTTATAAGACTGTCCTTAACCGTCCCAAATCTATCCATGAGATTGCCATTAAACCAATTATCCTCCTAGAAGTTTATGTCCCTACCATCCCCCACTTTCCATTTACTGCCCTGCTTGATGAAATTTCTGCTCTTGACCAGATTATTCCAAAAAATGGAACCATAGGGGAGGTGCTCATCTTGTAGGAAAGAGTACACAGTTTGATGATTTAAATATTTTGCTTTGATTAAATCAATCCAGGGTTGTTTCTCAGACAACATTCTCCAGCCCATTTTAGCAATGAGGGCCTCATTCATTTTCTCAATATCTTTTATACCCAGACCTCCCATAAACTTCGGGGTGCAAACCTTATCCCAAGCCACTAAGTGAAATTTGAACTTCTCTTCCATGCCTTGCCATAATTTTTTTTTTTGAATCCTTTCAATCTTATCTCTGAAGGAAGAGGGGATCTTGTAGAGCGACATGACATAAATGGGCAGATTTTGAAGAGTACTTTTAATGAGCAGGAACTTACCAGCACTAGATAAAATGGCTCCTTTCCAACCAGCTATTTTTTTGGAATCTCTCCAATAAATCATCCCACACCTTGCAAGAGACTTTCCTAGTGCCGAGAGGAAGGCCCAAGTAAGTGGCTGGAAGCGCACTTATTTTACAACCTAGAATTTTAGCAATTTTAAGCTGCCTTTCCTCAGGAGTGTTGAAAAAGAAGATGGTGCTTTTATCATAATTGATCTCTTGCCCAGAAGCAGATTTGTAGAGCTGCAAAGAAAGCCTTGGTAGCCTTGGCTTCAATGACTGATGCCAGAAGAAGAAGGATAGTGTCATCCACAAATTGCTGATGGGAGACAACTTGACTGATGGAAGTGGGCTTAGAGCCATTTAAAATCCCATCATTAACCGCTTTGCCAATTGTTCTACTAAGGCTGTCAGCCAAAAGAATGAAGAGTAAAGGGGAGATAGGGTCCCCTTGTCTAAGTCCTCTGCTGCTAGTGAAAAAACCCACAGGCTCACCATTAACTACCACAGAGAATCTGGCCGTAGAGATACAAGCCTTAATAATTCTTCTAAATTTTTCCAGAAACCCAAATTTTGTTAAGAATTTGTCAAGGAAAACCCAAGAGACCTTGTCAAAAGCTTTATTCATATCAAGCTTGAGGACCATATTTGCCTTTTTATTATTTTCCATAGAATGTATGGTCTCGTGAACCATAATCACTCCATCTTGTATAATCCTGCCTTTGATGAAGCCACTCTGCTGCCTTGAGATAAGTTCATTCATAATGAGCTGAAGCCTAGTAGTAATAATTTTGGTAAAAATTCTATAGATGGCATTCACAAGGCTGATAGGTCTGAAGTCTTTGAAATCTTTAGCATCCATTTTTTTTGGGGCCAGCACAATGTGAGTGTTATTAAGCTCTTTCAAAAGATTTCCCATTCTATAGAATTCATTCACCGCTCTGAGAAGATCCTCCGAACAGATTTCCCAAAATTTCTGGAAAAAATTTATGGAGAACCCATCCAGGACCAGGAGCCTTGTCACCCTCTAAAGCAAAAACAACTTTTGCAGCTCTTCAAGCGTGACCGCTTTGGTGATACTTCTAAATTTCTGTTCCTCAATTTTATTTTGGGGAATGGCCTCCAACATAAAAGAAATAGCTTCAGAATTGATGATATTCCTCTCCTCAAGAAGTTTTTTATAAAAATCAAGTGCTTCTTTCTTGATGCTATTGGGATCTTTTATGATATTTCCGTTGTTTTTAGAAACTTCTAAGATCCTATTATAGGCTCTGTGCTTCAAAGTGGTCATATGAAAGAACTTCGTATTCCTGTCTCCCTCTTTAAGCCAAATAGCTCTAGATTTAAGTCTCCATAAAGATTCATCTCTCATTGCAGATCGTATGCAACTCGAAAAAATATTCTTTTCATTAACTTTTTTCTTCACCGATCTCCCCATAGTATCCATTTTTAATTCCAGATCCTGAAGTTTTTGTTTTAACTTTTTTTATTGTCAAATACATTACCAAAAATGCTTTTATTCCAGATTTTGACTTGCTTTTTGACATTTTTGAGCTTTTGAACCAATCTAAATTGAGCAGTGCCTTCACCATTCCATCCCCACCATTCTTTTATCTTGTCATAGATATTGTCATGCTCCATCCACATCTTTTCAAATTTGAATGAGCTTCTGGTGGGTTTAGTCCAATTGAGAAAATTTAAAGCAATCGGATTGTGATCCGATCCAACTCTGGGCAAGGAAGAGAGGTGGAAGTCTTGACTGAGAATCCAACTTGCTGAAATTAGTGCCCTATCCAATCTCACCTAGATAAACTCCTTTCCCAACCTTCTATTATTCCAAGTGTATTTATTCCCATGAAGATCCACATCTAAGAGGTTATGTTCAACAATAAAATCAGCAAAATCCTCCATACCAGTAGAAAAGTTTGGAGGTACCTCCATACTTTTCACCTAGGTTTAGTGGGGAGTTGAAATCCCCATAATAAGCCGATTAGCGAACAATGTTGGTTTCTAAATGTTTTAAGGTCAGCCCAAAGCTTTCTTCTACCACTAACCGTATTAGGGGCATAAATGTTAGAAAGGATCCATTCACCATTATTCTCAATAGCAACAAATTTGATTACAAGATGATTAATACTAGCATTGAGAACCGTACCAGTACAGTGCCTTTTATCCCAAAGAGTAGCCAGTCCTCCAGAAGCTCCCTGGGAGTCAACAGCCGCCATTTCAGAGTTATCCCAAAAACTCTTTTTAATAGTTTCTAGGGTCTTAGCTTTCATCTTAGTTTCTTGCAGAATCAAAATACTAGGATTACTGGAATCCCGTAACTCCTTGATGATTCTCTACTTGGAGTTTCCATTTAGGCCTCATATGTTCCAAGAAATAATCTTCATTTGGAATGATTGGTGGTTGGAATTACCTGATGGTTCAACTGATGTTGAACGTCATCTGCAATGTCCCTCTCCATTCTCTTAGATCTAGGAGACTTTTTAGAGAGTCTTCCTCTTTTTGTACTTCCTCCAAAGTCAACTATTCATCTAGCAGAAGATCTAGTTGTTTTGGATGTTGAGGTGTCCCAGTTGTCTTTTTTCTTTTTCTTATCACTGTAGAGTGATTCTGGGATCATTTCAAAACCTTTCATTCTTTTTTTCTTTTTTGAAATGACCTTTGTGAATCCAGAATCTGGATCCTCCTCATCCTTGATAGGCGTAACTTCTCCCTCTTCACGTTCTTTCTGAATCCTGTCAGGTGTGTGTGTATCAGCTGTTCTGGTGCTGAAGCAAGTAGGTGAAACTACTGATATGTTGCTGGAACAAGGAGGTATATCTGCAAATGAATTACCATCTCCCCTAGGAGTGTTTTTCTGCAAAGGTTCTTTAAGAGCCATACAGTCCTTGTTCGAAGTTTCCTTAGTGATGCACAACTGATTATCTATCTTGACTTCCTTACTGCTCTGAAATTTCTCAATAGGGACTATATTAATCTTCACAGAGCCTTCTTGCTCGTTCACCACCATGGATACCTTCACAGGATTTTCCAAGTCTTCTTTGCTAGGTGCTTCAGGCAAAGTTGCTGCTGAGACTTTGGGACGCCAGACCAGATGTTTCCTTATTTGAGTTCTCAAACCCCTTTTTTCCCCTTTCTATTTAACTCCAACTCCTTCTGACTAGGGGCTTTGTCTTCATTCCGGCTATCCGTGCTAGGAACCCTACTATCCTTGTTCAGAACTGAGCCCTCCACAGGCTGTTCAGCTTCCATTGTAGGGTCTTCTTCTTGGAACAACTTTTGTCAGAGTGTCCAATGCTATGACAATGTTTACATCTCAAAGTTTCAACCTCAATTTTTTGGGTCCATATCCCATATCTAGATTTCAAGATTATGTGCTCCGGAAACTCCTGTTCCATTGCAGAGAAAATGCAGAAACGAGAAAAAGCAAGTCTGGATCTGTTTCTCGTGGGCCCATCCAGCCCGATAGGGGCACCTAAGGATTTTGCAATATTTAGCAGAATTTCATCATCCCAAAAATGCAATGGTAGTCCAGGTAACCTACACCAGATTGGGATGGTGTTCATATTTTGATATTAGGGTCAAATCCAGGATACCATTTTTTCAAAAAAAAAAAGGCCCATATTACCCACCACCAAGGTCCTCCCGTAAGCACCGATTCCAGATCCTCTTTTGATTAAATTTTGCTAGAAAAAATCCTTTTGGCATGATGGTAATGCTCAGGGCTCCCTTAGGTTTCCACTTTCTCAAAGCCCATTTTCTAATGAAATCAATATTAGGTCTAGAGCCAAGAAACTTACCAACGAGGGAGAGATTCACTTTTCTTAAGGCTCTATCAACACATCCATCTGGGACCCTCAGGCGGTGGCACCCTCGTTGTCCTTTTCCCACGTGAACTGACCAGTAATTTTCGGACCCACCTTGATGTTAGGGCTTTGAAGCAACTTATTCCAGGCCATAGGTGTGGATCCCAGCATTTCCACATTTTCATTTATAACCATCCGATTTTGGCCAGAGATCTACCTCTCCTCAGCATTCTTAGGTTTAGCGCGCAGACTTTTTGCGGCCAAAGCGTAGAAACTGCACCGCAGATTACCTCAGTTCTTTCTCCTTTGCTCGTACTCGTACTCTTACAACCTGTCTCGATTCTGGCCACAGATCATCCTCTCCTCAGCAATTTTAAGCTTAGTGCGTAGACATTCTGCAGCCAGAACTGTAGAAACCGTGTTGCCATAGTTTTCTCCATCGCTCGTGGTTGCCATAGTTTCCCCAACTTATATTGCAATGGTGTCTTTCAGGTCTTTAGAGAGTTCAACTTCAACATAGACCCATTTTTTAGGGAGACCATTGAAAATTTTGGGTTGTTCTAAGAATAAATTCTCTCCAAGTGTTTGATTAAATGCTCAATAAATTCCCACAAAGGGAGAGGAATCTCAGGAAACTCAACCCTAACTCAAAATTTTATCTTGGATCACTTTATGACTTGGAAATCCCTAGTCTTGTTCGAAAACACCACCAGTGTATTACAGATAAACCAAGGGACCATGGTTAACAATGCTTCATAGTTTTCAAATTTTTAAAATCAAAATATAAAGAAACCCTTGGTGAGATTTTGCATTCCCTCAAGTTTGACACTATGGTGTATCTAATGGTTGTGAACCCATTATTTCAGTAAGCTTTCAGGGGGGACTCGGCCAACAATATATCCCACAAGGGAAAAATATTGGATCTTGTTATAGGATTTATCAAAATATGTTGAATTAAGAACAACATGAGGTAAAGGATACTTAGATTCAAGGTGATTACCTCATCGAAGACCTTCGAAACAAACTTCCTTGCTTTCTTGGGAGCCATGGAAGCCAAAATTTCCATTAGCCAAACTTGCATCAATAGATGGAGGTGGCGAGATGAAATCCATAATTAAAGGTGTTATGCCACCCAAACGAAAGAGTAAATGGCCAAACAAATGAAATAACTATGTGAGAATATCAAAAATCTTTCCAAAACCCTAAACCCTAGTAGAGCCATCACATCAAACTATAATAGAGCTCCTATAATTTTTTTTTTTCTAAGACACCCTTTAGGAATTTAAAAAAGTGCAAGGCATAATATATTTATCAAATGAAGCATTTAAGTGGCTTATAGATTTATAGAATAGAGCAGCCATGTATAAAACAATTTCTTTATTTAAACTTATAAACTATGTAGAAAAAGGACGGGTGTGTTGGTTAATTCATTTAGGTTTTTTCATTAAGAAATGTAATGTGTAAAGTGGTCTCATCTAAAGTTCTTATTGGGACCTTTCTGGATGAATTAATTTTCCTGCAACCATGTAAACTTTGGAAAGTATTTTAAATTTGCAAAATATTTAAAGTGAATGTGGAGTGGGAAAGTACCCGATTCACTTTTACGAAACCAATTAATAAATCAAATTATTTAATTGGTTGATTTATTTTAGTACGTTATGATACCATATGAGCTATGATCATTTAAACTATTATTTAACCAAATAAACTATGATAAGGATTAATTAAATAATTAAAATTTAACTATAATGAAATACATAGAAAAATAGAAATATTACAAACACTATGATTAATGTGGAAAACTTGAAGGGTTAAAAATACAAAAGGTAAGATTTCTATTATAGTGAGAAATATAATTACATTAGGTAAAAAATTGTCAACTCACTCCTCTCTATTTAAATTTTAATTCACTTGACCTGTCGAGTCATTTTTAAATTGGTTCGAATGGGTGTGATTTTTTTGAAGCACCTAACCAATGAATTAATTGATTATAAAAATAATTTTAACCATAAACCTAAATTTTATATTAAATAAATAATAATTTTATATATTCTTACTTATTTAATTATAAACTATAATTTATCTATAACACTTAATATTAATGCTCTAACAAACCTTATAGGAAAGATCAACCCTACATCATATGATGGCCATAAATTCATTCACCACCATGAAATATTACACCACATGGGTAAATGAAATGCTTCTCACTTATGTCACTTTGGTACTAATATCTCCAAGTTTATATTCAAGGACCTCATTTTCCACTTTGGCATTTCTTCCTCCATTGTATACTGATAATGGTAAGTCATTTGAAATAAAACTTGTTAAGGCATTAGCCAAATGCTTCCACATCTTCCTTCACTAATTGAGACCTTACTATCCACAATGTAATGTCTAATATGAAGCATCAATAAAACATTGAAATCCATAATGAAAAAAATGTCAAAAACATGGTCATAATTGGAATACACAAATATATCCTACCCTATGGGCATATCAGAAATCTTTCTATACTCCAACAGGACACTACATTTTTACTCATATATGGATACAAAGCTATACTACATATATAGGTTGAGATACCATCACTATGCATATCCCTCCAAAATATGATTAAAGAAGACAACTATAGACATGAAGTTTAACCTCCTAGATGAAAAAAAAACTCAATGCTTTAGATCATTTAAGTGTATCGAATTGACTTCGTCACAACTAAAATAAGAATATCAAACCAAGATAATTCAAGATTAAAAACCTGTGTTAAAATAAAATTAAAAAATAAAACCAAAGAATGAGATAAGAAATGAAAATTTGAATCAAATTTTTGGATTTTTACCTTATCACTTTGCAAAATTCATATCATATGCTACAATTTAACTAGTCAATAAGCCAAAGAGTTTAAATAACCCATGAATGTAGTTTATTTGAAAATATTTTATTCTGATTTATCTATACATACCGCTTGTCTTGGGGAATTTGGGCACATCCACTTATATATATCCTTCATCCTATCCATCTTACTGTATCATCCCAAACCAATTTCTATTGTGTGTTCCTTGTATGCAGGACGTTTACCATCTTTCATACTATCCATTTTCACTCATATCCATCCCTTGATCTTGATAAGAGTTTATGTGCTTGTGTATGCTTGGGAAGGTCCTAGATAACTAAGCTAAATGTCATTGGATATAATAGTTAGACCTAAAATCCAAAAACATTCACATAATATATAACTCAAAACATTAAAAAAATACAAAACTCAAAGCATCCAAATAACCCAAAATCCTAAACATTTACAAAAACAACAAAAATAAAAAAACATCAACATACTTAACAAAATAAAACTTTTAATTCCTATCTTGGTGTTTGTTCCAACTATCCTATAACTATTAGAACAAAGCATCTTATCCCTTTCATGTATAATTTCTTGGGAAATGTCAAATCAATCCTATCCCTTACATGTATCCTCACTTGGGGAAATCTCGACTCTCATCCTCTCCCTTACATGTATCCTTTCTTGGGGGTAGTGACCCATACAATCTCAAATCATTATTTACTACAGATCTAACAAGAGTGTCACTTTACCCCACACTTCATCCTAATCCAATCTTACCCCTTGCATGTATACTTACTCGTGGGCAATCCAAATTCAATAAATAATCATTTTGGAACACATTAGACGTATAATTCATTATATTTATTTTAAGTTATATTATACAGCTACTATTCTTAGTTAATTCTTGAACAATTGCAAGTATTTTTTTTATCATCTTGGTTCATTTATAGCCATGGTGCATACATTTACCATGTATATTTGGTTCATTTTAATTCCTATATTTTGCATTACTTGTGACCAATTAAAAGTATTTTATCATCATCTTGGTTCATTTATAGCCATGGTGCATAAATTAACTGTGTGTATTGGGTTTGTTTTACTTTTGGTATTTTTTTACTGTGTGTGTGTTTTTTTATGCTCATAATTATTTAATCTTCATGGTTCTTTAATAATCATGATTTAAACTATGTTGTGAAATAACAAAATAGGCTGATCTAAAATATAATATCTAAATGGAATATAAAGCTATGAGAAAATAAACATCATCATCAATATCATATATATAAAATAATTTACCATAATAATGGAATGAACTCACTATCCATCCATGAAACAAGTTATCATGTGTAAATCAATAAAACAATCATCATCTATATACATCAATAAAATCAAATGTCCATGTACAATCTCCAAAAGATTTTCCTATACATGAGTATAGATCAAAGTGCCATAGTCAAAATCTATACACAAGAATGCGCCTTCATCATGAATCATAAACAAAAATAATATATATACAGCTATCATACAAAGAGCCATCCATGACTCACTCCAACCCTTAGACTACCTATTCTAAAATCTCACCTCGGTGGTGACATTTGGACTAATCTAGTTGATCTAGATGGCCCTATTGACATGTTGTTGCATAGATGTTTTCATTGATGCATAACCTCATTAATGAAAAATAGGATGATGGAGTAGGGTCAGAGCATGTTGAGGATGATGATGACATGATGATTTAGAGGGATTCATGATTTCTGAGGTTGATTCAGTGAGGATGGCTTGTTCCTAAAATCCCAATCAAGTGATCTAGCTTGCCTAGGTGAAAGTGCATGGTGGTATGAGATTCTTGGTTACTTGAGAATAATTTTGACATGAGGGAGATAATTTTTGGAGGGTGATTCTGCAATCATATGAGCTTTAGGGTGCATATACGGGTTGGTGACCATGTTTCAAGTGCTCATTTGGACTGCGCATGGTTGTTAGATTGCATGAGATTGAGTTGTGGAGATATATGAGCTCATGGATGTATGCAGGAAGTTGATTTATGATGTACCAGGTATGTTAGGACCATTTTTTTAGTTTTCATAATGATTTGTAAAGTTCTTTAAGTTGACCCTAGCATTTACATTACAAAACTCTAAGGGCTAGCTATGTAAATGAGATATGATGGAAATATTGATAGATATTTTTGGCATGGTGATGATTGTAGATGCATTTAGGGTGTGTCCCTGTGCTGTGGAAAAAATATAGGTCTTCATGATGACTATTTTGCAAGATATGATGTTTTTGGTAAAGCAAGGTCAAGAATATTTCCATCTCAAATTGGAACTTATGATGCTCACCCTAAATTGTGTGATTTACATGGGATATTGTGAATTTAAGGGATGTTTATAAATTGAGTCTAGAAGGTTTTAAAAAAAAAATTAGTTAATTATGGTGTCACGTTTTTATGAATAAATGTTAAGAAGGTAAACAACTCATTATGTGTTTAAAACCCTAGCTTGAAAGCAGTTTGAGAGATTTGCTTCCTAAGTGGCCAGAATTGATTCCTAGTGCATTGATTATGATTGGAACATGTATAGGAATCCTTAATATTTCTAGAAAGGCATGATATAGGTTGTGGTGATGAGTTGACCATACTCAAACATGTCGAGTTTCATGAAGTTCAATTTTGGACAAGGTTGTCAAAGGAGTAGAAACCTAAATGACCATTGTGTGATGTATTTGAGTTTTTATTTATTTAAAAATAGGTTTCAGGTCATGGTGATGAATTTTTATGGTCAAGTATGCCTCATTTAGGTTGACTGGTCAAAGGGAAATTTTGGGGCAATTAGAAGCAATCTTCAATAAAATGGACATTGTAGGAGATATAGGAGGAGTTAGGAGGTGATTAAAGTTGTGTTGGAAAGATAATTCAGATATATTTATATTTATATAATTTTTCATGATGATGAGTTTTGATATGGTTTTTAGGTCAGTTTTTGGATAATAATATTTTTGGCTTTCCAGGACATAACTGCTTTTGCTAAAAGATTGAGTTGGTTAGTGCATGAAATGGATTGGGTGATGCTTGAAGTCACCTTGAATGTGGAGAGGGATTAATTTTTTTATCTAATGAATCCATTTGTAAGTCTTCAAAGTTTCATGAAGTGTGTTAACTAGTTGATTTTTGAAAATTTATTTTAGGCAACTTGATTTAGTGAAGGCAAAAGATGATGTAGTTTGAACCAATAAATGTTTCATGAAATATAAATTGTTTATAATTGTTATAAATGTTCTTATATTTCCGTAGAGTGGTGAAATTCCATTGTTGAGGTTTTATTGGGAGATATTGAGGATAAAAGGTGAAGACATGGAGTTGGAAATAAGTGTCTTATGAAGGCTATTAGCCATTGGGCCCGTTAAACAAAATCATTTGATTGATTCATGATAATTTAGACCATGTATGCTCTTTAAATTTTTTTGATGATTTTTAGAGCATGAAGAAAAATATTTTTGGTGTTAGGAGTTTTTTTCATTCCAATGATGGGAATTTGAGGATTTTTGGTGCATGGAAGAAGGGTTTTGGCTAGGATGACCTACTTGAGTCACTTGTAGCTGTTATGAAAATTATATGGGATGTTGTTAAGATGAATTAGTAGATAGAAAGGAGGTAAAATGTTTGAGTTTGAATTTGAATCAAGAAAGTGCTTATAAAAACATTATTTTTAGGTGTTTTTGTGAGCTAATTATGTGTGTGCAAGAAGAACGAACTAGGTGTGAGATTTTTTCAAGTGTATGATAATTAATTGAGATCATATCAAGTGTGTGACAGGTTTAATATTGATGGAAATTATTTTTTAAAGGGTTTGAAGCTTTGAGAAGTGAATAAAGAGATAGATTTTGCAAGTGTGAAGACCTAGGGTTTTGTGCGAGGGTTTGAAGGTGTTGTGAGCTGAAATTGTGATCTCTATCAGTTGTGGAAGAAGAAATACATCAAATATATTATTCATAAGGTGGTCGAGGGGGTGAATTATCATCTTACGGGGGAGGTTGTAGCCTCCTTGTGGAGTTTTGCTTCACAAAATGAGGGGTTAGTGCTCCTTGTAGGGTTGTAGCTCTACTAAACTAGGGGTTAGTTCTCCTTATGGGGTTGGTGCCTCAATAAATTTGAAACATATCAATATAAATATTATGTTTCAATGGATTTTCTTCCCCTTAAGGGTTTCCCACTTATATCTTTTATCTTGTGTTGACTCTCTTGCTTCATGGTTTATTGCATATGTGATATTTGGTAGTGTGCACACATTAATGGATGGTTAAGTGGTTTTGTGTTTTGAATAAGTAATCTAAAATATGATTTAATTTTGTAAGGATTGATTCACCCCCAATCATTCCATTGTGCTTCCAAAAATTGGTATCATAACATGTCCTTTTGGATAATTCTAATCACTTTAAAGGAGATCTTCTGAAGCACAATCATGGAGTATTGTCAAGGGAAAGCTAGTATGTTTCGTTTATCAACATGTGAGATTATTTTAAACCCTTAGGGTTTGATATATGGAATGAAATTTATGGTGCTTGTACATCTATCTCATCCACTTTGAATCATGATGAAGTTTTTGGTATTGCTCAAACTACTTTTCATAGTCAAGATGAGAATCTGATTTGGTATGCTCAGCTCACATGACAGGTGATAATAATAAGTTTATTACACTAAAGGAAAATGCTTCAGGAACAGTTAAGTTTGGAGATATTTTGGCATAAGAATTTTAGGGAGAGGCTCCTTGAGTTTGGACAATGGAAAATCCATCACCAAAGATGTTTTATATGTTGAAGGCTTGAAACACAATCTACTCAGTGTAAGCCAAATGTGAAAACAAGGCTATGTTCTAAATTTTGATGTGAAGGGCTGAAAAATTAAGAAAGGAGAAACATGTAAGGTTGTTGTAAAGGAAAAGAGAATAGATAATAACATGTTCATTCTTAAGGAAGTCAACAAGGAAAAGTGTCTAATGAGTAAGATGAATGATTTTTGGTTGTGGCATAGAATATTAGGTCATGTAAAATTTGATAATATTGTTAAGATCAGCTCTAACAACTGTGTGAGAAATATGCCAAGGCTTAGCAAGCTAGAAGATACTTTGTGCAAATCATGCTTACATGAAAAGAAAACTAGAAGAAGATTCAAGACTAATGAACATGATTCCACCACTAGTCCACTTCAGCTGATTCATATTGATCTTTGTGGGCCTATGAGGACTGAAAGTACTTCAAGTGATTATTATTTTATGTTTCTTATTGATGATTTTACTAGATATACTTGGGTAACATGCTTGAGAAACAAATCAGATGCCTTTGATGTTTTCAAGTCTTTTAAAGATCTTATTGAGAATGAGAAGAATGGAAAAATAAAATGCATTAGATTTGATAATGGAGGTGAGTTTTGGTCTGATTCATTTGATGAGTTTTGTAGAGTTCATGACATTAAGAGGCAATTTTCAGTATCTATAACTCCCCAAAAAATGGGGTGGTTGAAAGAAAAATAAGAATGTTCAAGAGATGGAAAGGACCATCTTGAATGAATCTAAATTACCATATGGATATTAGAAATAAGAAATTTATACTGTTGTCTACATTCTCAATGGATTTCAACTAAGAGTAAATAGTGACAAGACTCCTTATGAGCTATGGAAAGGAAGACTAACCAATGTGGAGCATTTTAGAGTCTTTGGATGTAGATGCTTCATCAAGAGGACTGAAGAAAATCTTGGTAAGTTTGATTCTATATCTGATGAAGGTATATTTTTGGGTTATTCCTCAAGAAGTACAAACTTATATTTTCTATAACAAGAGGTTGAAAACCATAGTTGAAAGTGCAAGTGTGAAATTTGATGAATCTTATCCTATGAGATCATTTTCTAAGTCAAGAAAAGCACCACATGAGGATGATTCTAAATAATAAGAAGATGGTTTTTTCAATAAAAAAGGAATAAGATGATGAGGAAGAAAGGAAAGACACCAAGGCTCCATCAAGGAAAATTAGGAGAGATCATCCTGAAAATTAGATTTTGGGAAAGAAAGATGCTAGAGTTACTACAAGGAGGAAATTGGTAAGTCTTCAAATCAAGAGAACTCATCTTTTATTTCAAAAATTGAACCTAAAAGTGTAGTAGAAGCTATAAAATATGAATGTTGGATTAAGGATATGAATGAAGAGCTAGATCAGATTGAAAAGAACAAGACTTGGGAACTAGTACCTAGACCAAAAGGTAAGAATGTGATTGGATCTAAATGGGTGTTTAGAAACAAAATAAATGAGAATGGAGAATTCATAAGAAACAAAGCAAGATTGGTTTGTAAGGGATATGCTCAAGTTGAGGGAATTGAATTTGATGAGACATTTTCTCATGTAGCTAGAATGGAAGCAATCAGATTATTCTTAGCATATGCAGGGTTTAAAGGTTTTAAGGTCTATCAAATGGATGTAAAATCTACCTTTTTGAATGGATATCTTAATGAGGAAGTCTATATGGAACATCCTGATGGTTTTTCCTTAACTGATAAAGAATATTTTGTATGAAAACTAAACAAGGCACTCTATGGCCTAAAACAAGCCCCTAGGGCTTGGTATGAAAGGCTTGACAAATACTTGATTGAGAAAGGTTTCAAGAAAGGAGTTGCTAATAGTAACTTGTACATTAAGAGTGAAGGAGATCATCTGTTAATTGTTGTGGTCTATGTGGATGATATTATATTTAGTGGAGGTAATGATCAAATGAATCATGAATTTTCTAAAGCTATGAAGAAAGAATTTGAGATGTCTATGCTTGGTGAGATTTATTTTTTCCTTGGACTTCAAGTAAGTCAATCAGATAAAGGTATGTTCATTTCTCAATCCAAGTACATCAAGGAAATTATTAAGTTTCAAATGGATAATTTAAATCCTATTGTTGCTCCTATGGTTACATGATGTAAACTATATAAGGAAGGTGACTCTTCTAAAGTGAATTAATCTGATCGTAGATCCATGATTGAAGCCTACTTTATGCTACTTCTTCAAGACCTGATATTGTGCAAGTTTTTGGCCTAGTTGGAAGGTTTCAAGAAGATCCTAGAGAATCTCATCTTCAAGTAGTGAAAAGGATATTTAGATATCTTAAAGGAACTATTGAGTTTGGGTTATGGTATCCAAGAAGTGAAAGCTTTGAATTAAGATCCTATTCTGATGTTGATTGGGTAGGAAGTATGGATGATAGAAAGAGTACTAGTGGTGGTGCATTATTTGTTAGAGAATGTCTTGTTTCTTGGTCAAGAAAGAAGAAATCTTGTGGCCCTCTCAACTTGTGAAGATGAATATGTTGTTTCTTCTTATTGTTTTTCTCGGAGTTATGTGGATGAGGAAGAATTTGGAGGATTACAAGATTAAGTGTGATGGACCTACATATATTCTTTGTGATAACAATAGTGCAATCAGTGTGTCAAAGAATCCAGTTTTTCATTCTAAGACAAAGCACATTCCCATTAAGTATCATTACCTAAGAGATCTAGTGAGTAAGGATTGCATCAAATTGGAGCATGTGTCTAGAAAGGATAAAATAGATGATATTATGAAAAAGCCTCTTCCAAATCCCACCTTTGAGTATCTAAGAGAAAAGTTGGGAGTGATCTCAACACCTTTCAAATGATTGAATGGAAAAGCAAGTGTGATAGGGAGAAAAAATGATATATATCAGATCTAAAGTTATATTTATGTATATCCATATTTTATTAGTTGTCTTCATCATCTTATTGAAGTAAGTGTCTCTACTAGTGAGTTTGTATATTCATACTATTCAATGTCATGTTACAAATTAGTAAGTCAGTGGTGTGTGTTGATGAAAAAAGTGGGTTTGTGTCATCTCATGATTGGTTAATCTGAGTCTTGAATGAAGTGGCATGAGAATTAATGCATGTGTCAAGTATGTCAGTATGTCTATGATGTGTGAAAATATTTGAAGGAGTTTCAAAAGGTTAGTCATGGTGTGGGTTGTCTCCTTAAGTCATCATGGTCTCACACTTGATCTGTCACAATCATCTAGGTTTTCTTAAGTATTGGGTGTTACGATATTTTCTTGTGTGGAGTATTATTCATGATGTCATATAGTCTAATGGTCTATAAAGGAGGTATGTGCCAAGTTAGAGCTACTGAAAACAAAATTTGGGCATTTTTGAGGTCTCTTTGTCCTGACTAGGTTCCAATGGTGTACATTGAGCGGTTTAATCGAGATGATGAATTTGAAAGATAAAATAGTGGAGTTCAAAGCCAAAATTTTGTACAAATTATCTTGACAAGATGTATTTTGATATTAAAGAAGTTTTATACCTTGGTTGTTCTATAATATCTTGGAATCCTTGATAGTACTATGTTTTTGAGAGAAGGTACTAAAAAGACCTAATTGTAATTGAATGGTCTAAGAATTGATTAAGTTGTTCTCAAGTGCATAGTACAAGGCTTATGAAGCAAGAAAAATAGCCTAATGGGTGTTCAAAATTGGTATGGTTCTCTTGTGAAAGTGAATTCTTGGAAACTTAGATGTGCTTTTCAATATTTAAAAGCTAGTAGGTAGTATGTGTGCAAATTGATGGTGAAAAGAAGGTATAATGATATTTTGTTGATTCTCAGAGTTTTCTTGACATGAAATTTTTGTGAAAGTCTACTAATGGATCTTAGATGATGAACAAAGGAATAATGTGGTGTATTTAGATCTCATGTGATCTTTGGAGCTATAAGATTGGGTTTGAGTATGCATGATCTATTACAGGCCTATATGTCTCTTTTGGTTTTCTCTAAGTCTCCCAAATTACTGTGCATAAGTGTAATTGGGATTGATATTTTCTCATGATAATAAAATCTTAGTATATATGGTGTTTTTCACTCAAATGTGGAGTCCACAATGAAGGTTGGCAGGGTGAAGAACATTATGTGCTTATATTTTTGAAAAATGTGCATATACATGTAAATATATAGGTGTGTACCATCCTTGATGTATCTGGGCCTCATGGAGAAAGTATATAAACTTGTGAGGTATAAACGTTTTTAAGTATGCTAGATGGTTTATCTCAGGAGTAAAGAAACTTGTATGTTGTCCTTATACACGTCTTGTGCGTAATGTTAAGCTACATGTGCAGGGTATACCCAGAAAGGTAGGGCATGATGCTTTCATAGGTAAGAATGATTTGAAAAGTTTTCTTTTGGTGAGTTCGAGTTGCCCTCATCTTGGTTATGTGATCTAAAATGTTTATGTGGCTTCAAAGAAGGAAATGGTGTGTCATATGAACTGTGAATGACTAAAATGATCATCTTAGCTCCAAAATGCATCATATAGGCATATAAATGTTATCTTGGAAAAATGTAAGTTTTCCTTGATGGATTCATAATGTCTTTGGTGGTTCTGAAGGTAGAACAAGTAAATTGATGGCGTGAAAGACTTATCTATAATCATAAGATAAGTTGAGTCAAATTTGATGGATCCATACCTCAGTAAGTTTGATAGGAAGACACAATGTTGTATTAAGAAAAAAATGTTGCTAAGAGTGGTAAGGGTGCCTTCAAGATATGCAGAGTTTTTATGTTTACTCATTGATGGTACTTTAGGTGATTTCATGTTCTAGAAAGACATTTTATTGACTATTTAAAGCTAGTTTTCGAGGTAAGAATTTTTCTTTTATGATTGTCATGGTACAAAAGATGCTACTATAGGTATAAACTATGTATATGACTGATATCAGTTAGGGGAGCATGAATGTAAGCCTCTTGAATGTTGTTTTATGATTTCAAGCTACTCAAGGTATGAGTGAGTGATTTCTTGAATAAAAAGTAAGGTATGGTTCATAAATGCATAATATCATCCAAGTATGACCGTCAAAGTCTGAAGGAATGCTTTAGGATAATAGTCAAGTGTTTTCTATCCATCCATGCCAAGAATACAAGATAAGAAGTCTATTTATGTGATTGTTTTCTAGATATGGTTGTCTTGTGTCCAAGGGGAGTGATAGTGTGTATGCCAAAGGATGTATTGCTTCTTGTAGCCTTGTCAAAGTTGGTCTTAAAGCTATTAAAAATCATCTTCAGGGACCTATGTATTCAAAGTAAGATGTTGACAAGAATCAGGAGACTAATCAAGTTCTTATGCCTAGATAAGAAAAGTTATCCCGTGAATGAAGGTAAGGTGGTTTTTTTTTTAGCTCATATATAACATTGTTGGCATGGCTTCATGATGTGAAAAATAGAGTTTGAGGTAAAAAATGACTAGTTTTTGCATGCCTATAAGGTGGATAGTGGTGTTTTTTTATGAAAATAGAGGTATGATGACGTTTCTTCATGATTTATGTGATGAATTAGATGATGTGTATGTTATTCTTAGGGGATATGAGTGTCTTCATGCTTAAAAAGAAGCTAAAATAAGTTTTTAGTGTAATTTCAAGATTTTGAACTTATTTGAGACCTTTGGTGGATTTTCCAACCAAAAGAGGATCCTATAAAGCTAAGGAGATGAAGAACATGCATTTACAAGCATTCCTTTTTAATTAATGTAAAAAGGGGAGAAGTACAAGTGGTTTTCCATCAATGACAAAGGGGGTATTGTTAACATGTTGTTGCATAGGTATTGTCATTGATGCAAAACCTCATTAATGAAAAAGTGGATGATGAAGTAGGGTCAGATAATTTTTTAGGATGATTATGACATGATGATTAAGATGGATTGATGATTGCACAAGTTGATTTAGTGAGGATGGATTGTTATTGCAAGCCCAATCAGGTGATCTAGCTTTCCTAGGTGACAATGCATGGTGGTATGATATTATTGGTTTCTTGAGAAGCATGTTGAAATGGTGGAGAGAATGTTTGGAAGGGTGTTGTGGTACTCATATGATCCTCAGGGTGTAGATACAAGTTGGTGACCATGTTTCAGGTGCTCATTTGGACTAGGCATGGTTGTTAGATTGCATGGGATTGAGTTGTGGAGATATATAAGATCATGGATACATGGAGAAAATTTATTTTTGATGTACTAGGTATGTTAGGACCATTTTTGAGTTTTCATGATGAGTTATAATGTTCTTTTAGTTGACCCTAGCCTTTACAGTACAAAACCCTAAGGGCTAGCTATGTAAATGAGATAGGATGAAAAAATTGAGATATATTTTTGGAATGGTGATTATTGGAGATGCATGTAGGGTGTGTCCTTGTGATGTGGGGAAAATTTCAGGTTTTCATGATGAGAATTTTGCAAGATATGATGTTTTTGGTAAAACAGGGTCAAGAATAATGCCATTTCCAACTCAAATTGGAACTTCTGATGCTCACCCTAAATTGTGTGATTTGCATGGGACCTTGTAGATTTTAGGGATGTTTATAAATTGAGTCTATAATTTTTCACAAAAATAATGAGGTCATTTCATTATCATTTTTATGAACAAATGTTAAGAAGGTAAACAACTCATTATGTGTTTGAAACCCTAGCTTGAAAGTGGTTTGTGAGATTTGCTTCCTAAGTGTCCAAAATTTTATCTGGTGTATTAATGATAATTAGAACATGTAGATGAATCCTGAATTTTTCTATAAAGGTATGATAGAGGTTATGGTGATGAGTGGACTCCGCTCAAACAATTCATTTTCTAAAAGAAGTTCAGTTTGGAATAAGGTTGTCAAAGGAGTAGAAAACTAAATGACCATTGTGTGAATTATGTGAGTTTTCATTCATGTAAAAATAGGTTTCATGTCATGGTGATGAAATTTTATGGTCAAGTATGCCTCATTTAAGTTATTTGGTTAAAGGGTAGTTAGAAGCAATCTTTAGTACAATGGACATTGTAGGAGCTACAAGAGGAGTTAGGAGGTAATTAAAGCTATGTTGGAAATATAATTTAGAGGGATTTCTGTGATATAAAAAAATTTCATGATGATGATATTTAGTATGGTTTCAAAGTTAGTTTGTGGACAAGAAGAGTTTTGGATTTCTAGGATATAACTGATTTTAGTGAAAGAATGAGTTGGTTAGTTCATGAAATGGATTGTTTTATGCTTAAAATACAATGGAATGTGAATATGGATGATTTTTTCATCCATTTAATCTATTTGGAATTATTTAAAGTGTCAAGAAGGGTGTTAACCGGTTTCTTTTTGAAAACTACTTTTAGGGAGCTTGATTTGGTGAAGGCAAAAAGCTGATGTAGTTTTAGCTAGTGGATGTTTCATGATCTCTTACTTTTTTAGAAGTGTTATAAAGGATATGAAATTTGCATAGAGTGGTAAAATCCAATATTTTAGGTGTTATTTGGTGACATTGAGGAAAAAGGTGAAGACAAGGTGTTGGAAATAAGTGTTTTGTGAAGGCTATTAGCCACTTCCACTTTGGGCCCATTAAACAAAACAATTTGATTGGCTCATGATAATTGAGACAATGTATGACGTTTAAATGTATTTTTAAACATGTGTGGTAATTTTAATATAATTAATTAAAATATTTTTGGTGTTAGGATATTTGTTTCATTCTAATGATGAGGATGTTTGGTGCATGGAAGAAGGGTTTTGGAAAGGCTGACCTACTTGGGTAACTTAAAGCTATTATGAAAAGTATATAGGATATTTCTAAGATGATTTTTCAATAAAAATGAGGGAATTTTTTTATTTTGAATTTTAATCAAGAAGGTTCTTATAAAAACATAGTTTTTGGGTGTTTTGTGAGCTAGTTGTGTGTGTGCAAGAAGTGTGACCTAGGTGTGAGAATTTTACAGGAATATGAGCATGAATTGAGATAAAATAAAGTGTGTGACATATTGAATATTAATGGAAAGCATGTGTGCAATGGTTTGAATTTTTGAGAAGTGAAGAAAGATAGATTGTGCAAGTTTGAGGACGTAGGGTTTTGGATAAGGGTTTAAAGGTGTTGAGAGCTGAAATAATGTTCTATATCACTTGTGGAAACATAAATACATCATATATATTCTTAATAAGGTGGTCATGTGGGTGTTTGATCATCTTTGGGGTGGGGCGGTGGGGTTGTAGCCTCATTATGGAGTTGTTTCTTCATAAAATAAGGGGTTGGTGCTCTTTGTGGGGTTGGTGCCTCACTAAATTTGAAACATATCAATATAAAGATTATGTTTCTATGGGTTTTCTTCCCTTTGTCAGTTTACCACTTATATATTATGTTTTTTTTATTCTCTTGCTTCATGGTTTATTACATATGTGATATCAAGTAATGTGCACACATTAATGGATGGTTAAGTGGTTTTATGTATCTAAAATATGAATTAATTTTGTAAGGAAATATTCACCCCCTTCTTAGTCCATTGTGCTTCCAACGGGGCCATGTGATCTAGCTGACCTCCCTAACCTTGTCCCTATCCTATGGCTATAACATGGATATATCTAGCTCTCTGGGATGACTTCCTCATACAATACTATATAATAACCAACATTGTGAGTTGATGGTAATAAATCCTATAATATATCCCCCATCCCAATTTCCTCGGCAACATGATGGACCAAATACCTCTCCAATGTCACCTATTGCAGTTGTATCACTAATTGACATCTCTTGTATATCCTCTACTTTAATTGTTTCTTCAACGTCGAACTATAATAAGAGAGACATCTCTCTATCGTACTTCTCTATCTATCTTCTCCTAGGTCACATGTAACTACTCTATTGATTGACCTACAGGATGTACTAGAAGAATCGATTCCAAATGTTAACCTCTTTTCTATCTCCTTAACCATCATCCCCATATCTATCCCTATCTCCCTGTCGATCAAAAACATCATCTCCTCCTCTTAGACTAAGTACCCATTGTGGAGAAAATGTTACATGTACACCATGTACCTATAAAGCCTATCCCACATGTTCTTTCAAGCTTTGTATTTTCCCTTCCCATCATGTCCTTACACTTGTATATCATATCTTTGTATTGGAGCCTACATATACTATCTATACAATCTCCCTCCTCATCTTTGTTGGCCTATCCCTCTTGTTTGTACCCACTCTATGTTATTGTAGTGTTATGTCCATGCTTGCTACTATCACCTCTCTCAAAATGGTTAAGTGGATAGGTACTATGGTCACATACCAAGATCCATATCCCATTAATGCTCCAAGATCCATGATACTTGATCACGCATCCCAAACATGTGGTAGCACTCCTATAAAATAATCCCTATATATATTGTGCCTAATCACGCTTCAACAACCAAAGTGTCCTGTGATACCCTAACACACCACTTATCAGAATCTGATATCTCCTTCCTCACTTCTAACTACCTTGTGACATTATCTATTATATAGTTCTCAAGGATATATGAGTGAATTCCTATCATCCAATGCACTTTGTCATTAACTCTGTTGTATCTATAGCCCATATGTAGGCCCTATATGGCCAATATATCACCTATGATAACTATGAATCATATAGGGTTCACTTTGGTAGTAGGCTAATTCACCGTGGTTTCCTCTCTATCCACATCCAAATATGTGTCATCTAAATAGATATGGATCCTCTAGCTATCTATATCTAAAAAAATCTATTAGCTAACCCCTGTGTTATATGGTCCCACACCCAGTTCTACAATAATGTTTTATGGACCAAACTCTATTGGCTTCTATACAAAACCATGTGCATGTCTCTATTTAAGTGTTTCAATATGCATGGTCCCCAAGAAAACACTATAGCTACCTCCATCAAATAAACAACTACTCTAATAAACCCCAACTGAAAGTTCCTACCAATATTATCGGGAAGCAAAATCACACTAATAATAACCATAAAATATATCAATACCCACTCAATCTATGCATCCTCCATACACTCTACTAAGTATCCCCATCCCTTATCCATAAATCTATTATATATGAACAAAGTCAATAGATATGTTCAAATGTGTGCCCAACTACTTTGTCCCACTCTATCAACCTCCCTCTCATTGGAACTCTAAGAATCGATAGACATATTCCAAAGTAATATAGATCACTCCAGTCAGTAGCTTTGAATGTTTGAGACTCATTTTGTCACCTTTATATCAGAGTGTAAAAATCATGATCCATACGTGTGTCGGGAATTTGTGCTACATATGCTAGCCCTATCACCTCTACAATTTCCCACAGCACCTTCTTAGCATGTTTCATCCACCTCTCATATGATCTCAAATGTGATTTTCTCTCTATCATGTATAATGTGCCTAACACCTCATGGAAAGCAAATCCAAAACTTTTTAAATATTGATAATTATACATTCCTAAACCCATTTCCCTCAATTTTAAAAACTTCTTCTACTTTTTCATACTAAACTAATGTTAATACACCTACTTGCATGCTATCACAACTACATACATGTTATCACACCTACTTACATGCTAGCACATCTTCATTCACGGTAGGACATATTATACTGTTGCACTTACTTTAGGTCTAGCACACCTACATGAACCCTAGGGATATTTTCACACTATCACACTTAACAACACACTAATGCATTCACTTTCACAGTAGAAAAAACAATTTCACACTAGCATAAATCACGGGTCATGCCAACACATGTAAGTTTATGCTATAGCATTTCTTTTCCTTTTTCTTATACCCTAAACAAACATTAAATGCACTTAAAATTTCAAAATTCAAGTTCACATACCATGGTGCCATCATTTTTCCCTATCCAAATAATTGTACTCGGTTTGTACGATGCATGCATGCTATAAAATAAGCTATCTCTATCAAAATATAAGAGCTCACAAATCTTTTAGAGCACAAAAGGATCTAATAGAAAAAATGAGCAATAAGTTTTTCTAACCTCCCACCCTTCTATTTAACCCCTTCTTCTAACCATGCTTATACTTACCAAACCTTAATTTTGTCCTTAGTACCCATGTTTCCCATCTTCTACACCCATTTTTTCCATGTTTCTCATGATATTTGTTTCACCTAATAGTTTTATGTTTTCTCGGATGAAACAGATAAAAGGTAATTATTCAAGGAGGAATACCGTGATATGTAGGTCAAAGGTTGAATGTGTGTGTTAATGAATTTTCGATCCAAGATGATCATGAAAAGCTTCCCTTTGCCTAGGAGGAATGACTTGAATTTATAGATCTAGTAGGTGAAGGTGGATGATAGTTGATCCGTGAAGAGATTCTAGATTCGAGTGTCATGGCAAGTACTTGCAGAGTGTTCTCATGAGTATTCCAATTCCCTGGAATGAGAACTAGATGTTTTCTTGGGACTATGGTTGAGTATTTTGTGTCATCTAGATCGTTGAGAGGCTTTGGATATGTGCTTATATGCAATAGTTCTCCCAAAACTGTAAATGACCAACCTAGGTAAAAGGTTGTAAAATTGTATATAAAGTAACCGATGGCGGTTAGGTGACCAGAGATGGTTGAGGAATAACCAAAGCATCGGTTAAGGCAGATAAGTATAGGTTTGCCAAAAATGGCCTGATCTTTGCTATTTTTGGCATGATTGATATCCTTAATCTGGGTCTTAAGTGATAGAGTCTGCCCAAATAAGTATGAGTTCTTCTAGGAGAGGTAGTGGGAGTTAATACTAGGTTTAGACTAAGTCTTAGTTGGTTAGGATTGGTATAGAATTAGTCTTAATTAATTAATAGATTGTGAATGGGTCTTTGAGTGAGGTGGATAGGTGAGTTGGCTATAGGTGAGGTGGATGGGTGAGGTAATTAATTAATTTGATTATTGCAATGAAATTAATTAACATGTGTGCACTAGGGACATGAGTGGGTATAGTATGAATTTATTTAATTGACGGGGTTAAGGGAATTTGTCTTGATTTTCAGTGTCTATATTTTCCCCTTTTTGTCATGTAGCTTGTATTAGGTAAGTGATGCTAACAAAAATAGAAGTGGTTGCCCCAAATATAGGTGAGATTGGGGTTGGCCTAGGTAAGAGTGAAGGTGACCCCCTCAAACCAAGAACTATTGAAGTTGTGGGCAGAAGCGGTGAGTAGTTTGATAAATAGGTTGTTAATAAAAAAAAGGGTGGATGGGTTATAGGTAAGGGTAATGGTTGGTTTAGGTAATAGGTAATGGAAATCAAACACATGCACACATATAGATTGTGATAAGGTACCAGGTTGAAGAGCTTACAAACTCTACTTCGTCAAAGGTCAATAGGTTTATCCAAATGAGGTTGAAGTGGTTCAGGTATCCAAGGTATAGGATATGGTCCTGAATCACAACTAGGAAAGGTGTAGGAATGGGTAATAGGTTTTATTCCAGGGAACCAAAGGTATGGTCGGGATAAACATCACAACATTAGGAAAAGTAAGGTCATTAGGTTGAACAATATGGGTAGCAACATCGCAAGGTATAACGAGTACACAAATTCAAATGTCCAATTGGAGGGTCGGGTGTGGGTGTGTAGGTGGGGTCATGGGTAGGGCCGAGGTATAGGAAAAAGACATGTCCTTAACTGAAATTAGGGAATGGAATAGGTATGGTGGGATTTTGGGTGAACCTAATAGGTAATGCTAAGGGTAAATGGTGCAAGAACAACATCTTTTTAGGAAAATTGACATTTTTAAGGCCATATGGTTAATTGAGGTGACCGATGTTGGTTAGAGGTTAACCGATATCAGTTGACTAGGGCATAACTTGACCAACGTCGGTCATGTCGATTTGGGGCTAAAAAAGGAAAATTACGCTTTTATGGATTCATTTGTTGATTTTCATTTATAGAAAATGACAAGCGAGAGGTGTGGAAGTGGAAAATGACAATGCCAAGTTGTGAGTGGAGTCACCGACCTACTGAGGAGGTGATTAACATCCAGTGGATGGGCCCATGAGATCAAGTGGATCCATTTGATTGGTTGTGAGCGAGAGGAGTGGATTCATGGCCATGACGGAGTCGGGAGAGGGAGCAGGAGGACCACCAACGCAGAGACCCGAGGTACCACCAAGGAGACGACACCAAGTAGAGGTAGGAATCAATCCTCAAGCCTTTTTTAAACAAATTTGGGTAAAAATGAATAATTTTGGGGGAGGAGTTTTGTTTTAAAAATATGGGTGAAAATGGGTGAAATTGAGGTGGGGAAGGGAAAATATAGGTTAAATAGGTTGGGAAATGAATGTAGGTTGAATTTGGGTGGGGTAGGATAGGTTTTAGTGGGTTTTGGTCATTTTTTTTTAAATGGGAGGGCGGGGTTTAAGTTTATCACCAAAACAGTGACCAACGTCAGTTTGGTTTTCCAGCATCGATCAGTTAAAGGGTGACTGACACTAGTCAAGATGACCAATTACGGCCAAGGTGAGTCGATGTCGATCTTTGTAAAAAGTGATTTGGATGAAAAAAAGGTTAGATTGGAAAGTTAAACAGGTGAGGAAGGGGTAGGTGAAGACTAATGTAGGTGGAAGAGGATAAGGCACTATGTTTCGATGTGTGATAGGTATGTAGGTGAAATGATCTAGGATATTGGGTAAGTATGATATTAGAGACAATAGATTTTTAGGTGGATTATATAAAGGGATAGGTATGAGAAACCTATTAAGGGGTAGGTATGATGGATGTGTTTAGGTATCATTTGGCACAAAAAGGACTAAGTACGAGGTTAATTTGAGGTTTGGGTAATAGGTAATTTGAGAGGGTCACGACTTGAAAATGTTGGTTTGGATGATGCAGGCAAGAGATCAGCTAACTATGAGAGACAAAGTACTACCTCTATTGATATATATGTGGCCTAGCGTGGCGGTGAGAAGTGGGAGCACACAACAGATGTGGGGTTGAGTTCTCTCGAGCACTATAAGCATATACATTGAGATCCTAACTTGATGATCACTTTTATTGATAGATGGGACTCCATGACCAATACCTTTCATTTACCGATTGGAGAGATGACCGTCACATTGGAGGATATGTATAGGATCATGCGGCTTCCTATTGTTGGGGAGCCAATGCATTGAATTTATCTTGAGGCATTGGTGAAACCGATAGTGGCGATATTTGGTGAGGAGATGGGCATGCTGAGCTATCATAATGTGAGTCTGATTTATGGGGATATGTATGTGACATATTCACATGAGACTAGGCTATTTGTTTTGATGATGGTGGCAGTAGGATATTTTTCTCTCCCAAATTTTAAGGGTGGGATATTTCCACAAGTGCTAATGGGGGTGCTACAGGACATGATCAAGGAGCGAGATACATTTTTCTTGGGCACCAAATTTTCTAGTCCAACTATATAGGGAGCTATGGGCCTATGGTAGGTACATGAGATTTGGTATGTGTTGTACATACTTGTTACATTGTTGGGCGTATGAGAACATTGTGTGTGTGCATCCAGTTGGGTTACCATGACAGGACTGGTTTGGGGGTGGTTTGTACAGAGTGGGTTTTAAGAGATGGGTACCAGTCGGGGCACAACCGAGAGTGGTCAGGGCCACATATGATGTTACATACTACAGGTGGCTATTGGAGGGCCTATCAGTGGTTGAAAATGATTGATATCGTGTGGCGGACATATGTTTATTTTCTATCATATAGAGGCATGCCTAGGTAATTAGACGAGATTAAGTTATTGAGATGGATACAGGGGCGAGTGTTGGTGAGCACGAGATGATACCGTGGGACGGTGGTCATATAATAGTTTGTACTATACCAGACGTGCCCCCACCTTTCCCACAATACCATAGAGATGATGTGGAGAGACCCATGTCTCCACCATGTTCGAGTGATCCCACAAGGTAGGAGGAGCAGGTGGTAGATTGACGGATTGATGATGCGGGTGTCACCAATGGATATAGGAAGTGGTGGGTGGTACAACTATAAGCGGCACCGTCGAGACTAGGGCAGCCAAATTTAGCGATAATCATAGTGCGAGAGGGATACCTTATAGGGGCAAGTGGCTACCCTACAAGCACAGATTATAGGATTGCATAAACAATTGACAGAGGGAACATACACAAGTGAGCACCTTCAGCACGGTAGCGTCCCTACAGAGCCGTGTAGGACAAGCATAGGCTCCACACACGGGGGTGGAGATGGGGATGGAGGGTAGGTATCCACCTTATAAGAACATATGGCTAGATTATCACATGCACAAAGTTATGGCCCTACAAGCCCAAGTAGCTGCACAGGTACCACCACAAGCACATGGAAAAGGTCCATAATACAAGTACTTGCACTAGGAAATGGTACACTTTTGGTTGGGAAACATTCATAGGGGCTATTATGTCGATGGCACCACCACACACTTGTATCCATGGTGAGGTTTAGGGATTCCCTAAATGAGGCTCACTATTATTAGGACCATCTAGCCATCGTAGGGATTGATGTGCCTTCATATGCCGAGTACCGAGCCCAACACGCAGCCAGTGAGTGGACTAGATCCAAGACTCATAGTTATAGTAACACAGGGGGTCGTCACCCTAGAGATAGGGTCGAGTGAGGTTGTTTGTTTCTAGAGACCAGACCCCATAGAGGGAAAGGAGGAAGAGATGGAGGCCAGGAAGGGAGTATTATAGGGTGGTGAGATGTTGGCAGGGTGCTTGAATAGTAGGGAGGAGGAGGCAGTGAGACCGGAAAGGATGGAATTAGGTAGGGTGATTGGTCATTATATGTGATATTGTGCCATTAGTTTGATTTTTAGATATATACCGGCTGCATGCCAAAGACGTGAGATTGTACATCACGAGTTTTGAGATACGATATTTATTTATATATTTATATATATGTATTATTACAGAGTACACTCCCATTATATAGTTGATGGTGTTTACTATATGGATGATGTACTCTTTCTTTAATTTATATTGTTATTATTTTACCATGGGAACTAGGTGAGTTAGGCATGATTGATTTAAGGTCATATAGGCATGATTGAATCAAGTTCATTTAGGCATGGTTGAGTTTAAGTCATTTAGGCATGGTTTAATTTAGGTCATAGGCATGGCTAAATTTAGGTCGAATAGGGATGGTGGAGTCGGGTATAGGCATAGTTGGGTCAGGTATAGGCATGTTAGAGTCTAGGTAATTTCCAAGTTACTGATCTTATGGAAATAATGGGTTGTATGTATGTTGTGGTTAAATTTCCAAGTATTTGATATCATGGAAATGTTAAATGATTGATGTATGATATGGTTGATGTTATAAAATGGTAGGTATGTATGTTTTTATGATTGTTTAATTTCCAAGTTTTTTGTAAAATGGAAACTAACTAGGGTAAAATGTGAATATAAAGGGGGAAAATTGGTTAGGGAAAAAGTGGCTGAGCTAACCTCTAAGGGCCCCATGCTCTCATATTTTTTCTAACATCACCCCAACGAAAAAGGGCCTCGGGAGGATGTAGTTCTCCCATAAGCTAGGGAAGAATATGATGAGGTAGATGAATGGGTTGGTAGGTTTTAGGCATGATTAAGTTGAGGTCATTTAGGCATGGTTGAGTATAGGTTGAATAGGCATGGTTGAGTTTAGGTCATTTAGGCATGGTTGAGTTTAGGTCATTTAGGCATGGTTGAATTTAGGTCATAGGCATGGCTGAATTTAGGTCAAATAGGCATGGTTGAGTCTAGGTTGAATAAATATGGGTGATTTTGGTGGAAGAGGTATTCCTAGAATGTAGGTGTCAAAGGTCTGGTCATGTGAAGGAGGAGCAATAAGTAAGAAAAGAGGTGAATGGTAAGAGGATACAAAAATCCACCTAAGTGGTAAGAACCATTATGAGTCTATCATACCAAATATTGGCTTATGAACATAAAACCCTAAAGGTGTTACATGATTGACTATTCTAAGGGTGAAGAAGGTCACATGATCATGAAATGTCACATTTACAAAACATCCCTTGAGTAGGAAAAAGATTAGAAAGGAAATACGGTGAGGTGAAAGAGGTTGTTTTAGCGTAACCTAGTGTGAGACAACATGCCTCTTCTACAAGATACCCAAGATCAAAATAGGAAAGTCCATGACGAAAAAGTTATCTTTTTCTTTTTTCTTTTGTTTTATAGACTGATTGATGTAGGAATTCTATGTGGGATGAATAGAATATCTCCTTGAGGTCTTCATGAAGTTGATCAATGCAGGAAGCTTTAGAATATTTTTATTTTATTTGTATAGAACTAGTCTTCTTTTTGGATAGACTGTGTGTTTTTTAGGGCTAACTTTTATAGTTTTCCTTTGAGGGAGCAGATCTATTTATAACAACAAGATAGAAAGATAGATTTCATTTTTGAGGGAGTCATCTTTTTGCTAGAAGTTTGACTCAAGGAGTTTGAATTTGAAAATCCCATATATTACTTTTGAATTGTTTTTTTTTGGACTTTTAGGTCATGGACAAGACTATAGAGAAGTATAGGCTTCTTTTATGAAGAAAAAACCATAACACATAGAGGTTAGCTATGAAAGAGAGGTTTTAAATGATGAACAACCATGGGATTCCATCCTGAAAAGGATGAAAATTATCCATGAGAATCATGCCATGAGTAGATCCATTGTACTCATATTTAAGATAAGGCTGAAAGTTGACCGGTAATCACATGATTCTTGTTTACTCGTTGATCCTTAAAATAGGTAAGTGGAAGGTAGATGTTTCTCAAGGTACACATGTTTAATAAACAAAAGGTGATATAGGACTTGATTAAATAATAGAATGGTTGAAGATATGAGGCATTGAGGGGCTCAAGTTTGAGTTTACCTTCGAGTGAGTATAAATGATAAGCACCCGATCCATAGACATGAGTAACGATATAGGTCGATCAATTAGGAGTGAACTTGTCCCATTTAATTTTCTCCACTTTCGCTACATGTTGATTTTCCTTCAGGATGAGGTTATCAACTGGAAGGTTTTTCCTTAGAAACTTTTATCATAGGCACGTTTGATACGTTTTTTTGGTAGATTTGGAGGTGATCGAGGGCATTTAGATGGGGTTTTTCTAATACCTCAAGTTGTGCCAAACGATCCTAGAAAAAATCATCATTTTTAAACATATCTTTGAGTGAGTTAAGAATTGATGGAATTTGGAATTTGAGAGGGAATAAAACCTCTATACTGGAGACCAAAGAGAAAGGGGTGGCAGCAGTTGAGGTGTGAATAATAGTGCAATAAGCCCATAAGGTGAAAGGTATGTGCATGTGCCAATCCTTACCAGTATTGTCAACCAATTTCATAAGAATTTTGTTTGGGAATTTTTTAGTTGATTCAGCTTAGCCATTTTTTTAGGATAATAAGGTGAATAAAACTAAGTTGAATGCCAAAGGCATCATAGAGTTTCCATACGGTTTTATTTTTGAATTGTTTTCCGTTATTAGTGATGAGGCGGTGAGGAACACCAAAGTGAAAAATGATGTGATGATTGATGAATTCATATATTTTCTCAACTTTTTTAGAAATAAGAGGTACGGCTTCCACCCATTTAGTGTAATATTTGGTAGCGGTAATAATACATTGATGACATTGGGAAGAATAAGGGTTGATATCTCCGATAAGATCTAAACCCCAATGAGAGAAAGGAAAAATATCTCATGTAACCTATAAGGTGTGACTAGGGGTGTGATGAAGATTAACATGTTTCTAACACTTCACACAATGCTTGACATAGTCACAACAATCATGGTTTAGGGTTGGCCAATAATAGCCAAGGCAAAGGATGTGCTTAGCGGCAGCTAAGCCCAAGTGACCCCCAAATCCCATCGTGAAATTCCTTAATGGTGTATGGAATTTCAGAACTCGTAAGGCATCATAAGAGGATAGCGTCAAAGATTCATTTATAGAGAAGACCACCCATGATGACATAGTGAGAGACACTTTTGAGAAAGGATCATTGTCCATTACGAGTAAGATATGGAGGTAGAATTGAAAGGGAAAGATAGTCAGAAAACTGCTTATACCAAAGGTCACATGGGTCAGTTTCAATATTTCCTACAAGGTTGACATCTCAAATTAGATAAGAAGGTGATTGCAACCTTTTAGACTGTGACAAATATTTTCAAGTCAGACGGCGAAGTGGGGATTTGAGAAGTAAGACAGCCATGGTGTCCACAAATTTATTAGTGGAACGTGGGGTGGTTTGAAGTTCATAATGGTCAAAGGTAGTCAAAATCATGTCAACATGATGCTTATACTTTTGAAGTATCTCGTTACAAAACTGGTATATACCATTAACTTTGTTCAAAACTAGTTAAGAGTTGCCAAAGATAGTAATTTATTTAATGTCTAAGGCTATGACAGTTTGAATACCTAATATAAGTGCTTAATATTCGGCGATATTATTAGTAAAATCAAAATATAGTTTGAAAGATAATGAGATAGGCTCACCATCGAAGGAATGAGGATAAATTTGGCACCACCACCATGCTGACATTTGGAACCATCGAAGAATAAGGTCATCTGGTAAACGATATCATCCAGGGAGAGGGTAGTGATGGATTCATTAGGGAAATCGAAGTTAGAAGATTGGTTTCCAGAGAGAGGTGTGTCTGCAAGTTGGTCAGCAATTGTTTTTCCTTTGACATATTTTTGATGGATGAATTCAAGATCTAGGTCTATAAGAAGCATGATCCAACGTGCAACACGTTGATGTTGGTAGGGCTTAGCATACATGTAATGTAAGGGGTCAGTATTGGTGACAAAAAAGTTTTTGTGGTTGAGTAGGTAATGGTGAAGTTTAGTGGTGACAAAAACTAAGGCTAAGCAGAGTTTTTAGCATGAGTATATCTAGTTTCATAGTCTAAAAGCGTATGAATTATATAATAAACCACTTTTTCCCTATGTTTCTCATCATAATGAGCAAGCATGGTACCCAAGGAATGATCAATAGTAGAAATGTAAAGGTAAAATGGTTGGTCATCCTTAGGGGAATGAGCAGATGTGGTTGGAGGAGGTATTATTTTAAGGCATAGAAGGCTTTGTGGTATTCATCATCCCATATAAAGGAGACATCCTTTTGAGGAGATGATGAAATGGATGGCAGTGTTTGGAAAGATGAGAAATAAAGTGATGAATAGATTACAACTTTCCTTGTAAGCTAAAAAATTGATGAAGGTTAGCAAGTGGAGGCATTTTGATAATAACCTTGATTTTAGTGGTATCAACTTCAATGCCATGCAAAGAAACAATAAAACCAAGGAGCTTTCTAGAGAGAACAACAAAGACACACTTCTTAGGTTAAAGGAAAACACAATATTTGATGAGATGGTCAAAGAGAACTTTATGGACAAGTAGATCGTCAACGTAATCTTCCAATATGTTATGCATGATGTCATGAAAATATAATTCATAACCCACGATATGTAGCACCAACATTTTTAAGGCCAAAGGGCATGACATAATAACATAAGGTCCCCAAGGAGTGATGAAGGTGATTTTGTGTTGATCTTCTGGGGCGAGTAATATTTGGTTATAACCCAAGAAAACTTCCATAAGTGATAACATCTCATGGTTGGTGGTGAGATAAACTAGTTTGTCAATACTAGGTAGAGGAAAGTTGTCTTTGGGGAAAGATAAGTTAAGGTCATAGAAATCCATGAAAATGTGGAGTCCCCCTGTCACTTTTGTGATAGGAACAATGTTAGAGATCCATTGGGGATAATCAATGGGTAGGATGAAGGAAACTAAAAGAAGGCATTGGAGTTCTTCTTTGACAAGAAGGGTTATATTTTATGGGTTTGACATCAGGAATGGTTACGATATTGTGGACCACAATGTTTGGGTCAATACCAGGAATATCAACATAGGACCAAGAAAAAGCATTGCTATGATCCCAAAGGAAAGAAGTGAAAGCTTCATGTTCAACAACATCTAAAGATTGGCCTATTTTTAGAATGTGTAGGTCATCCTGAGTGTGAATATTGATTTCGATGGTCGATTCATTCAACATGGTTTGTGTCTCATAAGGTAATGACCGGTGAATATAAGAATCTTCTGCACCAAGGTAGGTGATAATAGACTCATTGTCCTGACATTGAACAACGTTAATAGAAGGGGTATCATCATTGATCATGTCAGGATATAGGAAGGGAAGAGAAGAGGGAACCTCACCATCATGATAATAATTCAGAGGTCCCAGGGAAATAGTGTTCACAAAAAAAAAGTTAGGAGGAATGAATTATGGATCCATAGACTTTGTAGGTGAAGGTGGTGAAGTTGGTGAATGGGGTGGGGAATGTTTATCATCCTCAATGAGTTTGACTCGGGCCTTCCTAGAAGGTGGTTTGGAAAATCCAATACCACTACGGTCTTTATGCTTATAAGTGGTGCAAGGAATGACAATATGGTGGCCTTGTTCATAGAAACCAAATCCAAATCCCTTCCAAGCACAATGATGGAGGAAGGTGTGGGCAAAGTGGTGGTTGGTGAGAGATTGAAGGTTGGAGGAAAATGGTCAAGTTTGGGAAGGTGGCTTGGGCGAGTAGGTAGAAGCATTAAGTCCCCATATGTTAAGTTGGTACGAAGGTGGGGAGGATCGTAGGGGAAAAACTCTCCTATGCAGTGATCATAGCGGGGATGTTGGTGAATTTTACCATACTCTTGAGGAGTAAGGAATGTGTTAATGTTATAAAGGTAGTACTCCCCAGAGTGAGGCATTGAAAAACACCTTCTAAGGGATCAATAGTTGATATGTGGGTAGTGGGAATGGATGAATCACTAGATAGTTGGGAAGAAAAAGAATATATTGTTTTAGAAGTGGATGTTTTGGCTGATGGGTCAGCCTCAAAGCAGCCTTCTACAATAGCAATGGGAATAGAGGAGTTAGTTGTGGAAGATGTAGCGACAACATTGGTGGATGAGGAAGTGGTAGCATTCGTAGATGACTTAACCGGTATAAGGACATCATTGCGTTGATACAACACATTACAGGTCTTGAATGGCAAAGGGTCAGTTGGAATGATATAGTTTTTTCCTTCATGTTCAAATTGTAAACAACAGTGTAAGGTTGAAGGAACACAACCCATGCCGCGAATCTAGGGTCGGCCAAATAGCATGTTGTACTGGAATTCCCCCCTTAAGACATATAATAATTTAGGAATGGTATGGGGCCCCACACGAATGTGGAGAATGATGGTGCTAAGGGTAGAAGTCATGGCATAATTGAATGAACACAACATAACTGGGTTATTATGCATGTAATTGGTAGGGATGCACATTTGGTTGTATGCATGGGAAGAAATGATGTTAATACTGGCACCGCCATTAATCATAATGCATCGAACATGTATATTATCAATGTAGACATAAATAAATAGGGTGGGATCAAGATCATCTGATTGGAGAGGTACAATCTTGTCATTAGAGAAACTGAGAGTGGCTACTTGATGAGTGGTAGTGGGATCGTGAGGAAGGGGTGAAGTGGTGAGAGAGGCCACATGGTGAGGAGTGATAATGGATGCAATAGGAGTAGGGTCATTAGGTAGAACCTTAATAGATTGTAGAACCTCAATGAGGGCCTGTTGATGAGACTTAGAGGTTTGGACAAGGTCATACAAAGACATTTTGAGAGGATATTGGTGCAACTATTTAAGCATTGTATGATGGGAAACCCCATCAGAAATAGGGTATGTGGGTCCATAGATGGTGATTTTTGGTGCAGGTACAGATGGAATATTGGGTAAAAGAGTAGCGGATGAGCTGGTTATTTTCTCCTTTCCTTTGTCCTTTTGGGATTGAGTGGCAATTTGAACCATATTAATCTGTGGTAAAGGAGAAAGTGAGTTGTGATAGGTGTAGTGACAAGATGAGAAAAAATATGGTGAGGCATGTACTAGTTTGGTGAAAACAATGTAGCACATTAGCATTTTTGCGGAGGTTTAGATAGCTCTCTTATGTGAACCATATTGATCTCAAATGTTAGTGGGGGATAAAATGGTGTTGGAGGTGGAGATGAATGAATAGGTGTGGTGATAGGTGAAGGTGGAATAGGGTCCTCATCTAAAATATCATCATCATTAAAGATTTCTTCGAGAGGACATAGTTGGAGAAGAATAGTCTTAAGATCCTTACAATTTTCCACATCATGTCTTGGCATATGAAGGTAAGTGCAAATTTTGGTATCATCAAACCCTTTTGGTTTAGGTTTGAGTGGGTCATAAGGTCTAAGTGGTGGTAATGTGATGACAGAGGTTTCCAAAAAGTTAGCTAAGATGTTAGCGTAAGACCCTGCCAATGGATCAAAATGTGAAGTAAGTGTGGGTCTGGATGGAAGTGTGGGTGACTTTGGTGGGAGAGGTGCCACTAGAGGTGGAATCAAAGGTTGAGTAAGTTTGACCACCTATTTGGTAGATAGTATGGTTTTAGGTTTGGATTGCACCTTCTTGGGTAAAGATGTAGTAGGTGAACTAGTTGTTAAAGGTGGGTGTAGTTTTAACTGCCTCTTTGGAGGGTAGTGGGTTCTTGGGATTTGGTTTCACCTCCTTGGGTAAACGTTAAGAACAATAAGTACATGATGTAGAAGGGATGGTAGATGGTGGAAGGGGATCGGGTTAGCCAAGATGATAATGGAGGTGTGGTGAAGGTTGTAGTAAGAGGCAATGTGCAAGGTAATCTTGGTTGAAGAGAAGGTAATAACATAAGTAATGATGAGGATACTAGAAGAGGTACAACTATAGGAGATAGAAAGGATGTCGTTGATGGAAAAGGTGTAAGTTGTGTAGATAATTTGGGTGTAATAGAAGATCATGACAAGGTACGCTATTGTGCTTTTAGTTTACTCTGGGTAGGAGGTGCTTGGTCAAGGTTGATGGGTGGGGACCTAGGATAGATGGAAGTGGCGACAATGACAAAGGCATAGTGGTTGAAGCTGGTGATGTGGCGTAAGAGGTTGGGTCTTCCTCCTAGGTGAGGGAATAGTATTTTTAATAGCTTTTGAGGATGTGGCTAAATCCGTTTGACAAGAGGATAGACTAGGTGTGATTTTGGCATGACTCCCAATGCGGCAATGGGTCTAGACGTGGAGGAATATATAGGTGCATGTAAGGTTTTAGACGGAAAAAATTCATTTGATGGAAAACATTTAGGTGTGGGTGAGGGTGATGAAGAAGGTGTCACTAAAACTGACATGGGCATGGTCAATTTAGTTTTTCGAAAGACCTTTGGATAGATCATGGAAGTATTGGAATATAACATTTGCATTTGAGTTAAGACAAGAAGTCGAAGGCATCCCCAAAGCATGGAATTGTAAACATAATCCAAGTGGTTAGCCAAATGTGAAAACGGAACTACTTTGTAAGGGGGATGATGTTTATTTGGTAGTAATTCCTGTAAAGAATGTCTGTGAGACAAGGAAATGGTTGGCTTCAAACTCGTGGGTAAAAGAGATGAGAGAAAATCAACAGGATCCTTGAAAGCCAATGGAGAATTGTCACCAATAGGAAGGGATGCTACTAATGGATCCCCTGTGGGTAGGGGAGATGACAAGTTGGATGAGGTAAGTTCATCTTTTGGTGAAGAAGAAGGTAAGCATGAATCTCTTATGGGTAGAAGAGTAAGTACTGTGGGTTGTTCATTAGGTTGAGAGGTGAGTGGGGAAACTGCATCGATGGATATGGTGGACTCCTCTGTGGGTGAAGGAGGAGATAAGGGAGACTCCTCTATGGGTAAAGGAGTAGTTGAAACAAGTCCTCTGTGGATAAAGGAGTAGTTAAAATAAGTCCCTCTATGGATGAAGGATCTCGTGTAAAAATCTCATCGATAGATGGAGTAGGAGGAAATTGAGTAGGAAGAAATTATATGATGTAGAAAACAACATGAACCTCATGAATGTTACTGTCATTGGTCAAGGTTTCACTGGTTTGGTTAGATGATGGGGTGTGATTTGGGAATGGATTCTTAAAGATGTGAAGGTTCTGATTAGTTGATGCATTAGGGTTATCCAAGACGAGATCTCCATTATCTAACATTTCTTGGATGATATTTTTAAAAGTTATACAATTACCATCACTATGACCTCTAATGCAATGATAGTTGCGTAATCATTTTCTTTGTACCATGCAAGAACAGGATGAGAGGGGTCAAAACCAATATGTGGTTTGATGGGTGGAAGAGTGACTGCTCTGGATTTTAGAAGTTTTTATAAAATTGAAGAGTAGGGTTCTCCTATGGGAGTATATTTTCGTTTCTCCCGCTTGAACTAAAAATCCTGAATAGGAGAAAGATTGGAAGAAGGATTTGATTGATTGGATGGGTGAGATGGGACAAATTTCAAAACTACTACATTGGTAGATCCTTTTTCTTTAGAGTAATTATTTTGCAGTTTGGAAGAAGAAGAGGTATCGTTTGATTTAAATGCAACATTCTTGTTACGTAATTATATCTTCTTCTCTTCAATGGCACAAATTTCAAGTTTTTGGGCCATGGTGAATGCCTCATCAAATGTGTGGAAGGTTTGAACTTAGAGAGTTGGCAAGATGTGTCTAGCACAAGCTTTGGTGAAAAAATCTATTAACTCAGTTTGAGGTAGTTGGAATGTGAGTTGGTTGATCAAGCTCCGCTAATGAGTGACAAAATCTACGATATATTTGTCTTCGTATTAGCATGTCGTGTACAAGTCGGTCATGGTGACCTTCTTGACAATGTTGATAGAAAAGTGGTCTAGGAAATCTTGAGCTACTTGGTTGAATGAGAAAATGGAGTGCCTAGGTAGAGCACTATACCAATCCAAAACAAGTCCTGTAAATGACATTGGAAATGTTCGTAGGAGAAAAGCATCATCATGAGAAATTAGATAACACACATGTTTAAAAGACCGCAAGTGCTATTACAGGTCTTCTTTGCTATTAAATCGATTGAATTTAGGCATTTCCCAATGGGGAGGGTATGGATGAATCGAGAATGGATGGGTGAATGGGCTCATTAAAAATCTCATCGTATGTCAGAGAGTTACATGAGCCGAGACAGATGCTTCCAATGTCTGTATCTTGTCCATCATCATTTTGATAAGATCATTAGTAGGTTGTGATGATTGGACACCCCTTGCAGTATAAGGGGGTAGATGAGGAGGGTATGACGTGGGTGGAATCCTAGTATGTGGTGGTGCCGAGTATGAAAATTGTGAGGAAGGAATGTAGGCCAGAATAGATGTAGATGGAAAGTATCTTGAATAAGCAATAGATGAAATAGGGGGCTGTTGGTGATAAGTGTAGGTAGGTGGAGTGGACATAAAGAATCTCGTAGAAATTAGAGGAAGAGACTGTGGGATGGAGAGGACAATGTTTTGGAAGGAAGTATGGGTGACATCACCATTGGTGGCTGAGATATAATAGGTATATGAGAGGTGGTGGATGCAAATAGACCTACACTCAAGGTGGTTGATAAAGGCATAGTTGACATCATAGGAGTAACATACTTCAAAGGTGTGGTAGATTCCATAGGTACAGTACAATCGATACCGATGATGTAGGGTCAAGCTGGGAAACCATAGGTGGTAAGGTGGAAGAGGGTAAGGCTAAGCTAGTAGTAGCTGATGTAGAAGTGGGTGTAAGGGTAGGAGGAATGGCCATAGGCATGTCATATACAAGATACTCTGATGAATCGTAGTTAGATGAATGAGTGAGATAGTACTACAGAGTGATGGGGTTATGATCAAGGAGTCTTGTGAACTCCTCATCACCAGTGGGTATGGAAAGATCTGATTGGGGTCCATGGGTGATGATATTAAAGGGGGTGATGGGCTAGGTGGGATTGGCTAGCGGCTAGCATGAAACATGAGAGCATTAGCTTGTTTACAAGTCAAAACCATGTGACTAACAATAAAATAGGTATTCTGAGCTTCGCTGATGATGCAGAAACACAAAAGTAATGGGAGAAAAATCAGTCTAAAATGAGTGATTATATCTATGTTCTAATTGGAAAGTCGAATACGTAGACCGACATTAGTTGGGGTAACTGATTTGAGTATGATGGTAACCGCCATAGGTCATCTCGGACCAATGTTGATTACTATGAAAAATAAAAGACTCAAATATTTGGTAATGAAAGGTGAAAATGGGTCCACATGGATCCTAAAAATGATATCAAAGACTCAAGAGTGGGATAAAAATGGTAGAACAAGCCACAAAAAAAAGAAGGTGGTTAATACTATTTTGGTAAAAATAACCAAAAAAGCACATAAACTGACGTCAGTTAGTTAACTGATGCCGGTAAGATGATATAACAAATGCTTTGGTCATGGGACCGATATCAGTTGTTGTGAAATCTACGAAGGGAAGAAAAAATGAAGTTTTGGCAATTTGGATCAAATAAAAGGGCTAACCTAAAGACTGAGTATGGCTACATGGAGACCTAATAAACCAAAAATAAAACCAGAATACACCAGTCGTGATGTGGGGCATAAAAGGATAAGAAAGAATGAAGAAATACAACTCACACCTCAAAATGCAAGAAGTCAAAAATCTAACAAACATAAAATCCTAAGATGTAGATTTTATGCTGTGGCTTATGCCATTTAGGACTGATAGTAAGCAAGGTAGAATTTTTGGTTAACAAAGGTGGTCCTTAAAATATGACAAATATGACTGATTTCAGGTAATTTTTGGCGTGAGAGATCCTTCTCTGAGATGATGACTGGACAGAGAAACTAGCTGGAGCCCAGTGTTAATCCTCTGATCATGTGATCATTGATAACTTCTTTCGGGAAAGATGTTGTTTAAGAAATGTGTAGTTTTTTTAGTTATTTGGTATAGAGAGTGTGCAAAATGTGAACTACGATTCAATTTGTCAACCATTATCTAGGCATGACTTCCAAAGATATAGGTTTCCCACAATTTAGATTAGCTAAAATACAACAAACTAAAAATGCAAGTGCATGAGTTTTAAACCCAAATCCATAAATTATATTCGATGAGAAAAAATTATGAAGAGGTAAAGGGTATGACTTTCACTAAATGAAATACAAGAAAATAAAGAAGAATTATTTTTATTCCCAAAAAATAAGTGTCATTGAGATAATTAGAAGAAAAGAATATTTCCAGAGAAGAAGCTTAATGTGAACTTGTTTCAAATGAAAATAGACACACAATATTTTTTCCCTAGGAGTGGATAATGCAAAGAACCCCTGATGGGTCCCACCTTTGCATACTAAAATGTTTCACCTAATAGTTTTATGTTTTCTAGGACGAAACAAATAAAAGGTAAATAGTTAAGGAGGAATACCTATGATATGTAGGTCGAAGGTTGAATGCACATGTTAATGAATTTTTTATCCAAGATGATCGCGAAGAGCTTCCCTTTGGATAGGAGGAACGACTTGCATTTACATATCTGGTAGGTGAAGGTGGATGGTAGTTGATCCATGAAGAGATTTTGGATTCAAAGTGTTGTAGAAGTACTTGTGGAGTGTTCCGTGAGTATTCCAACGCTCCGGAATGAAAACCGGATGCTTTATTGGCCCTATGGTTGAGTATTTTGTGTTGTCTAGATCTTTGAGAGGCTATGGATTTTGCTTAAATGCAATAGTTATCCCAAAACTGAAAATGAAAAACCTAGTAAAAGGTTGTAAAATTATATATAAAGTAACCGATGGTGGTTAGGTGACTAGAACGGTTGAGGAATAACTTGCGTTGGTTAAGAGGATAAGTCTAGGTTTGCCAAAAATGGCCTGATCTTTGCTATTTTTGGTGTGATTGATATCCTTAATCCGGGTCTTAAGTGATAGAGTTCGCCTAGATAAGTATGAGTTCTTCTAGGAGAGGTAGTGGGAGTTAATGCTAGGTTTAGACTAAGTCTTAGTTGGTTAGGATTGGTATAGAATTAGTCTTGATTAATTAATATACTGTGAATGGTTTTGAGTGAGGTGGATAGGTGAGTTGGTTGTAGGTGAGGTGGATGGGTGAGGTAATTAATTAATTTGATTATTGCAATGAAATTAATTAACATGAGTGCACTAGGGACATGAGTGGGTATAGTATGCATTTATTTAATTGACAAGGGTTAAGGAAATTTGTCCCAATTTTCAGTTTCTACAATAGTCTCTTTTCATTCCTACCAAATGGTTGTCCACCACTTTATCACATCACCTATCCACTTGAGGGAGCACTCTATTATCATAATCCAAACTCATTGGGGCATCCAAATTCTTCACTAAGATAAATGAAGGAGGTCCACCACACTTCCCTATCATCTGCTTATTAATCTACATGCTTATACTAACTTTAAAATGATATTACTTCATAACAACACTTTAAAGAGGGGAAAATATAGACACCCAAATAATACACACTACACTTTGCACATTACTTTTTGGATCATGATTTATTCACATCCCATTATAATTAATTAATTAATTCTATCATACATAAAACATATGTTTAATCCTTATCTAATTTAATTGAAATTAAAACTAAATATCCACATAACTTCCACTCATCTCTACTTCACTAGCTCACTCAATCAAGTTCTAGAAATCTACAAAAGAGGAAGATAAATTACACATACAATTAAATAATTCAAGAGCTAACTATTCAAATTAATTTATCTTCTATTATTATCCAATCACGCCAACTACAAAGACCAAATCAACATGTCAAATCAAGAAAATTCATTCATCTACATACAACTTAGTAAAATCATGATCCTCAATCCAAGGCCTCTCCTTCAGCTATAAATAAGATACTCATCTCTTCACAAGTCCATCTTTGGAAGATTAATGAATTTTCAATGTTACTCTATCAAATTACCACTTGAATTCCTATGTTATTAGGTTTCCCATTTGATCAAATATCTCATAATCAAGCTCATCATTCACCATTTTCTCATATAAAAAGCATACTTACATTCATATTTATATTTGGATCATCCATATACAATCTATCAACAAGATTCAATAATCTTGGTACTTCACCGCACACTTTATCCATCTCATCTAAGGTTGTAAGGAAACACAAAGGAATGATCTATTTTACATTTTATTTATTGTTTTATTCTATTATTATTTTTTTCTTTTGTTTATAACGGGAAGAACCTTAATACTTTCCATTTTTTAGGTTTACAATGCATTCCATATATTCAATATTATTGATCCAACTCGCACCGATGTTTTTAAGTTCATAAAGTAGGACTACATGAGGATGATTGTAAATCAAATGAGGGATTTCAAATTTGAATGGTTTGTATAAGGGATGAATGATGAGGGATTAAATATATTTGATCATGAGAATTAATTAGTTTAATCATCCCCTTTCCTCCCACTCCATAGAACATCCAAGAATTTTTAGATATCATAGAAAGAAAAATGGAAGTGATTCAAATATCAAAGAACTGGTTCAAGTATAAGATGGCATCTTTCATTGAATCATGTGGTCTATTGGATCCATCCAAAAGTATATCTCAGCCCTCCTCTTAGGGAACCTGATAGGGTCATAGAGTCTTCTCATTTACATTTACAAGGATCTTCTAAAATGAAATTTATGGAGACAAAGTGTACTAAATTTACTCCCCTTAAGAGGATTAATAAAAATCAAAAATTAAAAAGGAATCCTATTGAGTGAATTGAGCTAGGAGAAATTGACCCATCTCAATATCCTAATCATCCTTAAGATTCAATTGTTTCCTCAAAGGTAGCTAAGTCATCCCATCTCGGTGAATATTTATTTTCATATCAGTGCTCAAGAGTTCCTTTGTATCGATATTGTGTCTACACCATCGAGACCATGGGTAAAATATCTACTTGGAGGGGAATCAAGAATAGAGTAATAGATAATGACACCTAACTTTGAGGCCATCTAAAACTGTATATAAAAAAAGTGCATAAAAAAATTTCATACAACTTCTCAATTCTTCACTAAGGCTTTTGGATCTCGGTATGTGGAAGATGCACATCCTAAAGTGAATAATCCCATGGGAGATATGTGATTATGAGTTTTCTAGGATTCTATTGGAGTAGGCCATGCATGAAATATATGTGTATTTATTCAAAGAGTTTTTACATCAATTGATCATGCAAAATGAAGAGAATAAGAATACTATGGAACAACTTGAGGAGCATGTGAGAACCTGAAATTCTTATTTGTAGTCATTCCTATATCCCAATGCAACACTACTTCCTCGATAAAAGATATCTCTCCTATCAATAGCTTTGATCCCCAAGTGATCAAGAGAGATCAAGGGCACATTATGCAGGGGAGATCCAATGATAGATGGGTGGAGAAGATCATTGAAAAAGGGAAGGAACTATTTCCTAAGATCCTCTCTCTATATAAATTTTCCTTCATCATTATTTCCATGGGATATATGAAAATCATTGATATTGAGAGAGAAAGAGCCCATTGGGATAGTTTTTTCCCATTGATATTTGAGATTATTTGTCTTTATTTTCAACCCATGGTGAGTACAAATTTGTTCACATCTGCTTGGTAACTTGTTTCCTTTATGGTCATGCATAATTAATGTCAAATGTAAAAGGATGAATGATGAAATTTTAGATCTTTAGTATTGTGAGGAGCACACATTTGACATCTTGGAATAAAAATTAATAGTGTGCGAGAAGATTCAATACCCTCCACTTATTGACCATTCATCCTTGGAGGGACTCCTAAATTTATTCAAATAATTGGTCCAAAAAGAGACATGAGATCCTTTCTCCTTTAATGAGGATACATTGGAATCCCTCATAGATATTAGAGGCTCCATCTATAATACCACAGGAGATCATAAAGTATGGTTCACATAGTGCAAATCCCTTAGTGGTATTCTTGATACTTGGATTAGTACTTTGGAGTATGTTTGCATCCCACAAGAAAAGGAAGTTACACTTGCAATGAATCAATTTTGAAAATAGGTAAAGGGAAAGTACTTCATCCCTAGAACATTTCCACAGAGTCCATCGAGAGAAATTTATCCATCATCATAATCTTATTTATCTTGATTTGTCACTTCTCTCTTCTTCCTTCTCTCTCTACATTCTAATTCTTCATTGGGAATGTAATTTTTGGATATTTTGTCTTATTTAGTCATGTGACCTTTTAATTTTGTGTTGTTGAAGTTATTTTTCATAAATAAGAAAATAAATTATTTTTTCCTATGGGAATATGAAATGTCACGAGTGGTAGGATTATAAAAATTCACTTGGGGGATGAAGAGAAAATTTGTAAAGCTATATATTCCATTGGCTTCTCCATTCTAAAGGGTTGGTTTTTTCTCCTACTACTAAAAGTAAGAATATATTTTCTCCTATCTCCTTGTTTATGTTCTTATAATTCCTACTTTCCACTATGCAATCTTTGTAATTTTGGACAACCAAGAATGAACTTTGCATCTTCGAGGAAAAAATCAATAGAAATTTGTGTCTTTGATTTGATAATATTGATATTACTTACATAATTTTTCTTCTTTCTATTGAATGTGTACCTACTCTGGTTAATGTTTGTGTAATTTGAAAGTGTGTACTCACAACCTTAACCATCTCCCTATTTTACTATCTCCTCTTTACCTATCTTCAAGGAAATTCCTCCTTTCTATTCCATACAAAAATTGTCCACATGTTAAGTGGAGTACTCATGTGTGATCCCCAAATTAACAACCACCCAAAAATCTATTATTTCTTGTATTCATTAAATGGGGACATCCTCATTCCCAAGTGGAGGGACTTATTCTTGGAGCGCTGACGAAAACTAATAATTTTTCCTACGAATTGTTTTTTCAAACAATTTTTGCACCCACCATGTGGCACATTTTCTATCTTACACACTATAACAATCCACGAAATCCATAAAAATCACAAAATTCAATATACAAAAACATGAAATTCATTTATTGGAAAAATATTTTTGATGTTTGTTGAAACCCTTCATATCCACATTTTGTTTTCATATTCATGGTTGTAAATTTTCATATCCTTCATTGAAAAATCATCAACAAGTTATCGAAAAGAAGATATACTATATTTTATCATGTAATTGACCTTATTGATCTAGCGTTTGAAGAAAAACAACAAGAAGATTTCAAACTCCCTTTTATTAGGAAAACAAGACAAGCTAGGAAAGAATTCTTCCCCAAATTTAACCATTACATTTCTCTTGAAGATCCTTGTGAAGGCCTAGCTACCCCAAAACTAGATCTTATTCATCCATTTTAAGAATAAGATGCTTTTTTTTTATTAGAGGTAAAAAAGGGTTGAGGGGACCCTACCCCAAACATAGTCACAACTCCATGAGAGAAGATAAATACATTACAAAACCATCAAAAACCCGATAATATAACAACTCATAATAAACGGGCTCCTCTCGGAGCAATAGTAGTGAAACAACAACAACAACAACAAAACACAATGGAACTAACAACATCAAAGAAACTAACATCCAAAAAGCTACAAAGAAAATAAATTAAAAAAACATCCCTCCCTAGATCATTTATACAATTTTTCAAGCCCCTTCAGCACCTTTTCCCATTCCTTAGCCATAGCATCTATGTTACCAGCCAAAGGCACCAAGTCGAGACCTTTGAAAGTTGCCTTTCTTTTCCTTCCCTGACTATCCACAACACTATAAGCATTAGCAAGCTGACCCAGAGTCTGGAGATGTTGTAGAGTATATTTCACCATGACTACACTCTAATCCATGTAGCTAAGGAGAATAACACAAAAATGGTCCAACTCATTTGTTATGAAACCATAGTTGGCTTTTAAAACATTAATCTCTCCACCATGCCCATTGCTAACCACTTCCTCAACCTGTGATTTCATCTTATTCCAATCATTGAACAAAAACTACATCGAGATCTTGGTGAGCCTCATATCTCCCTTAAGTTCCTCAATATCCACCACCATTTTAGCCAGATGGTTCTCCCCTTTCACAAGTCCAACATGCCCCATAGCCTTGAATTGTTGTTCCAATTGCACATTGATAGGAGCCGGAGAATCCTATTTACTAGACTCCCCTTTGGTTTTCAGAGGAACATTAGGAATCTGCTTGGATTTCATCTCCCTAAGATTATGGGATGCCACAATCTCAACCTCATCTTTATCCTCTTCCGAGTCACCTTCTTGAGAATTAGAATCTTCACTTAAGTCTTCTTCCTCCGAGTTTGAGTTGACTCCATCCGCATTTTCTTCCAGAGTTTTAGCTAGAGGGCCGACTTGTCAATATCCCAAGCAAATTTTTGACAAGAGTAAGAATAAAGCCCTGATAGAGTGGAACAAAGACCCTTCTAGTTTTGAACTCAGAGATAGAAGTGCTCAGGGAGCAAAAAAGAAAGTAGGGGAAGCTAAAAGCTTGGCCATGTCTAAAATGATTAAGCATAGGAAGATGGTAGGCGTAAATGCATTTGTGATGGCCCTCAAGAGTGAGAAATTGGATAAGGGTGAGAGCCACATCGTTAAAAGGTTTAGGTAAAGATAGACGAAGATAACTAGCAAAGTGGGAAGTGATATTTTCATTACCTTTGAGAAATAGGTTCAACTCTTTGGAGGCTTCTTTTTTGGGTTTATAGACCTCCCTCCCAACTATAGGAAGACCCATCACTTTGGCAACCAAATCCACAATAATCTCAATGCTAATCCCCTTCATTTCAACCACCACACCTTTTTTTGTAGTCTTCCAGGTGCTGGAAAAATATTTACTAAGATTTTCAAAATGACCTTCAAATTTTTTAAGAAGGGTGAAAAACCCTTGCTATTAAACAGAGCCATGGATTCAAGTGTCACCCCTTCGAGATCAAGCAGGTTCAGTTCTAACTAGGTCACCACCCATTTGGCCACACAAAAAACCATTCACAAAAATCCATAATTCTAGGTAGCCAAAGGATTACACGCAGGCCCAAAAATGTAATTTCTCCAGGCACGGGAGGTAACAAAGGCTTTCTAGACACATGAGTGGATCCCCTCCTAGATCTTCATATTATTTAGAAATAAATGCTCACTATTCCTATGACAAATGACCATGATGAATTTGACACACCATGAACTAACATTATTTGGTGACATGTCCATTTATGTCATTATGTAAGTGTGCTTGCACCTTGGGATCAAGAGCTTCCACTTCATTGATAAGTGTCAACTCATCACAATTAACCCCCATATTAGCAAAACAATCCGTAACAAATTTATCCTCCTATAAAGATGCTTAAAGGTAATAATTTTAAATAAATTTCCTTAATACTCTTTATAGAGTTTTGGATGGAAATAAAAATAGATCCTTTCCCGGTACTATTGTTAATTATGTTCATAGAGTCTCTTTCCACCTCCAAATTGGTGAAATTGTATTAAAGGACTATAAACCCCCCAAAAAAAAAAAAAAAAAAAAACCCCATCGCTTTGGCAAATCTGGTTAGTTTGATTTCTAATATTGTGATGGTACCTAAGAATAAATATTCCTTCAGAATCCCAGAACACCCCACCATAACCAACTCTACTAGGGTTTCCTTTAGACACGCCATCAAAGTTCAACTTAATACACTCCTTGCTAGGTTTCACCCATCCTTTGAGTCTAGGGTTAAGAGTAGGGGTACTAGTAGATGAGGATCCCAAACCCCACTTTAAGGAAAATATGGCTTCATTATGAAAGATAGTCTTCTTTTGAGGGTTCAGATTAGAGAAATTAGCCTAAATGGTATTAACACAATGGGCTCCAAATTTCTTGAAAGAATCTTTCTTGCCTTTGAAAATTCTTCTATTTCTCTCCTTCCAAATCTCCCAAGCTAAATGCATAATAGAAAATGTCCACAAATATTTTAATCCTTGGCTCTTAAAAGGACTAGACCATTGAGACCACAACAATTTAATGGAATATGGGAATACCCAATTGACTTCAAAAATATTAAGAATGGTCTTTCTAACCAAGACTAGATAGGGACAACTGAGAAAAAGGTGTGAGGAGTCTTCACACTCACTTTCACATAGCACACACCTGTTAACCATATGGAAATTTCTCTTGTTTAGGTTGTTGAAAGTTAGAATCTTATCATGGATAACCAACCACAAAAACATATTAATCTTGGGGATTAACTCTTTGACCCAAACACTTCCCCAATTGAATTTTTTAGTTTCCCCCACATCAGAAAAGAAGGATTTGTAGGCACTTCGAACCGAGAATATTCCACTGTCCTCCTTTGACCAGTAAATACTATCATCTTCTAAGATCTCCTTATTAACAATAATGCCTCTTAATTTGTTATTAATAGAATAAATCTCAATGTTGTTAGAACCATCCAGCTCTAAAGTTTTCCATTATCCCAGGGGTTCATCAAAGTTGAAATAATCTCTGACCTTGATCCCATATTTGGCAACATAATCTCTATAGACCGTGGGGTAAATGATCTTAAGAGGAAGGTACCCTAGCCATTTTCCTTCCAAAAATTAATCGTTCACCCATTGTCAACCATCCATTTTCTACCCTCGAAGACAACATGTTTTTCCAGTTTTTGATTTCCGAAACAAGAACCATTTGAATCCTAGATGTAGAAGCACCATTCATTGACATGAATATTTGGCCAATATTTTCCTCTGATAATAGAATTCCATACACTCTCTTCTTTGACTAGCCTCCAACTCATTTTAGACAACATTGATTTATTCATTTTGGTCCAATCTCTGATACCTAGACCTCTCGAGTTTTTTAGGGGCGCAAACCTTTTACCAAGTAATAAGAGGAATTCTATCTTTGGGTTCTGAGCCACTCAAGAGAAATATCTTTTCAATACTCTCCAACTTACTAGCAATTGAGGAGGGTAACCTATAGATAGACATTGTATAAATAGGCAAATTCTGAATCAAGCATTTGAGGTGAACTTCCTTTCCTGCTTGGGATAACAGAGAACCTTTCCATCCTTTGAGTTTCTTCAAAAACCTATCAATTAAGAAATGCCATTCAACATTATTAGGTTTTTCAACTCCAATAAGCATACCAAGATACCTATTCAGGAGGATTGTAGACACATAACGAAGAATTCTAGCAATTTTATTGCATCTTCATTTTTGGAGTGTTGATAAAGAAAACCAAAATTTTCTCATAATTGATCAATTGGTATGACGCCTCCTCATAATCACCCATTATCTATTTGAATTCCATAGCCTCCGGGATAGAAGCCTCACCCACCAACATAGTTTCATCAACAAAATGTTGGTGAGAAACATTGTTATAGTTAACAACAAGAGAAATACTCTACGATTCTCCCTTCCATGGAATCCTTATCGAGGGCTGTACTGAGGGTCTTAGCCATAATGATGAAAAGAAAGGGAGAAATAAGATCACCGTGTCTATTAAAAAATCCATAAGGGTTCCCATTAATTAGGACAAAAACTTATCTGTGGAAATATGTGAAATAATTATCATCTTGAAGTCTTCACCAAAACCAAACCTAGGTAGAACCTTGAGGAGGAAAGGCCGTGAGACTCTATCATAGGATTTCTCCATATCAAGTTTAATAAACATGGCTTCCTTATTATTCTTCTTAACCAAATGAAGGGTCTCTTGAATAGTGACTATACCATCCTGGATCTGTCTTCCCATAACAAAGCATCCTTCTATTAGAGATAATCGAAGATAAGACAACACGAATTCTTAAAGCAAGGATTTTGGAGCACATTTTATAAACACAATTACATAGGCTTATAGGTCTAAAATTTCTTAAATTCGTAGAATCATGATTCTTAGGGATTAAGGAAAGAAAAGTGTTGTTTAACTCTTGAAGCATCTTTTTATTCTTAAAGAATTATTGAATAACATTGTAAGTATCTTCCTTCACAAACTCCTAGAAAGTTTGAAAAAAGCGAGCTAGAAACCCATCCGATCCTGGAGCTTTGTCAGGATTTAGGGATTTCAGCATAAATTCAATTTCTTTCAAAGAAGGGATTTTGGTGAGCATATTATTGTCATCTTCATTAATCAAATAAGGAACACATTCTAGGAATTACTTTTCCTTAATGTTGTTAGAAGTGCTAGTAGAAGCCAGAAGCCTACTTAAAAAAGAACTAGTAGCTTGTTGGATTTCCTTAATGTCATTGATCAACACTCCCTCTTCATCCTTGATACAAAGAATTATATTAGAGCTCCTTTTTAAATTTGAGATATGAAATAACTTCGTGTTCTTGTCACCTTCTTTGAGCCATTGGACCCTTGATTTTTGTTTCCAAAAATTTCCTCCTTCAAAAGAATGTTATGATAATATGCTAATAATTCCTTCTCTTTTTGTTGTTCGAGCAGGGGATTGTCCTTAGAAAAATATTTCATATTACCTTGGTAGGATGATATCTCATTAGCTTGTAGACTGCTTTTTTCTCAAAATTATTACCAAAACTTATTTTATTTCATCCTTTCAGATTTTTCTTCACATGAGCTAGCTTTTTAGCAATCACGAACAAGGTTGTTCCTTTAATTTTCACATTCCACTATCCCTTGACTAAATAAAAAATCTCCTCATCTTGAAGCCACATCTTCTCAAAGCTGAAAAGGATCCTCCTCCTCTCTTTGTCCTTGATCTGAAAGAGGATAGGGTTGTGATCAAAACTAATGTGGGGAAGGGAGAAAAGACTAGCTTCTTTGTTCAACCATCCCTGTGAAGTAAAATCTCTATCAAGTTTATCTTGAATCAACTGATCTCCTTTTCTTTTATTAGACCAAGTACATCTACTACCCCGTAGCTCAACATCCATGAGATTATTGAGAGAAATGAAATCTTGAAGGTCTTCCATACTTTCAGTAAAATCAATATTTCCCCTTATTTTCCCTGGGACACAAAGGGGTGTTAAAATCACCCAGAATCACCCATTCAGTCCCTTTAATAACATTTTGGAATTTAGAGAGATCGGCCTAGAGCTTTTCCTTTTGCCTTTAATATTTGGGGCATAAATATTAGATAAGATCCAAAATTCCTTAGACTTCTTATATTGAAATAAAAATCCATATGGCTATTTCTACTAAGAAGCTTCATACCTTTGAGTTTTTCCTCATTCCAGATAACTTCCATTCCACCAACAATTCCAATCGAACTAACAACAAAACCTATAATATTTTTTACAATACCTTCTACTAGCTTCCAAGAAAGGACCCTCCTCCATCTTGGTTTTCTGCAAAGCCAAAATGTCAAAATTGTAAGTCACCTCCAAATCCTTTATTAGCCTCCATTTAATAGGGTTATTTAACCCCTTGACATTCCATGATATAATATTCATTTGACCACTTGGTTCTTAGTTCTTCTAAAGATCCTAAGATCGAGTTTAGATTGAGTTCCATCATCTATATCTCTTTGACTTTGTTTCTTCCTTGTAACCTGCTTTGAGGGTCACCTACATTCAGTTTTTTTTCTCTTTTGGTGTCACCTCAGATGTTTCCCCTTTAGAAGGAGTTTTCATAGAAGTCTCATTTTCATATTGATTGGGGTACCCCTTATCTGATTCATTCAAATTAGAGAGAATATTTGTTTGAGTAGAGACAAATTTCTGGATAATGTTATGAATATTGTTAAATTCCTACTGATTTTCATTTCCAGTTGTCAAAACAACATTTTCAATTTCCAACAAATTTTCAAATGGATTAGGAGCTGGATCCATAGATTCATTGAGGATTTTTCCATCCATCACTTTTGACGGGGTATGTTCCTTGGAAAATTCCTTAAGAAGATTATCCAGTTTCTTTGAGGATAAAACCTTTTCAACTTGAACGTGGAGCTTAGCCTTCTAGAACCGGGGTTCTAAAAAAGATTTCTGTTGGGTTTTCTTATTCCTTACTTCTATGAATCCATCATCATCTATTATCTTGAGCGCCTGGGCTTGATTCACATTAGATCTATCTCCATTGTTTTCCGTAATATGAATACCTTTATTTGGATTAACATTCTTGGGAGTGTCTTGTAACCACATGAGTAGTTTCCTTACCTTTATCCAGTTCCTTGGGTTGCTTCTCTCGATACGCCTTTGAGATCGTCATCTTGCATTGTTGCTTTACATTCCAATGGATAAACTATGGGTACACTTGTACCATGTGGATATAACAAATGCATATTATATTTACCTACTGTACTTCAAAATTTACCTAGAGGATCGAGGAGTAACTTCCTCAAGTCTAGAGGGAATGGAAAAGAACAAAAAGATGAATACATAACTATATTTATCAAATCCTATGGAATGTTAGGAGTATAACATTAGAATTTTTCATTCTAATTGTTCATAGAATCATTTCAAGATGTTACTACATATTGGTTCTATCATTTACCTATGAGGTCAATTACTAACTAGGTGCGAGATGAAGATTAAATTTTAGGCTAGATTAAAACTAGATGAAGATGCTCACATATTTCTTGCACAATGGTATAAGTTAAAGAAATAACTAAATGAGGTTATGATATATTTCATTACCAAATTCAATAGGTTTATTTATAAAATTCTTGAAGCTGCAAGACCTACTGAAGATAATCAATTGAGATTCTTCATGAACACTCAATTTCTAGAAGTTGGATTCATTATGAGGAGATATCAACCCAATAGCCTAGAAGAGGCCCAAAAACTTATAGTGGAAATAAAATATGATAGTATCATGTATAGAAAAATTAGGAATTGGTCAAAGAAAGATAAGGCTCAAATTTAAAATTATAGAACTACAGATCCTTTAGTGTAAAAACTTGCAAATGACTTGATTTCTTTTAAAAACAACTCATTCAGAGCACCGCATATAAGGATGTAATGAGGAAGGAATTTCAAAATAAGAAAATAATTTTTGGTGTACCTTAGAGGATTTCATTCGAATCTCCATATACGAGTGCCACTTGTGAGATCTGTTGTTCGGAGAAAATGGCTAAGTACTAGTCATGCGTAAGAGTTGGAAGCCACATGCGGGAGTGTGCATAAGAAATAGATAAGGAGTGCACTAAGGTAAACACATCATAGGGGAATAGGTTAGTGTGTAGAGGATCCATGTGCATGTAGAACATTTAAGACTCGAGATGATTTTTGGGATACAACAAAAAATAGGAAAGAAAACAAGGTGACTTGACACACAAACAATGCCTAAGAATAAGAAAATAACATGCAAAAAGGTAAAGCACATGTAGATATGTTGTCTAAGAATAAGAATTAAAGCATGTAAAGACTCGATCTAAATATATCCAGATCTATTGATAGGAAAAAGATGTAAAAAGAATGTAAATTAAATATAACATGTCTATTATTAGGAAGAGATGCATATAAGTGGTGAAGGGAAAGTTCCCACCATGTATAAATAGGGGATGAAATCTTGTATTTAGAGAGACTTATGATGTAATCTTAGATTTGGTTGGCATGAGTTTATAGCTATTTTTGTATGTGTGCATGGTCCAATGCAAGGATTTAATTGAGATATGATGTAATATACATACTTATCATGTAATCGGTTGTGTTGCAATGGATAAATGTGTTTGGGTAGTAAATATCACTATGTATAAATATGGTAATTTAGTGATACAAGTGGTGTTGATTATTCTATATGTTAATTGAACTTCCTTATTATATGTGTTTATAATTTTTTGTGTTATGTTTTATTCTCTTGCATGATATAATGGTTACAATTAATATGCATGGTCTAACATCTTGATGAGTGAAAAAAGAGGGACCTAGTGGCTACACATGTTTCAGGTGAGCATGCACACTCTATCTCAATGAAGTTACAACACACCTATCTTAACTTGGTTAAAACAAAGACTACATTTTGGTTCCATTTTTGGGACCTCTTTTCAATCTGTTCACCAGGATGTTGCATGCACATGGCATTCTAATTATCTTTGGAGAACATTGAGATTTGGATACATGACAGTCATGATGCATTTTCTTAGAGATACACCACTTGACCTAATTTTAATGCTCGTAAGTGGGTGGAATAAAATCTCTATGATTCCTTGTATGAGATATTCTTAATATTTTTCCCAATAGAATTGTACTAGTGGTTGGTAGGTTACATGGATAACAGAGGTGTCCATATAGGAAGGAAGAAAGTTTAGAGACAAGACAACTATCATGCACTCTCTCGATTTGGACGATCCATGGAAAAGAGTTATAGATCATTGATGGGAAGGTGTGTTATATAGTTATACCTTGGAGTTACACAATTTCGACATACTTGTGCCAAGAGGAAGTATATATTTAGTTTTTGCACAAGCCAAGAGGATCTTATTTGATCTTTATGGTTAAAATGGGAATGGAGAACCACGATGGAAGAAAACCCCACTCCATGGAGGGGTAGGAAGTAAGTTTAGGAAGGATGTCATCGGCCCAAACAAAAGAAAGAGAAAGAGAGGAAATACGACTGTATAATGATACATGAGAGATGGCATTTGTAGAGCCACCGAGACCGAGAGGAATGATGACTGGAAAAATTGATGAGAACCCTATAGTAGGTGAGGGACATAGGATCATGTCTTACCAAGTATTGGGGAAGTGCATTAGGGAGACCCCATCGGCATTTGATGAAATAAAGTCGAGGAGAGGATGAGAACAATGCACATGCATATTACCTATCCTAGCCATGTATACCTTATGCAAGGTGTTCAATTTGGATTTATTATAGAAGATCATCGTAATGAAGGTAAGAAGGAAGGTAATCAAGTATCACCATGTTGGGTAGGAGGTACAAGAAGGAAAATTTTAGTATCATTTCAAGAGTCATAACAAATTAAGCACACAAACATGGCAACAAGACAAGCACTCATGTTTGGAAAATTATTTTTAGGGAAATTTTGTAGGCGCACCGTGAGGACATAGTGTTGGCACACAACCCATTGAAAGTAATCCTATAGGTGTACCTATAATATAGATGATTGGTGTCTAGTTTAGCATAACTACTGGGATATAGGGAAGCTCATCTACAGGGCCATAGGTCACAACGGAAGGCTCAAGAGGTTCAGGTCAGCCATCATGTGGTGGAAATATTGGTGGAGGATTAGGTTCGGGATCTAGCTCCATTCCAGGATAAGGGCCACAATAACCATTAAAAAAAATAATATAACAACATCAAAATCCACAAAGTAGAAGACCCTCAAATATTATTTGAGATGTATCTTAATTTTTTGGAGTACAGAGGTGTGGAAGATTCCTCTAAGCATGTTTTTAAAGTGTGAAATTTTGTGGAGAGCCAAAGGAATAACAACTTGTGACGGAAAGTAATTCAATTTTCCACCATAATTCAAGGTCACACACACGGTTGGTACATGAAATATGACCCACATTAGATTGTGGTGGACTATGATGTGTTACACACCTTCTTCTTGACCAATTTCCATATACCTATGTTTGAGCAATGAGCATTAGTGCACTAAAGTACATTAAATAAGGATTGTCCGAAAGTGTAAGAGAATATGATCTGTGTTTTAAGACTATGTTATCCAAGTTTTCCTATGATATTCATCATATCTAACATGTGCACTGGTTTTTAGGATGCTTGTTGACACCATTCTCGAGAGTGTCGTCACACACAAAAAAATATACTTGATCTGTGTGAGGATTTGGAAGCAACATTGTGTCTAGAAGCTATGGGAAGTATAGACAAGATGTGAGTCATTTTATTGAGGTACAAATAGAAGTAATGGCTACAGATTTATAGAATTTATTTATAAATTTAGCACATGAGACGTGAAATGGGTTACAAAGTGTACTAATTGCGAAGTGTAAGGAAATTATAAGGATAGTTGTCTACACAGAATGTGCACACATTGTTGACATCTTGTGAGATTTTCCACAAGAACCATGATTCTTGAATTTTTCCATTTTTGTAGCGTGGGATACATAAGAATGTATCCATGTATTATAAGATATGTGATGTGCATACCCATGACACAACTGACTTCTATTTGATCTATCATATTCATGAGGCATGAGGGACTAGATTTCGACATATCATTGTCATAAGTAGCTCTCGAGAACAAGAAGGATAGAACAATGAAAATGGAGGCTTTAGAGGTCTATTCTAAAGTAGAGGTGTGGCGGTAGAGAAAGATTTACATGTTGGACATGTTATACTTTTAGATCACTAGATCATTACCAACATGAGTGTCCTAATAATAAAGTTTGCGTGTATTGCAGTAAAGGCACAAAAATTGAAGATTGTCCTAACCTATATGCACATATGTGTAAAAACATCAAGAAATAAAAATGCAAGTAAATGATTAAGGTAGAGAATGTGAAACATAACATTTAGGCACCTAAGAATATGGTTGACCCAAGAGCTTCAACTTTGTATTAGTAACTACATGCAGAATAACACATGTGCATGAGCACATTAAGGTGAAACCACTTATCGAAGGAAAGAGGTCATGCATTTCAAATATCTAGAAGAATCTCAACATAAGGATGCTTATCAAGATACTAGGGAGTCATCCTTGAATTGGAGGAGATATTTAGTGTTTAAAGGAGTAGGCATATGAGAGGGAATGTGCGAAGAGTTATAAACTTCCTCAAAAATTTGTTAATGATTTAAAAGTGGTATGAAGAATGCTGAGGTAAGAAAACATTATTCCTTTATTAGATGAGTGGTTAAGAGAAAATACCACATGAAGGTGTGGAATAAGAGAACCAAATCCTACATTTAATTTTACCACCACGGGACCATAAGTATGACAAGAAAATCACATTATATGTAGTGATTAATGGTTAGCTAGCAATGTAACATTCTTATTGATACAAGAACTAAAGTTAATGTTTTGACATTGGATACTTGGAACCAGATGGGAAGGCCATCATTACAACCATATTTGAATGTGTTATACATGGATAATAAAATAAGGGCCATACCCATTGGAGTGCTCAAATATGCCTCTATCACTATTCAAGGTGCTCAATTTATAGGTGATTTTGAGGTGCTTTAAAGGGGAAAATAACATTCTAGTTTTTTTAGGTCATATATAGTGTTATGCTAACAACACTGATTTTCACTTTAACAAGAGATATGCAAGTTTTGGAAATAAGGAAGAGTGCATTGTCATACCATTGGATGATGTAATAATTGTACCTTATACATACCCTATCAATGAGGAGGATCTAAATAGAATACATTCACATATGGTTTATGACCCATAACATTGGGATCCATCTAAATAAAGAGTGCTTTAGTGGGAAGACATGTAGTCTATTAGTGATACAACTAGTGTGGCATGTGACAATTGGGCCTGTAAAACTTATGAGATATAAGGTAGTGAGGTATGAGGAAGAGTTGTTAGGATGATTAGGCCATGCATAATTAGGCACTTGGGAAAGGATAATTTACCAAAGTATAGTAGACATGAGTAGCCTAAATCTTTCTTGCATGTAGTGGAGGACCAGTGGAAAAATGAGGGAAATAGGCAGAACATGATGGTTTATACATTATGTGGGACAATAGCACACTAGTGCATGACATATATAGATAATTCTCTGGGTATCCTTTTTAACATTGTTTACTTAGATCAATGTTCCTTCCTTAGTACATGGTTATGATGGGATGACTTCTCCCTTGTTACACATTCAAAGTTTTGAGAGACATTGGGCATAAGGGAAAGAATATTTACCACCATCCTTTTGGGTGCACAATATTTAATATACTCTTCAAGGGTGTGCATGTTATTGGCATGTACATGTTGAGTTAAAGCAAGAAATGACAAGTTGATGTAGCATGAATGAAGGTATTGTTCATACTTTTGATTATTTTTCCACTAAGACATCAATATATGAAGCCTTATTGATCATGAAGCTCATTGCATTAGGAAACATTGCAAAGGTTGAAGAACTCATGATTAACCTATTAGGAGAACCTAAGATTGAGGTGCCCGAGGATGTGATAGAAATATAAGAAAGAATGTTGTGGTTTGCATAGTTAGAGACAGAAAAATAGAATTTGGTCTACCTTATTGATGATGAGGAGGTAGAGGATCTAGATATCAAGCACACCGAGGGTATGTGCAAAGTATTGGACTCTACGAGATAATAAGGAGTGTGCATACCATGCACCTATGAAGACTAAGAAGGTGAACATCGGGAATGAGAACACGCCTAAGGAGGAAATACTTAGTGATTATTGGTTGTTAGTGTGAGTTAGGTTTTCATTTGTCCTCCTCTCATATTGGAGGGTCATCTCACATGGGTTAGGTTTAGGGTTTCATGTGTGTCATGCACTAGGGTTACTCAAAGACCCTATATGTACCCCTTTACTATTCATTTATGAGCATGCCAAGACACTCTGCTTGTCTTTCCTCTATGCAAGCTTTGTTCCTGTTGAGAAATTTCTTCCATTCTTGATCAATTATTTCTTGCTATCACCTGGAGCAAAAACAACAAACACGAAAAAACTACATGCATTTTCCAATCAACACTCTACATTTTTTTGGTAAGTCATTTAATACGGTAAGTTTTGTTTGGTAAGTGTTTAAAATACGGTAAGTGTTTGGTAAGTTTTCTTTTACAAATCAGCAAATTCAGTCGCCCGTGTTTTTTTATAAGGTTTTTAAATTCTTTCTAAACTTTGTTAAAGTTTTTAGTAGGTTTAAAAACAATCAACACAAACAAATCGGCTTCCTTTTTTTTAAAATCGCATTTTCTAAAAGCTTTCTTTTTTTAAATTCTTACCTTTTTAAATATATGTTTTTAATCTTTTAAAATAAACGTGAAAGTTTTTTGTAAAGTTTTCAAAAAAACAATATATATAAAATTCTTTTTGTTCTTTTAAAAAAAAGAAGCTTTTTACTTTTTTATTAAGCTTTTAAAAAGGAAAGTTTTTTATTTAGGATTTAATTTTTTAAATCTTAATTAGTTTTTTTATTAGTAGAAATTAATTAGATTTAATTTAATTAAATCTAGTGTATTAATTTCAATTTCCTTAATTACGATTCGTAACATATCAATTATCGGCATCTTCATTAACATTCAATATCGTTTTTTTAAAAACTCCAATAGCTCAAAAAATAGCAAAATTGAGCATTTCCAAATAGTAAAATTTAGGCGTTATTGTCAATTTTTTTTGCTAATTGTGTGCTCAAGTGTGCAGCATCACTTTGAGCACTTATTTACCTTCTGAGCTCTTTTCCAGCGTTTTGAAGACTCTCTAAACTCCTTGAGTTCATTTAAAACCTTGTATTTCACCACCCTTATTATTTCTTGTTACTAGTGAGCATGTCAACCACAGTCTGCAGCAAGGGGGTTTGCTTTTACGACGTGAGACATGTTTTCTCACCACCAGGGTTGGCTTTCACCTCCTTTCTATTTTTTGCTTGTGCTTGTTTACCGTGTCCTTTTTTTACACTCCGAAAAACATTGTTGTGGTCTCCTCTCTTGCGCATTATTACGCTGATTGCAAGATGAGTTACCAAGCATTTCAAACCACACACAGAACTGATTGTAATTAATGCACTAAACTATAAAGTGTCGAAAGCGGGGGTTGTTATTGTCCCGAGTGGTTTTGTTTCTTTTCTACATTTTTTCTCTCTCTCTCTCTCTCTCTCACTATGGATGCACTTTCAATTCCTTTGCTTACGCCATTCAAATTTTTCAAATGGAGATCAAAAATAATAATGAAACTAAGGGGTAAAGGGTTATTCCACATCACCATGGGAACTGAGACTGAACCAGACGACGAACCTGAAAAATCTAAGTGGTTAAACCGTAGTGATGAAGCTTTAGGTCTTCTCTGCATGTCTATTTCTCCTGACTTGCTCTTCCACATTGAGGCATCCAAAACACCTAAATCTGTGTGGAAAACATTGGATGCGATGTTTGGACAACTAGATGACATGAGAGCACATGAGTTGGAAAACGAACTACTAGGGTTAAATCCTAGTGACTTTGAAAACCTACAAGCCTTCTTCTCAAAATTTGTCCACATTAGATTATTGTTAAAAGGATGTCAAGTAGAGAAGAAATATTCTCAACTGATCTTGTCGATTCTCTCTAAGCTAGGTCCCGAATATTTTGTCTTCGTGTCAAATTTCTACGCTACAAAAGCTACTTTGGGTGATACTTGGACTATGCCCTCCTTTGACTATTTTTCATCCCAACTCATTCAAGAATAGGACAAACTCATTCAAATGGGGTCTCTCAAGTCCAAGTCACATGCCCTTGTAGCAAGTACTAGTAAGGGAAAGAAGACTGAAAAGAAGAAAGAAACAAAGGATCAACCTAAGAAAGAAACCAAGACCAAACCTAAAAATGACACAAACACTTCAACTTTTGAGCCTAAGGCACAGAAAAGCAAGTATTTGTGTTCCTATTGCAAGAAGTCTGGTCACAACAAGCAACACTTGTTTTTGGAAACAGATTGATCACTTATCTCATTTACTTGAGAAGAATAAAATAATTGTTCTGAATCCATAAAACAAAGTGCTCCGAAGGCCGAGTCTTCTGCTATAAAAGGTGCTAAAAATGATAAGAAGAAAGGAAATGCCCTTATAGCCAGAGTTGCTCCTTCATCAAAATGGACTATAGATTTCGGTACCTCGCACCACATGGGTTCTTCACATGTTGAGTTTTCCAACATCGAACCTTGTGGAATGTCCCAAATCACGATGGGTAATGACATGACAGTGTCGGTTTCCGGTAGTGGATTAGTAGAGATGGATGGGAGAACATTTAACCAAGTGTTGAGTGTTCCTAATCTCTCTACCAACCTCCTATCAGTTTACCAAATTACTCACCTTGGTGAAGGAATGCAAGTGCAATTTGGTTCTAACTTGGTGATTATTCGTGAGCTTAATGATGACACTACAGTGGCTGAGGGAAAGGTAGATCATTGTTCACAGTTGTACACCTTCTCTAACTTTACTTCTCATTCTACGCCCATTGCCTTGCTCACTCATGAAAATTAGGTTAGTAAGCTATGGCATGAGTGTTTCAGACATCAAAATTATCGCTACCTTGAACAATTGAGCCAAAATGAAATGGTCAATGGGTTGCCTCACGTCAAGTTTTCTAAGGGTCTTTGTGAGGGTTGTACCCTTAGAAAGCATCTTGAAAATAACTTTGACAAAGGAAAACCTAGAGAGCCACTCGTCCTTTAGATCTTGTTCACAACGATGTTTCTGGTCCATTTCCTTCTCCTTCGTTTACTAGAGCTCTTTATGTGCTAACCTTCATTGATGACTATTTGTGATACACTTGGGTATATTTTCTTAAGCTTAAGTCAAGTCTTTCAACATTTTCAGAATTTAAGGCTCTTGCTTGAGAAACAGAAGAACGGTCTATCAAGGTTCTTCAAACTCGCCAATGGAGGTGAATATGTAAATAATAGGTTCATGGATTTTTGTACTTCTGAAGGGATCTCTTTGCAGCATACAGTTTCTTACAGTCCTTCGCAGAATGGAGTCGCAAAAAGAAAGAACCGTACTCTTAAGGAGATGGCCACTTGTATGATTCACTCGAAGTCTCTTCCTCCCAAGTATTGGGCCGAAGCAGTGAATTGTGTAAATTACATTCAGAACTGTGTTCCACATAAGGCGGTAAGAGGCATGACATCCTCTAAATCCTGGTTTGGATGCAAGCTTGATGTTGAGCACTTTCGAGTCTTCGGATCCAAGGCTATGGCTCAAATTCCTAAGAAGAAATGCAAGGCCTTGGAACCACAATCCAAACCTTGTATCTTTGTAGGGTATCCTGATGGCGTGAAGGGATATCGATTGATGAATCCTACTTCTCATGAGCTATATATTGAGATAAGTGTTAAGTTTGATGAGTCTTCTTTGACTTCTACTTCTCCACCTATTGAGGTTCTTCAGCTCGCTGATTCAGATTCTGACTCATCAGATGATGATATTGTTGAGCGTGCTCCTCTTCCAGATCCTCCCGACCATCAGACCTTTGAGTCTTCTGATTTTGACAGTAGTGATGACAAGGACTATGTCCCTTCTCACTCAAGTGAAGAATCTTCTGACTCTAAGCTTGATCCTCCTGGTCCCCTTTGGGCCAGGAAAACTTTGTAAAGTGCTTTGGAGATTTAGTTGGAGATACTTCGGATATGAGACGTACTCACTCAGATTTCATTGGACCCCACTCATTCTTCGCCTTTGATTTTGATCCACAGTCTTTCCGAGAGGTTGCTAGTATTCCTAAGTGGGATTCTACCATGGATGAGGAGTATTCCTCTCTCATGAAGAATGATACTTGGTATCTCACCACTCTTCCGAAAGGAAGAAAAATTGTTCGGTCTAAGTGGGTGTTAGAAAAAAGTATGGAGTAGATGGAGATGTCAAAAATTTTAAAGCGTGATTAGTAGCTAAGGGTTTCTCCTAGATAGCTGGGGTTTACTATTCAGAAACCTTTGCTCCAGTTGCAAAGATGACTTCTATTCGACTGACCCTAGCCATTTCCACAACGAACACATGGAAAATCCATCAAATGGACGTTAAGAGTGCCTTCCTTCATGGTGAGCTAGAGGAAGAGATCTATATGGAACAACCTCTGGGTTATGTCCAAGATTCCTCCCTCATTTGTAAGTTAAAGAAGTCTCTTTATGGCCTTAAACAAGCCCCTCGGTCTTGGTATGCCAAGATGGAATCCTTCTTACTTACATCAGGGATTACTAGGTGTCACCCTGATCCAAATTTTTATATTCTAAGGCAAGATGAATCCATACATATTCTTGTTCTCTATGTTGATGACTTGTTGATCACAGGAAACTCTTCCTCTATTATTTATTCTGTGAAGATTGCCTTAGCTAACAAGTTTTCCATGACTGACTTAGGTCTGCTTCATTACTTCCTTGGGATCCAGATTTCACAATCTGACTCAGGAATCTTGATTTCAAAACCTAAGTATGCTCTTGATTTGCTAGCTCGTTTTGAGATGGTGATTGCAATTCTTCTCCTATTCCTTTTCTTTCCGGGGTGAAGTTGGTTTTAGATTTCTCTACTCCCTTGGTTGATGGTACTCTTTATCGAAAGTTGGTGGGGAGATTGATTTACTTGACTCACACTCGAACGAATTTATCATATACTATTGGGATTGTGTCTAGATTCATGCAGGAGCCACATGAGCTACATTATAAATCAGCTAAATGGATCCTTCATTATGTTTGTGGTACCTATGCTAATGGCATTCACTATCATGGAGAGATAGATATTGACTTGATTGGGTTCATGATTTCGATTGGGTGATGACTTAGATCATCAAAATCTACTTCTGGCTACAGTTTCTCTCTTAGTTCGAATCCCATTAGTTGGTCTAGCAAGAAGCAGAATGTAATTGCAATATCATCTACAGAGGTAGAATAAAGAGGATAATTTAACGCTGCCATAGAAGCTATTTGGCTACTGATTATTCTCGATAAAGTGTTTGGCATCCACTTTCGGTGGCCTACCATTATCTACTGTGATAACATGAGCACAATCTCTATTTACATAAATCTATTTCAACATCAATGGATGAAGCACATTGAGATCCATATGCACTTCATACGGGAGCTTATTCATGATGGTATCATCGACATTCAGATAGCTAATCAAATTACAGATTTATTCACCAAGCCCTTCACTGAGATGAAGTTTCTTCACTTATGGTCTCTTCTTGGGGTGAGGTCTTCTGCAGCTGCTCATCTTCTTCGGGCTATGTAGTCCTTCTTTTCTTCTTCTTCTTCTAGGAATATTGTGTTTGTATATGGGCACCTTATCAGGCCTTTAATTTATAGGCCCCATTGACACATCTATCTTAGTTGTTTAGGAGTGTCTTCCTTTCCATCCGACTCATATCCATTACCCTAGCTTGATGAAGGGGGTGTTAGTGTGAGTTAGGTTTTCATGTGTCCTCCTCTCATATTGGAGGGTCATCTCACATGGGTTAGGTTTAGGGTTTCATGTGTGTCATGCACTAGGGTTACTCAGCACCCTATATGTACCCCTTTACTATTCATTTATGAGCATGCCAAGACACTCCGTTGTCTTTCCTCTATGCAATCTTTGTTTTTGTTGAGCAAGTTCTTCCATTATTGATCAATTCTTTCTTGTTATTCTAGAGCTATCACAATTCCATTGGAGTGTAACTACTTCGTGGTGCCTCATTTTCGATTCGATTCTCACAAACTCTTTTCATTGGTTAGATCTAGAAGTTGTGAAGATTATAGAGATGTTGCATGATTTCTAGGATTTATTTCCCAGGGGATATAATGATTTTAAAGGCATGCATCCATCACTAGGAAAAATAAAGATCAAGCTAAAAGATGATGTGTGACCGAGTTTAGAAAAGACCTTACAAGATGAATCCCAACATACATGTAAAGGTGAAAGAGTAGATTGAAAAAATTCTCAAGTTAAGGATCATTGAACCTACTAAGGAATATGAATGGATCAATCCCATGGTAATTAACACAAAGAAGGATGGCTAAATTAGAATTTGCGTTGAATACATGTTTCTTGATGCATCATATGTTATAGATCATTTTCCTACACCATTCACAGAAGATATCCTTGAAGGCGTTGTAGAGTGTGATATATATTCATTCACATATGGATTCATAGGGTACAATTAGGTATGCATTGTGTGTGTATATCGGGAGAATACCACCTTCACATATGAATGGGGAAGTTTTTCATACCTTCACTGTCATGCCCTTTGGATTTAAGAATGTGTTGGCGGTGTTCTCACATGTTGTCCAAGAATTCCATGATTTTATTCACAAAATTTTGTAGGTATACTTGGATGATTGGATCATTTATGAGATGGTGAAGGATAATGTGATAATATGAGGTTGATGTTTGAAAGATGCAGCAGCTTAACATCTCTTTAAACATCAAAAAGTGTATTTTTTCCACCCCCTCTAGTACATTACTTGGTTATATTATTTTCAAATAAGGATTGTTGGTTGAGATAGCTAAGATTGTGGTTATACAATGGCTGGAGTAACCAACAAATCAGAGTGAAGTGTGCGGTTTCCTAGGGCACACTAGTTACTAGAAATTTTATTAAGGGGTATACCAAGATTGTCTCACCTTTGGAAGAATATTTAAATGCCAAAGGGAAATTTTATTGGGATGACACGAGATCAACATGATTTTGAGACCTTGAAGGAGAAACTAACCACCACACATATCCTACCTTTCCCTTCTTGGAAAAAGTATTTTCATATACATGTGGATGCTTCGGTATGGAAACTAGAGCATTTTGGCATAGCTTGGAAAAGGAAATGTTGATTACCCTATCTACTTTAAAAGAAGGAAGTTGATGTTGGATAAAGAGGATTATACAACTACAGAGTGCGAAGAATTATCCATGATCTACATGCTTCACAAGTTCATATGGTACTTATTGTCCACACCATTTATCTTCTACATAGATCACATGGCATTGAAGTAATTTATCAATAAACCGGACTTATAGGGCGCATCCACCGTTGCATCCTTTTCTTTCAAAAGTTTGATTTTATATTTATAGTGAAGCCATGAAAGAGAAACTTGGGGTCTAATCAATTATGAAGGATTAACTCTGGGTAGGACATGGAAATCATAGAGTGTCTTATGCTAGATGATCAACTATTTAGAATCAACCACGTGTTAGCTGATCTAGAGGATATTGTAATTTTCTTGTGCAATCGGGATTGCACTAGAGGGAATGAAGAACTTGGAAAATAATAATCTTTCTATCCATACATTGCCTTATCAAATTATTAAAGGATATATGTACAAGATGGGTAGAGATGAATTCTTGTGAAGATGTGTGCTAGAGCATGAACATGAATCCATCATGGAATAATCACATGGAGGAATAGTTTGAGGTAACTATGTAGGAGAAATGACTATGTACAATATTTTGTTGGCGGGATTATGGTGAGAACAACCTGTATAAAGATACTAAGGCATTTGTCAAGGCATTAAATCATTGTCGAGAGAATATGTAAGCTTGGAAATAGAGATGAGATGTCATTATGACCCATAGTGAGCATGAAAGCATTTGAGAAGTGGGTGATTGATTTTGTAGGGACTATTACACCACTTACACGTAGGACAAGGGCACACTATATCATTACATGTATTAATTAATTGACAAATTGGGTAGAGGCTCTGCAACAAAAATAGCTATATTTTATGGGAGAACATCATAAGCAAGTATAAAAGTCTATTGAGCCTTACTAGTAATAGAGGGACTCATTTTCTAAATGAAACTATTATAATTCTACTAGAAGGCTTTATGTTAGGACACCATAAGACCACACCCTATCACCCACAAGCCAATAGTAGTGCTGAGGATTTCAAAAAGATTATGGGAATGATAATGTATCAAACATTATTTGGGCATATAGGAAAACCTCTAAAAGGTTGAATAAGGCTACACCTTTTCAATTGGTGTTCAAGCGCAGAGGCTATTTTACTTATTGATTTTATGTTACCTTCCCTACGTATTACATATGCATTTGGTTTGGATGATTAGAAAGAAATTGAAGAACACATTGATAAACTAATGTAATTGGATGAGTTGTGTGCCATTGTGCATTATAGTTATAAGATAGAGAAGGATAGATAGAAGGCTTGGCACGACATGAATATCAAGAATAAGTTCTTTGTTGTGGGAAAGATGATACTTTTGTATGAATCCAAGTTTGTGCACCATCCTAGGAAATTAAAATTTCATTGGTTGGGACCTTTTATAGTAACTAAGATATTGGAATCAGGTGCATGCTAATTATAGACACTGGATGGCACCATGTTTCCTAGTTTCTTTAATGGGAGTAGGAGGAAGCCCTACTATAAATAAGCTTATTTGTGTTTGTAATAAGGTAATATTTCCATTTATATTACATGTTCCTTTATGTTTTATTTTTTTGTGATTTTTTATAATAAGTGCATTCATGAACAATAGCTAATTACTATCTATTAATTTGATGTGCAAAGGACCACACATACTTTTAGTTTTTGGTGAAGCAGGTACAAGTGCACGTGATGATGAACCATCTTATGAAGATGGTTCAGAATGAATGCACATTGGTATGAGATGCAACCAAAAGAAAAGATAGGTGCATGCTAAAAGAATGTATTAGTGTGTGCAACATGGTGAAATAATGGTGCTTGATGAATAGTATGGGGGTCCATGAAAGGAATTTTTTCAGGTGCTTAAGATGATGGTGTTTAAAGGGTATGATATTGGTCGATTTAGAAACCACGTGAAGTGATGGTTGCATAGTATAACACGAGGGAGGCAAAAACAAGGAATACTACTTGGAAATTGGCATAGAGGAAGATTTTGTGCAATGTAGGAAGATGCATGTGCAAGGTTGTGTGAATCCTAGGAAGTAGTAGTGCACCGAAGGTTATAATTGTCACACGCATAAGAGAATATTGAGAGAAAAATAAAAAAGTGATTTAAAGCAAAAATTGGTGGTAGGTGAGGAGAAATAAATGTAGATAAATTGGGAAAACTATAAATAGTGTGTGGGAAAATTAATTCTCACCTTACCTTTGAGAACTTGTGCATTTGAGTGATTAAAGAGAGAAATTGTGATTAAGTGTGAAGAGATTGTGCAAAGAATGAACTAGAGGATAGAGAATAACAAGATACGAGTGTGTATGGCCTTGAGTTTTAGATATCCTTTGGTAGAAGTGAATCATGAAAATTAGTCATGGAGGAAATATACGATCAAGGATTAGGGTTCACAGAGTTTTAATTCAAAAATCTAGGGAATAGTATTTTGAAGGTTAAAGCTAGGGCACAAAGTCAAAGTAGACAAGAGAAAGGGTTTGAGTAAGTAAAGGGGTTGATATAAGAAATTGGATGCTCAGTACTAAGGATAAATTTTTAAAGTAAATTTAAGCACCTAGAGCATGTAATTTGTTGAGTTTGAAGTTTTGAAAATTTGAGAAAGTGAAACAATGGCACCGAAAAGGCACCCGCAGTCAAGAAATCACCCAAGAATAAGTGTAAGAAGAATTTTACTGATGAAGCACTAGAGGAATGATTCTCTAAGATTTAGTACCCACCAGAGGTGGTAGTAGGGTAACCGTGGGTTTCACAGATTAACAAGATGAAAATAAGTGATTAAAACCATAGCACAGAGAGGCCTAAGAAAGAGAAATAAGGAAGGATGTCATGAAAGATATAACCTAGAGTATGGTAGAAGGGTGACTGATCATTGATGATACGGTGAAGAAGGACCTAGAGAGTAAATGATTTTTGAAACTATAGGAACTACCATACTTTAGGAAGCTACAAATGCCTCTAACATTGGTTTATGTCTAAGGTACATGAAGATTTATTTTACTTTGTAGGAAGGAAAATGCGCATCACCGCACAATGATTAGAAGGGGGTGGCTTGCATAGTTCCGAGCTCAAATTGGGTTAGAATTGAAGTATGATGAGGTAGTAGATGCCATAACCACAAAATTCAATTATCAATGGGGAAATTACACATTCTTCATAAAAATTATCACGATCCAGAACAATGGTAGCAGATGCCTTGTGAGTTGTAAATTTTAGTGTCTAAATGGTGGTCACAGTGAACAAGAAATGGCTTCATGTCACACAAAAATACCCTCTACAACATTTCACTATACATTGTTGAATGGATAGTTGAGGAATTAAGGGTACATGTAGATAATGGTGAGGAGATAACCTAGGCGCAATTCTACTATTGATTGTCTCTTAAGAAATCAAGGTACCGGATGACTTAGAGAATAAAATGTGGATCTATCCGGTGGACAACAAGTCACCCAAAGAAAGGTTTGCAAAGTTCACATGTGATGGGGCAATAACAATCCTTTCCAAACTATGTGTGAATAATTTATATAAACAAATGTGCGAAGCATTCAAAAATGAATGGCATGTACTCAAGGAACTTCCTTCACTACTCAATGGAAAAATAGGGTTTGGGGTGCACCTAAATTTTTTTCCTTATACGCTTTGTAATTAGTAGTGGGGAAATGGGATCATGGAAATGGGATCATGGTACAAATTACATTTTTCCTTCACAGGATAGTGTTTTCAAGCTTTAGTAAAAGAATACAGGATGCACGCAAGTTGAAATACAATGTAGATAATGTTGAATCTCAATATCATACCTTACGTCGGATGTATGTATATTCATCTAGGTCTACATATGTGGAGACAAAGTGGAAAAAAAAATTGGACCTAATCCCCACAAGTGTGATAGTGGGTAAGCATGCATTCAAGGTGTATATTATCTTAGGTCTAAGTTGAAGGATGTAAGGTACTTTAATGTGTAAGATCTTCATCTTCGATAACACCCCCAAAAGAATAAAATATTTGGGATTTTAAAGAGAATGCGGGAAGAGAATCCTCCTCGAGAAGAAGAAGAGGAAGAAGAATAAGAATGGGTTTGACTAGAGACAAAGGAAAGAAATGTAGCATAAGTGGAGAGAAGAGACTAAGGGCATAAGTAATTCATAGGCACCCAAGGGTCACCTGTAGTCACACCAATCAATCCAAGTATGGTGAAGAAAAAGACAACCCTAGTGAAGAAGAAGCCTCGGTTGATTCATATTGATGAAGACAAAGATGAATTAGAGGAGGCTAGGGATATGGCACGCAAGTAGGAGAAGCTACATGAAGATATACCCATGCATGAGGAGGATCCAACATAGGAGGATGAGGAAGACTCAATGAGTGATTAATAATTATAATAAGAGAGAAAGGAGAATGAGGAAGAGGAAAAAGGAGATGGGGGTCTAACTAGGTAAAATGTATGTGTTAGAGGGGTGATGGTAGTAGTGCACCTCTAAAAATTACAGGAGATGCCAAAGGGGAAGCAAGGAGGTAGACGAAATAAGTAAGAACCTTTGTAGGAACCCCAAATGAGCTACATTGATGATCCCTCCAAGATGTTAAGGGTGATATTTTAGAGCACAAGTACCAACCAATGACCCTCTACAGATGAGAGTTAATCAATCAAGTTGGGGCTTACTCACGCACAAAGATGTTGTCACGAAGTATGCTAACGCATATGGAGGATAATTTTTTGAAATAAATAAAGAATGATACTCCAAGATGTGGCTTAAAAGAGATTCAAGTATAGACATCACTACCATTAATCCAACAATGTTATCCGATGAGCAAGCCTATAATGCACTAAATAACACAACAACCAAAGTTTCACACAAAAGTATTGAAAATGAGCTGCTATATGAGTAATGAAAGGTGACAAGGAGTAAAAAGATAAAAAAATATAGTTGCTCATGGAGGATTCAAGAGATGAGAATAAGTACATAGAACACTAGTATAGCAAGGGAAGAAATACATAATAATATCATGAGAGTGTGCCCATAATTAGTAGATCAAGCCCAATATGTATAGCCAACAAAATTACACTATCTATAAGAACTAGTGTGCATGATTTTGGTAGAGAGGAAGAGTGGAAAAGCACCAATGTTTGAAGAATTCACCATGGTGAAGAAAAAGAATAAGGAAGAAGTGGAGAAGAAAATAACAGAATAAGAATCTCTCGATCATAGAGGTGAAGGTTTCCACGAATAAGGTAGAGCATGTATTTGAAAATTTATAGGATTTCAATCCCATCTTTAGAGTGAATACCACCAAAGAAGAGTTAGAGCTAAGACAAATACATACCATTATGAAGAAAAATAATCTTGGGTGTGAGAAATTCATGGCTGAAGTAACAACAAAGTGAGAAAATACAATCCATGAAGGATACTCTTGCTGACATGCTCAAAGAGATCCAACTAGAGGTATTACATAAGATGGATGCACTAGAGAGTGTGATGACATACCTGGATGTGGTCGTGGAGTTAAAGGATAAAGTTGATGAAATTTGACTTGAGTAAGTATTAGGATTGTTGAGGCCACACCAGATAAAGCTACTAAGGAGCTCACATGATGGAAGGAGTTAGAAGATATTTTGAGTAGGGAGTTGCTAGAGCTTCTCTAGCCACCCAAGCTTGAGTTTGAATACACGTGATTTGACATATTATTATTTTTTGATTCGGTGGGTAAATTCCCCTCTTATTATTTATTCTTTCATTATTCATTAATTTTTTGGAGAAACATGTTTATTTGTAATATTGGCGAGGATGGAAAATACTCCTAGTGTTGGGAAATATTGGTGGAAAAAATTTCTAAGTACTAGTCATGCACAAGAGTTTGAATCCACATGCGAGAGTATTTTCAAGGAATAGAGAAGGAATGTGCAAATTTTTGTGTATCACAGGGGAATAGGTTAGGATGCAAGGGATTTGTGTGCATGTAGAACATTAAGGAATTAGCCAATTTTTTGAGATATGAATAAAAATAGGAAAGAAAGAAAGGTGACTTGACACCCAAGAAATGTCTAAGAATAAGAGAAACACATGTGAAAAAAAGGTAAATCAGATGCAAATATGGTTTCTAATAATAGGAATTAAATCATGTAAGGTATGATCTAAATATAGTTGGATTTATTGATAAGACAAAGCTGTAAAAATAATGTAGGTTAAATATAAAATGTGTATTATTAGGAAAAGATACATGTAAGCGGTGAATGGAAAGTCCCCACCATGTATAAATAAGGGATGAACTTTTGTATTTAGAGAGATTTATGATGTAATCTTAGAGTTGGTTGGCATGAGTATGTAGCTAGTTTTGTATTCGCGTATGTTCTAGCACAAGGATGTAATTGAGATATGATGTAATCAACATACTTATTATGTAATCAGTTGTGTTTGCAATGGATAATTATGTTTGGGTAACAAATATCACTATGTCTGAATATGGTATTTTGGGGATACAATTTTTTTATTCTATATTTTAATTGAACTTTCTTATTAAATGTGTTTCCAATCGGTTGTGCTATGCTATATTCTCTTACATGATATAATAGTAATAATTAATATGCATGGTCTAATATCTTGATGAGTGAACAAATGAGGGAATTGGTGGCTACATGTGCTTTAAGTAAGTATATTGACTATGTCTAGATGAAGTGCCAACACACCTAGCTTAGCTTGGTTAAAACAAAGACTACAAAGACACATTCAGATGAGGAAAATGAGGAAGAGGCTATTTCAGATGAAGAAGAGGAAGAAGGTGGATTTCTCATTGAAGAGATAAGCTCAGTAGAAGTTGGCTTCTTTGAATATGCATCTTCATCTAAGGATGATTATGAAGATACTGTAGCTCACATGAATATCCACTCTTATGTTGTTTCCATATGCTCCAAATCTCTTAATAAAGAGAAATCATATGGGAAAGTAGAGAAGGAGAAAGAGGACCTCCAAAAGGTGACTCTAAAACCACAAAAATAAATAATCAAGAGAGGTTCTCCACTTCCAAAACCCATAGAGTCGCCTAAGAATAATATTGAATCAACATCCCATCTCAAGACATCTCCTATTTAGGGTAAGTCAAGTAGCCTTACTCATTCTAAAATTTAATGTTTCTATGTAACACCTAATGTTATATTAACTCTAGATTAAGATATTTTTTTAATACAAACCCCTTTATTCCCAATACATGCCTTCACCGATTTATAATTTAGTAGTAAAAATCCAACAAGTAGTGTAGTTTTAAAATTCATTTGTTAACATCACAACCATATGCATTGTAAAGGTCAATTAGATCCACCCAATCCCCCTTTATCACTCTTTCGAGTGTGCATGATTAATAGATCTACCCGATCTCATTATTCTTCACTTATTCTAAGTTTACATAACTTGTATGTAATTGGTTAACCTTTATATTTAGGTCTATGAACTGATGTAATTCCAAGTTTATACTGAAAAATAGTTTCTCGAGTTTATCCAAGTATTCCACACCATTTTGTTGGAACTCAAAGTGAATTTATAGTGTAACCAGCTAGTACACTATTTAGGAAAAAATTTCAAGTTATTATTTGCATACTTAGTTTCACATGACTGCACATAAGTCACTCCAAACTTATCCCTTCACCACATCGTCATTCCACACATTTCTCTGGATCAAATTTAAACAATCACAATGTTTAATATAATGTGTTAGGAAGGTCTGAAATCTAGGTCTCACCTCTTGATTTGAGTGTATGTTGGCTATTCCATCTTAGGATCCCTATGGAAAGATAATGATTACTCTTTGACTTACGTCAAAAGGTAATCATTACCCTTCTCGTAGCCATCCTAAGATGGTATGGTCAGAGAACATTCAGATTGAAAGGCGAGACTTAGAGTCCATGCCTACTTAACATGTAAGATGATTATAAGTCAAGAGTTTAAGTCAAACTATAAGGTTGACGAAAATCATTAATAACACATTCATTGATGTTGTTCTATGTTTTAAACTCTTAGTGTCACTTTATGAATTTCATTGTTAAGTATCATTTTTATTAATCATCTTATTAGGATTAGGTAATCATCCTAATCCTTACTAATCAACGTCATGTTTATCACAACATTGACTATGTGAAACATCTCTCCACAAGAGAAAAATTAACCACTTAATCATTTATATAAGTTTGATTTCAGTGTTGTTCCACAATGGTTAATTCTTATTAAATCATTTGTTACTTGTTAGCATGTGGTCCTCTTAGGTGTTTTAATTTATGAAAAAACACATTAATGATAAATTGGATGATTTATTAGGGTCATATGATTATGTATATGATGTTGACATGATGATTCAAATGTGTCTATGATGGTATAGTGAGATTCAGTAAGGATTAATTGCTCTTGCAAGCCTATTCAGGTGCCTAAGTGATACAACATAATATAATGAGCTTTTTGAATTCTTGAGAAAAAAATTTACATGATGGATATTAAGTTTGGAGAGTGTTTAGGCACTCAAAGCAAGTGCATGATGTAGATACATGTGTTTAGCTATGTTATAAGTGCTCATTGGGAGCAGGTATGGTTGTTAGGAGGTGTGAGATTGAGTTTTGGGGATATATGATCTCATGGATACATGTATTAATGTGTACCAGGTATTTTTGGGTCATTTACAATGATTTTATGATGTGTTATAGTATTCTTTCAGTTGAACCTAGCTTCTACAGTGAGAATCCTTAAGGTGAAGCTATGAAAATGAGATAGGATGGAGATTTTGAGGTATGGTGATGAAATTATGATGATTTTATATGTTATTTTGATGTGTCATGGTGATTTGAGAAAAATTTCAGGTTTTTAGGATGTGAATTTTGCAAGATATGATAGTTTATGGGAAATAGGGTCAAGAACAAGTCAAATTCCAACTCAAGTTGGTATTTACAGTGCTCAACCTAAATTTTTTTATTTGCATGGGACATCGTTTCTTTTCAGGATGTGTTTATGGTGTTTCTAGAAGGTTTCAAAAAAATAATTTGGTCATTTCATCATCAGGTTTTTATGAACAGACGTTAAGAACATAAAGTTGTCTAAAACCCTAGCTAGGAGTAGTTTGTAGAAAGAGAGGTATAGTGAGCCAGTGTTGATTGATTCATAAAAATTTATGATTAGATTATTTATTTAACTATATTATATTTATAAAAATGTATGGTTTTGGTCATGGTGATGAGTGGGCCCCACTCAAATAGGCCAGTTTATAAAGAAGAAGGTTTTGGGACAAGGTTGTCCAAATGAGGTATGTGATAAATTGATGTTATGGAATTTATGTGAGATGATATTTATTTCCATGTAGGTTTTAGGACATTTTCATACATGTACATGGTCAAATGAGGTCCATTTAGGTTGAATGATCAAAGGATAGGTGTGAGGCCTTCAAAAGCAAGGTTGATGAAATGGTTATATCTTGAGCTATAGTTGAATTTTGAGATGATTAAAAATGAGTTGGAAAGAGGATTAAGGTATATTTCCATTTATATGAGGTTTTTATCATGATGTGGTGGTTTGATATAGTTTCCAAGTCATTCTTTTTATAGGAATATTTTGGCCAGTGTAGGATAGGATGTGTTTTGTTGCAAGTTTGGAGTTGCTTATCTAAAATATAAACGAGTTTTACACAGATAAAACAACAAACAATAATATTCTTCACACTATTGATACATATTCATTCGAACACCATTACATATATATAGGAGAGGAATTCCTATTATTAAGGAATCTCCTAGAACCTACAATATCTCCTATATTTGTGAGTTAGTTCAACAACTATACTCACGTATAATATAATAGAAAACTGCTATATTCAAACTATTGTTATATTGTTGTTAAACACAACAATATTATAACAAACATATATAAATGAGTTATATTTTACCCTACGGTAAATAACCCACAATATTCATGTGAACATTAATATTAATTTCCTAACATTCCCCCTTAATGTTTACATGGTAATAAAAGAACTTTCACACTTCCTCTGTAGCTTGCCACTCATGCTTGCTCATGATCTTGACACACACTCGAACTGAAGGTAGAAGAAGGAACACATCAACTTCTTATCAACCATGCATTGTCGGGAACACATATGACCAACAAGGATGGGAACACACTCAGGAATCATCTTCTTATCAACCAGTCACTCTAGGGAACACATCTGAGCAACCTTCAATGGTTTTCAGGAGGCTAACCACAAACCTAGGTACGAACAGGAACACATCTGACTATTCTACCTCATCAAGACTCATGATGTTGCATTTCACTATGCTATCTATTCTTCACTATGTTTTTGCATTGGGGAATTTAAGTAGGAATAATCACATACACAATTGAAAAACGGAAATGGAACATTGGATCATGTTGATCATGTTCCCCCTCAATGTGAAATTTCCACTTATTGAAAACTGCAAACTGTAAAAATTGAAGTGCACGAAACCACACTAAAAAGCATATACTCACACTATATATATGCCACCACAGCTCTGTGTAGCCTCGTCATTGGTGACTAATGAGAGGTCATTGTCTGACCTCCAGCCTCTGTTGCCTCCATCCTCCAAAGTATACATGCTACTAAGTCGGCTAGATAAATATGTGATTCTCAATTGTTTCCACATTATTTATTATATAGTATCCCTCCCGCAATGTGAAACAATTTAGTTTTCGAATGTCGGGTAACACCAAAAATGCATCTGCGAGACAATTTTTTTATTTTGACCCTATATGATGTAAGACATAAAATAACTCTTGACTCAGTTTTTATTTTGACACTGATACAAAATTACACAAAGATTCTTTATCTACAACTAATTCAACTAACCTAGAAAATATGCTGAAATCAAACACATTGCATGCTAAAATAAGGCACACCACACACGTGCCACCAAATCAAGTAAAGCGTGTTTGATTTCAACATATTGTCTAGGTTAATTGAATTAGTTGTAGATAAAGAGTCATTGTGTCATTTGTATCGGTGTCAAAATCAAAACCAGTCAAGAGTTATTTTGTATGTCTTATGTCATATAGGGTCAAAATTAAAAATTGTCTTATGGACACATTTTTGGTGTTACCCAACATCTAGAAACTAAATCGTTTCACATTGTGGTAGGGATACTATATAATAAACAATAATATTACTTTCCTAACAATATATAATAAACATTAATATTAATTTCCTAATGGTTTAAAGCATGATATGGATTGGGTGATGCTTTCTATTACCTTTAATGTGAAGAGGGATTAATTTTTCATATAATGAATCCATTTTAGGTATTTAATATTCATTTAAATGTTTTTATGAGCTAATATTTGGAAACAATGTTTTTGACATGTTGATTTGGTGAAGAAAAAAGTGGTTGTGCTTTGTGCAGGTGGTTTATTAAAGGATTATAACTTTATTATAAGTTTTATAAAGGTTATTCCATTTCTATTGAGTATTCGTATGATGACATTGTTTGGTTTAGGTGAAGTGATTTTGTTTCATAATGAAGTTTCCAGGGTGTTGAAGGGTGTAGGAAACAATTGTTTTAACAAGTACAAAGAGTATTAGGCCCATTAAATGAAATAATTTGATTGGTTGAGCTGAATTGTGAAAATGTATGAATATTAAATGATATATTAAGCATGTTTAAGGGTTTATGGGTCATGACTATGTATGGTTTTTATGTAAGGGAAATTTTAAGATAGTGCCCATGAGGGTTTTTAGCTAGAATGACCTACTTAGGTCATTTATAACTGTTGTAATTCAATTATAGGATGTTTCATTAATGTATGGGTTGAGAAAAAGGAGGAAAAGTTTCTATTTGAATTTGAAATCATGAGGAGCCTATAAAAGCATAGTTTTGGGTGCTTTCACAAGCTAGTGGTGAGTGTGCAAAGGTGTGAAACCTAGAGGAGGGTGATTTTCAGGTATGTGTGGATGGTTTATTTTACTTTGTCATCATTATGTCACTTAGCTAGTTAACATATCAAAGTATGTTAGACAATCAAATATTAATTAATTGTACTAGTAATGAAGCAATTATTAAGTTTGTCCACTTAATTTTGAGTATAGAAATATGCATTTATTTCTCACTGTACCTATTGTCCCAAACAACATTATTTACCTTCTTCATTAATTGATCATTAATTAATGTCATCATGTTTTCATTACTATAATTATCATTTAATAAATCAGATTAAATGACATCATAAGTAAAATAATTAATCAAGTCCATTTTATTTCACAATCATTCTTAAGTACAATAGCTGAAAATCAGCATACATTATTATTTCATCTCATAAGAATAATAAGGTATATCATGAACTTATTTACAATAATTTCATGTTTAAAAAGTACAACATTTATTTTAGAATGATATAATTGGCCAATGACCATTTACAACATCGTGAAACAACTTTTTGCTCAATAAGGATTACATGATCCAAGTTTAATATATATACATTAAATCAATGTTTACAAATCGATAATCAATATATCACATGTCGAGCATGCATGTAACAATCCAATTATCTCCTCGTAATACTTAATCCTTCCTGAAATTTGAAAGATAAAAATGATATATTTACATGGTCGGTTTTAAAGAACTGGCATGGATATACATCTCTTCTCTAGATGTTTAATTATGAAATAATTGATTTTATACTGATTGATTTAATGTCATTAAACTAGTATAAACTATATAAGTCATAAAATTTCAATCATAAAATTATAATGTCTAAGGAAACAAAAAATTATCATAACTCCCTTGCATGATAACATTTTAATTTACTTTCCCCAAAATACTGAAATCTAAATACAAAATATAATTCCATAAGCCTTTCCTTTTCATTTACAAGACAATGCTAATATAGTCTATCAGAATGATCCTACAACATTATTTCTTAGTAATATTAAGAAAGAGAATATAATAATATCCAATCATTCAAGTTCAAAACAATCATCATTAAATGCCATGATGAATATGCAACATTCAAGAGTAATCTTAATTCTCAAAAAAAATTAAGATCCTTACTAATATCTTATAAGTTTCATACCAGAATATATCAAAGATAAACCCCATAATAACTTAAAAGATAATAAATTATAATGTATATATACTAGAATGATTAATTCAATATAAAATATGTATTAGATCCCTAATAATTTTAGAATGACCTAATATATTTATTTTCACAACTATATAATGGTTGAAATCACCCATTCTTAAAGTCAAATTGATCACAGAACACAGAGGATAATAGATAACACTAATAGAACAATTGTATCTATCTTAATTGGAAAACTCAATATAATCAAATCTATGTTTGATTTCCAACTCAGACCAATTAAAATAATTCCAATAAAATTTTGACAAAGTTTCATTTAGAGTGAATTCTTTTCGAGGCTTATATCATCACAACTAATCACTCTACTGAAAGGCTAAGGTTAACTTTTTAAATAAAATAAACTAGGAAGTATATATACATCCATTCCCAAGATACTTTTTCAACTTCAATCATTTAAAAAGTAGTAGCTCATGAAATAGTCAAACCCTTACCAACTAAATATACACATAATTGTGTTAAATACAATGACAACTCATCATTTTTAACAAGATGGTTGGACTTGAATAGAAGCCGCCTACATTATTTAATCAAAGTGACTCCTTATCACAACTTATTGACATTAAAAATGATCCCCATAAAAAACCAAGTCACAATAAACATTGTATATGGTTATATGATATACCCATACGAGTACTATCAATGAAATCCCAATAACCAAATGATAAAAAACCCTAGAAATAATGGAGACCCATAAGGTGAAAAGGTCAATTCGACCTGTTATATCGATATGGTAGACTTATTAACTTGTATATAGAGACAATCATTTATTTCCACCATTACCATAGTGGGTTGAGCTTGATAAGTTTTCAAAATAAATACCCAGATCCTATAAGTAGATAATACCCATGCAAAACAAGATTTAAGTCCAATCCTTAATGGCTTGAAAGAAAACAAATAAATGGGTTTCCAATACCCAAAAAAACCCTTTTCTTAAGTTATAAAAACAAAAACAATGACTACAATTAATAAAAGTTATAGGGTTGAAAAAATTTAGAAAACAATCCTTACTCAAAAGTATATTTTAACACCCAAAAATAATGCAAATAAGTTAAAACAATAACTAGATTTACCCAAAAGAAACAACACAGTTTGAACATTAAAGCATTTAACAACTAAGAATAAATCCTATTATTTCATAAAAAATATCAAAGATAGGTGAATATAACCATGCCTGTTAAACTATGTGAAAATATTTAACTCAAAGCAATATCCTCCAATTCTTCCTTCCAAAAACCCAAAAGAATAACACCAATGCAAATCAAAAATATCCCTAGATACAAAGCTCAAACCCACATGACTATAATTGATAAATCCTCCATTATTACCTTCCAAGAATAGCTCAACAAACTAAAAATGAAAAATGCATGCAACAACTTGAGAGGGAGAGGGAAGAGCTCACGCATGTGCAAAAAAGAATAAAATGGAAAACTAAGTTTTGCATAGTAGCTTCTGGAGGAAGCTTCTCCCATTCCCCGAGATCCGTGGGGTTTATTAAATGCATTTATTATTTGTAGGTGCCACATAGTGGCCTTTCCCATCTACCTCCATTTCCAACTTTTAGTTTCCCTCCAATGCCAACTCGGTGAGTACGAGTGGTCCAAGAAATTTAATTTAAACAATAACTTTGCATGGGTGAGATTAAACTAGAATTCCAAAGATCATTATTAATCAATCAATACCAAAGACCATCCAAATATATAATCGAATTGGTATTATATATAACAAAGCAGTAAAGCCTTAACATAAGGTAAATGAGAACCTTATTTAATCAAAAACAATTAACATATAAACATGGTCTAAGACCATAGTGTTTTTAAATAAACTATGCACAATTACCATTAACAAAACATACTTATGTCTACCCAGCCAAGGGCATCTTAACAAACCATTATAAACCAATAATGCCTTTACGTAAAATGGTCAATATAATTTTAAATGGAGTATCGATCGGTCCAAGAAATTTAACCGACTCAACATGTTAAATCCATATAAACGATGATCATAATAAACACTTTATGATCATAATATAAAATATTAATAAGTAATCTTAATCAATAAACTATTATAACATTTAATCATAATTAAGATACTTATACTATACCTTATCGAAACCAACATTTTACATGTCCGATTAAAGGTCCTTTCATGTTGTTCGATCAATGATCATTAGTATCAAAAGAGTTAGTACATTTAACAATCATCATTATTTCCACATAATGAAATAATATATTGAAACCATGAATAATTTCAACCATATTTGCAAGTTATTACTTCCAATAAGAAAATTAAGTCACAATATCAATAACAGGTATAACAACAACAAAACATCCAACATGGAATCATCAAACTCAGCAAGGTAACGAAAATAATTCGGTCACAAAAAAAAAATGGTATTAACATGAGGTGTCTCATGAGTGCTTGGTGACAAGAAATGTTATGTGGTTAGCTTCACAACTACACATAAGCATGTTTATCCTTTTCAGGGTAAACATGTCGTACGCCTAGCTGTGATACTAGTCGGGTAATGCTTCTTGCACCCAAACCTTCGTGATTCACTTTATGCTAATAACCTTATCTTGTAAAACAATCATAAAATGAAAATGTGGGATGTGACATACTTCCCCCTTAATGAATCATCTTCCGATGATTTCACTCACTAATAACAACAAAATAAACCACAACAAATTTATATCATATAAAAAAGGAAAACAATCATATTTCTCATCCAAATTTGAATTTTTTTTTCTAGATTTTTAGTTTATCTTCCATCTATTTATTGGTTGATATAACCTTATAAAACATTATTTTTTCCATATTGTCTAAAATATGACAGAATTATGTCATTTCAACACTTCAAATTTATGAAATTGTATCAAGTTTAACTTAATAAATTGAAAAATATCAGTTTTTATGACTAAAAAGATAAGGAAATGTTGTCTTCATCTCTTCAAGATCCTCCCAAGTTGCACTTTCTTTTGAATATTGGTCCCATTGGACCTTGCATTGCATAATTTCTCTATTTCTCAAGTGCAATCTGTGAGTTTCAGAATTTTGATTGGTTCAATTACCACAATTCCCGGATCTTGAACCTACAAAGTGTTCCAATTAAGCACATGTGATACATCTGAAACATACTTCTTAAGAAAGGAAATATGAAAAACATCATGCATCTTAGACAATGTGGAGGTAATGCCAAATGATATGCTACCGGACTTATGATTTCTAATAATTTCAAAAGGTCCAACATATCTTGGTGATAACTTGGAAGCCTTTGCCAAATGTTATAGAACTCTTTTTGGGCTTAACCCTTAAGAATAATTTGTCTCCTATTTCAAATTTCATGTTTATTCATTTTCATATCTATGTATCTCTTCTACCTATTAACAACTTCTTTCAATCACTCATGGATGAGCTTCACTTTTCCTTTCCATTTTTGTTAACATTTTAGGGCCCACTAACACTCTATCTTCCATATTATCCAACTGATGGGTGTTCTACACCTTCTTCCATACAATGCTTCAAAAGGATCCATTTTTAGTGATGCATGGTAGGTGTTATTGTATGCAAACTCAACCAATGGAAGGTATTCTTCCCATTTGTATTTTTGATCCATGTAGTACATCTGAGCATATCCTCCATAACTTGGTTGACCCATTTAGTTTGACCATTATGTTTTTGGATGGTATGTTGAACTGAAATTTAGCTTCATCCCCAAGGCTGAATTCAAAATTCTTCCAGAATCTAGATGTCATCCATGTGGATCCCTATCCAAAATTATTAACTAGAAACTCCATGTGCAATCTGAAAATCTCATGCAAAATTTTGCAAGCACATGAGAGAATCATCTTTCATATTTCCTAGTATAAAATGAGCTACTTTTGTTAACTTGTCAACAACTACAAGTATCATGTCATGTTTATTTTTGACATAGGCAACCCCTGCACAAAATCCATGCTTATAATTTCCATTTATAATGTGGAATGTTGTGTGGATACAATAGACCAAAGGGTGCATGTGCTCATCTTTTACATGTTGACATTCCAAATAATGAGAAACATAGTTTATCACGTCCTTTTTCATTCCTTTCCAAAATATTATTTGTTTTACATCAACAAACATTTTAGTTACTCTAGGATGTCTAGAGTATGGTGAATCATGAAATTATTTCATAACCTTTACTCTTAAGTCATTTCTCGAAGGTACATAGACTCTACCTTCATATTTCAAGATTCCTCATTGTCAAATTTGAATCCTTCATACCTTTTATCATTAGGATATGTTGTTAAAGCAACCTTAACATGTTGATAATAAGAATCACCATCATTTGTTTCTTTACCTCATCCTTGAATTGGGTTCTAAGGGTAACAATCGTGGAAACATGCTTCGATGACTTAGTGCATCTGTCACTCTATTTTCTTTACCTTTTATGTAGCTTATATCAAAATCATATTGTGATAAAAATTCAAGCCATCTTCATTGTCTTGCATTTAAGTTGGGTTGCGTGAAGATATACTTCATCCCCAAGTGGTTTATTTTTAGTTCAAAGGGATTTCCCAACAAGTAATGCCTCCAAACTTGGAGTGTGCACTATGAAAACAAGCTCTAAATCATGGGGAGCATAATTCAGCTCATGTACCTTTAATTTTCTACTCTCATATGCTATCACATGGTCATTTTGGAGAAGGATTCCACCCAAACCTTCACCAGGAGGCATTTGTTACCATGGTGAAGCTTCTGTTGGGGTCCAAACCTTCAAAATTGGTGTTGTAGTTAATTTCTCTTTCAAAAATTAAATGCATTCTCACATTTTTCAGACCATACAAATTTCTTATCCTTTTTCTACAAGTGATGTTATTGGAGCAAAAACTCTAGAAAAGTCTTTTACAAATTTTTATAGTAGTATCCAACCAGCCCCATGAAGCTTCTAACTTCATGAACATTCTTTGGTGTTGGCCATTCTGTTATTGCCTTGATTTTTATGGATCTATAGATATTCCTTCTTTATTTATGATGTATTTCCAAGGTATTGTACCTCATTTTGATAAAAGGAACACTTAGAAATTTTTCCATATAGTTTCTTTTTTCTAAGTATGTCCAACACTATTCTTAAGTGCTCATTATGCTCATCAATGTTTTTGGAGTAGATCAAAATGTCATCCAAGAAAACCAACAAAAACTTGTCTAAGTATTCTTGGAATATATTGTTCATTAAATTCATGAATGCATAGGTGCATTCGTGAGTCCAAATGGTAAAACCATGAACTCATAATGGTCATACCTTGTTCTAAAGTTGTTTTATGTATGTCTTCTTTTAATTCTCAATTGATGGTATCCGATCTTAGATCAATTTTAGAATAAATGATGCATCACACATCTGATCAAAAATATCATCTATCCTTGGAAAAGGATACCTATTCTTTATTATGGCTTTTTAAGCATGTGGTAATCAATGCATAACCTTAGTGTGCCATCTTTATTTTTGAAAAAATGACTGGTGCTCCCAAGGAGATACACTTGGTCTGATTAGTCCTTTGGAAAATAATTCATTCATTTGTACCTTGAGTTCTACAAGTTTTGTTGTTAGTCATGCGGTAAGGAGATTTTGAAATAGGTTTTGTTCCAGTTTGATGTCTATTGTGAAGTCAAATTCACGTCTTGGAGGGAGTCCAGGTAACTCCTCGGAAAGACATTGTTGTACTCTTGTAACAATGGGTAATCAACCAAAGAAGTGTTTCCTTCTTCGTTAAAATCAGAAATTTTAACTGCATAAAGCATGCAACCTTTGTTTTTGGCCTTTTTAAGTTGCATAATAGATTTGTCTCACTACTATGTCTCTTTTTATGCCTTGAATGATTTTTTTTCAAGTCATCCAAGCACTTGATTTTTTTTCATAAGTATCAACCATTGATTTATGTTGTGATAACCAATTCACACCTATGATGACATCATATGAACCTAAAGGAGCTATGTAAAGGTCTATTTTAGTTGTAAAACTGGGCAGCTCTAATGTTGCACCAAAAAGGCATTTGTTCACCATGTGAACAACATTGTTCCCGTATTGCACAATCCATGATTTCTTCATATAATCCAACTTTTATTTTTAATTTTTCAGCTAACTTATTGGAAATAAACATTCAATAGCACCAATATCAAAAAATAATAAGTTACAGGTAATCATACAACTTACCCGGTACTTCGATTGGTGTGGCTTGCTTTTCAACTTGCCTATTTTTACCATAGTAACACATGTATCTATATTGTTGGTTGTTATCTTTATTTCTTCTAGAGGAAAATTTTTCACGTAGTGATCACCACCACACTTGAAACATCCTCCTACATGCCCTTTCCTCTCTATTTTATTCTCATTTTTTTTGTGTTGTTTTGTCCATTTTTCTTGTAATTTTGCAAAGTTTTGTTGTTGTACTTTTCTTTCCATTTTTGTTTTTATTGCCCACCTTCTTCCACCAAGTTTTCTTTGGTGCCAAAGGTGATGGTGAGCTGAAATTTTTCTTTCTTTTCTCATCATGGTGAGCAATATATACATTACAATTTCTCTCTTGATGATGGATTTTTCAAAAATTACCTCCATAGTTGAAGGCCCATGCACATCCACTTCCCCACCTATAATAAGGTTGAGTCCCATGATGAATTTTCTTATTCTAAATTTTTCATCAACTTGGTACTGAGGTACATATTTAAAACTTAGTGAACCTCTCCCAGTACTTTGTTACAGTTAGTTTTCCCTGAGTTAATGTCTGAAATTTGACATCTTTTGATCATAATAGAGTTGTGGTAACCAACGTTGCCTAAAGTAAAACTTGAACTGATCCCTAGGTGATGTTGGTTACATCAACCCCCAGTTCTACCTTCCGTTTGTCCCACCATGAGGAAGCCTCATTAGAGAGTTGATACACTCCCCAAACTGCTTTGTTTCCTTAGAAAAGTTTCGATGGTGAAATATTTCTCCATCTCTGAGCCAATTCTCAGCTCCATCCCCAAGCATTGTCCCATCAAATTTTGGGGGATAATTCACTTGATATCATTTGATAGTTTTTGCCAAATGTGCCTTCTTATTTTCAGGTTGGTTTTGATCTATAGCGTTTGGATCTGCAACATTAACATTGTTATTTCTAGCATTTACATTATTATTTGCACATGTGCATTATTATTTACAACATGTGCATCATGGTTTACAACATTGTGATTATGTATTTTCATTGTTGTTTAAACATTATTGATTGCTGAACCCTCAGTTTCTCATTTTCCTCATTTTCAATGTCTTCATCCTCAATCAATATACATTGTTCCAAAATAATAATTTGATTATGAGTTTCTTGCATTACAACAAGTATCTCATCAATTTTGGGTTATGGTAGCCTCAACCCCATTTGTTGATTGTTTGCAACATTTCCTCTTGTCCTAACCATATTGTTCTATTAGACAAGAAATAAGTTCAAGTGTTAGTGTAAGGACCCATTATGTCCAAGAGTTGTTTTAACCTTCAGCTCTGATACCAAAATGTAACACCCAATGTTATATCAACTCCTAGATTAAGGGAAAAAAAAAATACAAACCCCTTAATTCCCAATACATGCCTTCAATGATTTATAATTCAGTAATAAAAATCAAAGCAAGTAATCTAGTTTTATAATCCATCTGATAACATCATAACCATGTGCAATTGTAAAGGTCCATTAGATCTACCCGATCCCCTTTTATCACTCTTTTGAGTGTGCATGATTAATAGATCTACCCGATCTCATTAATCTTCACTTATTCCAAGTGTACATAACTTGTATGTAATTGGTTAACCTTTTATTTAGGTTTGTGAACTGATGTAGTTCCAAGTGTATACTGAAAATCAATTTTACTGAGTTTCATCGGTATTCACACCATTTTATTGGAACTCGGTGAACTGACAATGTAACTAGCTAGTACACTACTTAGGCAAAAGTTTTCAAGCTATGTTTTGCATGCTTAGTTTTGTGACCACACATAAGTCACTCAAAACTTGTCCCTTCACCACATCATCATTCCACATAGTTATCTGGATCACATTTAAACAATCTTAATGTTTTAATCTAATGTATTAGGAAGGTCTAAAATCTAGGTCTCACCTCTCGATTTGAGTGTATGCGGTTATTTTCCATCTTAGGACCCTATGGGAAAGATAATGATTACTTTTGACTTGTGTCAAAGGTAATCATTACCCTTCCGTAGCCATCCTAAGATGGTATGAGTCGATTACATTGAAAAAGGCAAGACTTAGAGTCCATGCCTACTTAACATGTAAGATGATTATAAGTCAAGAGTTTAAGTCAAGACTATAAGTTGATGACAATCATTAATAACACATTCATTAATGTTGTTCTATGTTTAAACTCTTAGTGTCACTTTATGACTTTCTTCATTAAGTATCATTTCAGATTAATCATCTTATTAGGATTAGGTAATCATCCTAATCCTTATTAGTCAATGTCATGTTTATCACAACAATGACTACTTGAAACATCTCTCCACAAGAGACATATTAACCATTTAATCATTTATATAAGTTTGATTTCAGCATTGTTGTTCCATAATGATTAATTCTTATTAAATCATTTATTACTTGATTTACTGAAGTTGTACTATTGTACTTTGTCATCATTATGTCACTTAGCTAGTTAACATATCAAAGTATGATTAGAAAATCAAATATTAATTAATTGTACTAGATAATGAAATCAATTATTAAGTTTGTCCACTTAATTCTAAGTTTAGAAATATACATTTATTTCTCACTTTGTACATGTTGTCCCAAAACAACATTGTTTGCCTTCTTCATTAATTAATCATTAATTAATGTCATGATTATCATTACTATAATTATCATTTAATAAATAAGATTAAATGATATCATAAGTACAAATAATTAATCAAGTCCATAATTTATTTCACAATCGTTCTTAAGTACAACAATTGAAAATCAACATACATTATTATTTCATCTCATAAGAATAATAAGGTATATCATGAACTCTTTTATGATAATTTCATTTTTAAAAGTACATCATTTATTTTCATAATGATATAATTGGCCAATGGCCATTTACAACATCGTGAAACAAATTTTTTATCAATAAGGATTACATAATCCAAGTTTAATATATACATTAAATCAATGTTTACAAATCAGATAATCAATATATCGCATGTCGAGCATGCATGAAACAATCCAATATATATCTCGTAATACTTAATCCTTCTAAAATCTGAAAGATAAAAATGATATATTTACATGGTCAGTTCAAAGAACTGGCATGGATATACATCTCTCTGTCTAGATGTTTAATTACAAAATAATTGAATTTATATTGATTGATTTAATGCATTAAACTAGTATAAATTATACAAGTCACAAATTTCAATTACAAAATCTAAGGAAACAACAAATTAACATAACTCCTTGCATGATAACATTGTAATTTAGTTTCCCCATAATAATAAATCTAAGTACAAAATTTCAATTCCATAAGCTTTTTCTTTTCATTTACAAGACAATGTTAATATAGTCTATTAGAATGATCCTACAACATTCTTATCTTAATAATATTAAGTAAGAGAACATAATAAAAACCAACCGTTCAAGTTCAAAAAAATCATAGTTAAATGTCATGATGAACTCAAAGTAATATTAATTCTCAACCAAATTAAGAACATTATTAATATCTTGCTAAGTTTCATATCGAAAAATATCAAAGATAAACCCCATAATAATTTAAAAGCTAATAAATGATAATATTGATATACTATACATTGATTTATTCAATGAAATATATGTGTTATTGGCCCTAAGTAAATTAGCTTATATTTATTTTGCAATCTAATATAATGTTTCAAAATCATCCATTCTTGAAGTCGAATTGATCAGAAGAATACAAAGGACCGGTTCTGATTGTACCCAACAAGTAAAACCAGTTTGATTTCCAACTCAATCCACTTAAAGAATTATAATAAAAATTTGATAGAGTTTTGTTTAGAACAAATTATTGTTCTAAGGCATTTATCATAGCTTGAGCCTACTTTAAGAGGCTAAGATTAACTTTTAGGTAAAGTTAATATACATAAAAAAAGTAAATAAAACATCCATTCCTGAGATAGCTTTTAACTAAAATTATTTGAAAAGTAATAACTCTTAAACAATCAAAACCTTACAAACTCGAACACACACATAGTTGTGTTCTATTAATGACTTACCAATAGGTGAATGAACTTGAATCGATCTTGCCTTTTTTAATCACGGTGACTCCTTAGTCATAGTTAATAACTAGAAACCATCTTGTTATAAATAGACCCAAGTCAATAACCATTGTTATATGATATGAGATATACCCATACAGGTACAATCAATGAAATCCTAATAACCAACTGAGAAAAATCCTAGAAATAATGGATACTCGTAAGGTGACAAAGTGTCAAGTCGACTTGTTATATCGAATTGGTAGACTTATCGACATGTCATAGAGAAAGTCTTTTATTTCCACCATTACCATGGTGATTCAAGCTTAATAAGATCTCAAAATAAATAACTTAATCCTATAGGTAGATAATACCCAAAAATAAAAAGATTCAAGACAATCCTTAATGTAATCAAGACAAAAATAAACATGTATCAAAAAACCCTTTTATCGAGTTATCAAAAACAATAATGACTCACATTCAAGAAGTAGGGTTAAAAATCTATGAAAATAGTCCCTACCGAGAAGCATATCCATGAAACCAAATGTGATATAAAGCCAACATAATAACATAACCAGATTTACCCAAAAATTAAAACACACAGTTCAACATCTAATTTGAAGCTCTCTGGGTGATGCCGAAGGATCTCAATCAGCTATGGACTCATTGGAACCCACCCTTTAAGCATTGTGTTGTTAAAAGGATCTGGAAGCTAGTTATCCCTCATTTAATCTGGAGAATATGGAAGGACAGAAATGATATTATCTTCAGAAACAGAAAGCAAAACTACAAACTTAGTATTGGGAAAATTTCTAATGGTATCAAAGAGAATATTGCTGGATTTAAACCCCCCAAGAACAAGAGATATCCAGAAAATGAAGAATACATTCTTTCCAACTGGCAGATTGGATCAATTAATAGTTGGAACATTCCCAGGAATAGCATTGATAGATCTTTGATTAAATGGCATCCTCCTGATCTAAATTGGTATAAGTTGAACTTTGATGGGGCTTCTAAGGGAAACCCTGGGAATGCGGTAGGGGGAGGAGCGATACGGGATCATAAAGGCAATCTAGTAGCTGCAGTATCTTTTGGTAAAATGGGAATTCAAACTAATCATTTCTTTGAAGCTTTATCTTCCCTTTGGGGTCCGAGAATTACCAGCAAATAATATTTAGAACCTCATCATTAAAGGAGACTCCCTAAATATCATTAATCTTCTTAAGCAGTGCTCATCTCCAAGCTGGAGCATCAAGGATTTTATTGCAGAGTCCATAAGTATTAGTCATACTTTCAATAACATCAGGATCATGCATACCTACAGGGAGGGTAATAAATTAGCGGATGTGCTGGAAAATTATGGCATTAATGTTAACCTTACAGTTTGGGACAATAATAGCATCCCTAAACAACTTCAAAACAGCATTCAGGCGGAACTCCATACGTAAGCAATATCTTGAAATGAGTTATGAATTTTGGGTGTGGATCAAAAATACTCCCACATGTGTTGATTTAAAGTATTGGTTTATGCAAATCATGTCTAATAATCAAGATAGTGTGAATCATATGGGGAATTTCAAGTGGAGATACACGGTTTTGAAAATCGCGCATGCAGGCTGCATTGTGGACTGTTAAAGGCGGATTCAAACCTCCATGGAAACCGAAGGCGGTGATAAAGTGATTGATGGCAGGGAGTGGGCTATTCTCACATGCGTTTTTCAGCAGGCTCAGATCAGCAGACACGCAGCCGATCGTGGGAATAGCAACGGCTCTCATTTCCATTTTTGTGTGGATTACTATAGCAAAAAGTGGACTGGCTTTAGCAATTAGTTAGGAATTAGTTGCAAACAGTTTAGAATAGAGAAGATGGGGGGTCCTCCTTGTCAAATTGAGCCTAGTGTGGACCCAGACTGGAAAGACAATATTGAGCTGTGGAGCATTCTTAGCAAGGGTGGCATAACAAACTTCATGGAAAAAGTTCAGGGGCATGACCAGAGCATCTCTGTGCATTTTGCAAAGGATTGGAAGGAGAGGATAGTGGATTATGGGGGGCAGAAGGTCTTAATCAATGAAGAGCTTATTGCTGAAGTGACCGGCCTTGGCTTGGAGGGCTTCAGATTCTTTAACAAAAGGGTCGATAGAGATGTGGAAGAGAGAAGATTTGTTGAGGGAGAGGAGAAACTGACCCACTTAACAGCGGGCCTGCTTGTTAGCTCGATCCCTCGCCATATGATGAAGTAACCCGCATGATGATACGGTTCATCTCCTTGGAAGGAAGGTTTGTCACTGTTCCTGTGAAACACCTTATTTTTCTTAATCATTTTCGTAGGGATCGTCTGGTTTGTTTCCCCCATTACTTGCTGAACTCTCTTGAACGCTCCATTCTTGAGTTTCAAAAGCATTCCCGGGCGGTTCCTTTGCACCAAGGGCTCATTTTGTTGTTACACAAATGTTGTCTCCTTAGGTTTCCTGGTCTCCCATCCTCCCCTAGCTCGATTCCCCCTTTGCCGAGCTCTGCTGCTGCCAGCCCTGTTTCTCCTTTCTCCCTGCCCGCCACCGCTGCAGTCACCCCCATGCCAGCCGTTCAGGCTTCTTCTCCCATTCCCCCTTCTGATGCTCCCGCCCCCACTTGGCCTCTACCTCGTGAGACTGGTTACCAGGGCTTCTAGGAAGCTTAACCTTGAGACCCTTGCTGTGGAGAAGGGTTCTCATGAATTTGAAATTGCTCATGACCTCCTGCATATCAGCAGTGCCAGCCCCCGGGAAGTGCAATTGGAAAGCCCTACAAAAAGGCTGGAAGCCTTAGAGGCAGATATGAAATTGTTAAAGGATGAAGTTAAAAACTTGACAAAACAGAAAGGAAAGAGGAAGAAGGAGGAGGAGGAGGATGTGGACAGCAGCCAAATTGAAGATATATACAAGAAATTGCACTCCTTGGACTCTCACTTAGGGAAGGCCAAGACTAGGCATGATTACAACATTGCCATCTTTAGGGCGATTGAGGAATTTATTGAACAACACGTCAGAAGTGTCTCCAACCTAAGCGGAGTGCCGGCAACTCTTTGGGGTACTGATAAGGAAAGCAAGAAGACCTTGGAGCAGCTGGATTCTAATGACGCTGCCCATATGACTACTTTGGGTATGTTTAAATCCTAGAAGAATATCAAAACCATCATAGACAAAGCTACTAGGAAGTAGCTGTAGATGATTCTGCTGTCCTTGTTTGTTTTTTTGCTTTTTTTGTGGATCCTTTACTACTTTTTTGCAGTAATTTTGTTGTTCTGTCTCGTTTTGGTAGCTATTTTTAGCTACTTTGAGCATCATTGTAACATTTGGATTCTGATCCTTTTCACTCTAGTTCTCTTGCTTATCCTGGCTTTTAGGCCTTCTTTTGTAATCAAGGGTATAGTCCCTTTCAAAAAACTATTTGCCAATAATAAAAAAACATTAAAGTATTAAGAACTAGAATAAAATCCAATATTTCATAATGAAATAACGAGACATGGAGAAATATAACCATTCTGTTAAACTCGTGAAAATATTTTAACTCCAAGAAAGATCCTCCAATTCTTCCTTCCAAAAAACCAAAAGATTAATACCAATGTAAGTCAAAGATATCCCCAAACACAAAGTTGAGCCATGACTATCAATGATATCCTTCATTACTTCCTTCCAAGAATAGCTCAACAACTAACAAAATGAAAAATGCATGCAACAACTCAAGGGAGAGGGAAGAGCTCACCTTGCATGCAAAAATGAATAAAAATGGAAAACTAAGTTTTGCATGGTAGCTTCTAGAGGAAGCCTCTCCATTCCCCTAGATTCATGGGAATGTATTGAATGTATTTATTATTTGTTGGTACCACATTGTGACCTTTCCCATCTACCTCCACTGTCAAATTTTAGTTTCCCTCTAATGCCAACTCAGTGGATACGAGAGGTCAAAGAAATTTAATTTAAACAATAACTTTGCATGGGTTGAGATTCGACCAGATTCTATATTAATCAATCAATACCAAAGACCATTTGACTTTAGTCGAATTGGTACTAAAAAAAAAAAAATCCTTAACATAAGGTAATTGAGCCTTATTTGATAAAAAAAAATTCACATATGTGTGAACAAGGAAAAGTTTCAAAAGCTACGAAAATGGGGAAATAACACTTAAGATACCCCAAAGATTTAAACAAACAAATCAATGGACCATCATGATAAGAAATAAACAAGAATTCATTACTTTGCATGAATTAATCTTGAAGTAAACAAGCAAACCTAACATGTCTAGTTATGCTCTATTCTTGAAAGATTTGTAAATGAACCTAATAAAGCTTCTAAGAAATTAGTTTGTGATTATGAGAATGGAAGCTCACCATTAATGGCTTAAAATCCATATGGTTCTTCCCATTTACTCAAATTTTGGGTGTTTATTGCAATAGCAAAGCAAATAGCTCAATAAACAAATGAAAAGAAGGTCTTAATCCTAAACAAAATACTATAGTTTATGCTAGAAAAGAGGAAGTGTTCTTAGAAATGGTCTAGGGGTAGTGGGGTATTTATAGGTTTCTTATTTCAGAAATGAAATGATTTGGGTGCATGTGGGAAAAATGAATAATCCAAAAGGAATTTTAGTGAGTCAAAGTAAGATTTGACTAGGTTTAGAAGAGGTTAAACATGCATTATGCTAGTTAATCTAGGTTTAGGCTAATTAATCCTGATTAATGAGAAATTATGAGTCTGAGAGAGTTGTGAGAGGACCACTCATTCCAATGAAATGGATTGATGACCTAGGAAGATAGTAGAAGTAGTTTAGAAGGAGATTAGAAGATGGTTTAGCTGATAAGAGGCTATATTAGCCTGATTAGTCAGTTATAAGAGGAATATGACCAAAAGGATGTTGTAAAAGGAGAGTTAGATAGGCCTAATTGATGAGGTGTCATCAATTTACAAGGAGGAGGATAGTTAGTGTAATATTAAGAATAATAGTGCTTTGATCAAACTATAGGTGTCTACATTTTCCCCTCTTTGGGGTGGCATAAGTTGCGCCACTTCAAAGAAAGTAGACAAACATAAGTGACTACAATTTTTTTGAAGGAGTGGGAGAAAAATTAGTAGAGTGAAGGATGCCCCCTTGAGTGTTGATAGGGTGATGAAAGAGGTTGATCGACGATCAAAAAGAAGAGATGGAAGAGATAGATGAATGGGAAGGGTTAGGATGATTCGACATGAAAATAGAAGAATAAAGAAGAAAGAATAAAATAACAAGGAAGAGATATTGAGCTATCAGTGATGTTGTATTGCATAAAAAATATTTATTACATCATATTGCTAAGAATCTTCATCATCGGTCCTTATTAAAAATATAAGCATATGAAAGAGGTATAAAATGACATGAAAATCCAAGATACAAACAAATGTCCATTGCTAAAACTTCCAACTCCATGCAACATACAAAATGTAATGCAATACGAGAAGTAAACAAGCTTACCTAACAGGGAAATAAGTACAAACACACACACTCAAACCAACAACGTTTAAGATAGTTGCACAAATATTTTGTTATCGAGCTGTAGTCCCAAATGTTTGTGATAAATAAAAAGGGTTAAAAATGATGCCCCAAGAAAATTGTACATGCAAGGAGTAGAACGGAGGACACTTGGGTCCTATGAAAAAAAGTGTACACTACTTAAACTATACCAAACAACTCATTGTGCCCGTAGGGTATGGACAAAGTAAGCAACTGAGATTTTGTAAATGATTGTAGATTCATATGATCTATGAGTCATTATTTCAAAACATGTGAAAACACCAAAAGTATGAGATGAGTGCCATGAGAGACACAGATTTCAACTATGTATGAGTTTTTACCAATTTTTACAAATTTTTGTCCATTTTTTGAAATTTTACATTTTTTGGATTTTTAAATGTTTCTATGATATTTGTAATTTTCAACATATTTGACCAGCAAAATAATTTAGATTATGGAAGATCACCTAAAAGCATGCAAAATGCTCCATGGAAAATAAATGGGCGTCAAGTAGAAAAACATGCCCCGATGAGAAGAAAATGGGTTTAAAATGATTATTTAATAAAAATAATCATCACGATGGTGAAATAGAAGAAGAAAAAATGAAAACATCACCTGGAAACAATAAAAATTCCCCAAGGAGAAGAAATGAGCACTAGGTGGAAAATAATGCCCCAACATAGTGAAAAATTAGTGAAAAATAATTATTTAATAAAAATAATTATCATGACGGGTAGAAGAAGGGGTTAGAATGACCACGGTGGTTAGATTAAGTATTTCAGCCATCACAGAAAGTGAGAGGGCATCGCAACGGGTCAAAATAGCCCTATATACCCATTTGGGGGTTAAATCATCACGGTTAGTTCATTTGTTATGGAGCTCTTGTGAATTTTCTATCATGAGTGATTTGTGAGCTATGAGAGAAGATGACGAGAGTAAAAGGTGGATTAGACACATAGACTAGATCGGGAGTACCTTTGGGATGATGCCGATGGACCCTACGTGAGTGCCCTATCCTTTCTAGTCAAATTTTGCATTTAATGTCAATTTTTAGCATGTTTAGGGTAGATTTGGGGTAGGTTTAATGCATGTTCACGCTTTAGTGGCACGTAGGCATCATTCGACACACGTATGCATCGGGAAAATGGGTACACACACATATGCATTGGAAAAATGGGTACGCACATGCGTATGCATTGGAAAAATGGGTACACACATGCATATGTGTTGGAGGGGACGTGTATGCGTTAAAGGGAATATGCAGATGCGTTCACATGCGCGCCCAAAAAACACACATGTAGGCATCATACTAGACACGTATGTGCTTTGAGGAGGGGTTAGATTAGGTGGTAAATTGGTTAGGGGCATACATGTTAAGTTGGATGCATAGGCGGCGACAAAGGTGCATAAATCCCTTTGACATGTATGCGTTAGAATAGGTGCATAGGTGCTAGAAGAAAGACTTAGCTAATTTTTAAGAAAAATAGGATAAGTAGAGAAGGATGTGGGCTAGAATTTTGTAGAAGAAAGTTGAAAGTAGTACTTAGAAGAATAAAATAGAAGAATATGGATAGAATTAGATCATAACAAGTGTATTTTCATTTTGCAGAGATGATTACTAGTCCTTCATACTAGAGAGCGGTATGGGCACTTGGCTGCTATAACAACAGATTTTGAGGAGGACATTGATGATATTTTGGGTATCCTATGTTACATTATTGGTCTAGATCACATGGCCAATATGCCACATATTACTCTAAACCATGGCCTCTTCACAACCTTAGCTGAGAGGTGGCACAAGTGAGAGCCAGTGTTTTTGGCTCCCGTCAGTGAGATTACTATTATGTTGGATGATATGGAGGATTTGTGGGTGCCCATTCAGTGGTCAACTAATCGAGTATGATATCCATGATTGAGATCTCAAATTATTTATTTGAGCTATTTGGAGTGGAGGACATACCTCACCGAGGTATGGCCATTAGACTGTCTCAATGCATAGAAGACCCAAAAGTTAGATCGAGTGGTGGTTTATTTGATGGCCTTTATCAGTGGTGTTCTTCTTACTAAAAATACTGACCTACATTACCTCTTGGTCTTATTAGAGTAGTACATGGATTGATTGAGGGTGAGAGGTATTGTTGGGGCTAGTGTATATATTGGCATATTTATACTGTGATCTCTACCTTATCACCTACTATTGTTGAGAATATTGTTGACCCGATGAGATTATTACATATATGGGCCTAGGACCACATATCCATTGGCCATCCCACATGTGTTTTATGATTTCGTGCCATATAAGATCCATCTCGTGATGGGTTGGGTTATGGAGAGATGATGTGTGGCCTAATATGGGAGATACTTATCATTATCATTGAGAGTTCGATGAGCTCCAAGTAGGCGCAGATAGTATGGAGGCCCTATAGACACTTTTAGTGGCCAGAGGATGGTCTAGAGCTTAGCATGGCCATGGTAGATCATTTCATGTTTGGGAGCCACATATATCAAAGATTTTTACATAGTGGATAGATTCCAGAGGCAATTTGGTCTCATTTCAGGATGTTCCATGACATGATATGTGGTATGCACACGCAGGGCCCGAGAGGTATTTGATATGGGTCCTAGATTCAGATGGATAGAGCCTAGGGCCAACTATAAACATGGTGTTGTCATTACCATGGGTACCATTGAGGTAGGTTAGGGATCTTGGATGTTTAGTTGAGTATGGACCATGGTATTTAACATTTTTACCTCGTTGATTGACCATTCCATGGGAATCCTGGGACGTAAGAGTTAGGCCACCTCTAGAGGGGCCAATGGATAGTGATGATGATGATGAGGATGGAGATGATGATGATGATCCCTTTGATGGGAAACATCATGATGGGGGTGGGAGACAGGGTCCACCACCGTGTCAGGCACAAGGACAAGGGCCGAGGCCGAGACAGAGATAGGTACCTATGACACCTCATATGCAAATGCCTCCAATTGGTATACCAGATGGAGTTCTCATTCCACTACATTAGATTCATCCAATGATTTAGTAGGGTCCTCCTCCTCGTGCTCAGGGCAAGCACATTCCTAGAAAGTAGGCTTAAGCAGGGACCTCCTCCTAATTTGCCACATGATGGTGGAGGAGATGATGGTGGAGATGGAGGGTAGATAAGATGCACTACAATTATATGTTATAGTTGTGTGAATTTAAATGACGGTCAAGAGGGATCAAGCTAGGGAACAACTTAGGTGGTTACCACAGAGCAAGACCAGGTTAGAGTGTAGATACAAGTTGTGACGTCAGAGAGAGATTAGGCCAAGGCCTAGGCTAGTTAGGGAGGTGGTGACGATGGAGTCCATCTTGTTCAGTAGATCAATATGCTGGCTGATCGAGTACACATATTACGAGCTTGTTCTAGCAGTCCCAAACATAAGTACAATAGTTAATAGGTCATAAGGATCAATCCCAAGATGATTTCCAGGCCCTTACAGCAGAGAGAGATCAGGTACATGCCCAGGAGAAGACTATGACTACGGCTAGAGATTAGCTAGAAGATACATTGACACACGGTCAAGTGGATGTGGCACGGGTTATAGGAGAGTGCAATTCTCTACAGATGACATCTACCATATGAGGGATGACCCAAATTTTGTTAGATGTTATGAGGACTAGTGGTGAGGCCTCCTATTACAAGGCCGCATATTATGAGGTAGTTCCTAAGGAGTTGAGAGTGACATCATTTGATCAGTTAGATGTGAGCAAGTCTAGATCTAGGTCCCAGAGGACCTCTTGATCAATGAGATTAATGCAGCAGCCCACAATACAATAGAGTGTGGTCGGCTCGGCTGAGCCATCTCATCAACAACAACATCTTCCTCCGGGCCATAGGCCGGCCTAGTCATGAGAGGAGAGAGTCATGGATGAATCTCTTTATCTATTTTATATTGATAGATGTATGTACCCTTGATGTATGCCTCTTATGAAGGCTCAGTTTTGATCGATCATGTATGATGTATCATTTTTGGATTATGCCTCTTGATGAAGGCCTATTTTGATTCATGCCCTTGATGGCAGATTTTTGTATCGATGATGTATATCTTTTTGAGATAGATATTTCATACATGTATATGGACATTCGATGTTATATTTTTCATGTTTTTATATGACTGATGATGATGATTTATGGATGATGATTATATCATGATGTTGTATGATTTTACTTTTCATGTATGTATCATGATGGATGTTGATGATGTATCACATGTTTTAGATTTATGATATATCCTTAGATGATATCATATGTTGTGTACATGAGATGTTTTTATCTTTAGTGTATGGGATGATATTTATGATATTGGTTTGGGGGATATATTTGTGATCATGCACAATCCCTCTTGCCCCATTGATGATACGGTATGTGATGATTAGCTTAGTATACATGCTTGATGTAAAACTTAGCATTTTTATTGATATATGATGTTAGATGTGATGATATGATAGATGATAGATGTGAAATATGTTATGATGACAAAAATTGTACAATCAATTTACAATCACAACCTAACAAAACATGAACACAAGACAAATATTTACAAGTATATAAAATGAATTCAATGCAAAAAATCAACTCTAAGTAAGGAATTGAACTCAATTTAAACATACAACACAATGCAATGGAAACAAATCTAATGAACACACTACAATTATAAACAAGTATGCAAGATAAAATGAACTAAATGCAATAGTTAAGTAACACTCAACCTAAGCAAATGAATTCAATTTAATGCATACAACATGAAAATAAAATGTAATCAACACTATACAAATTGACAACTAAAAGTAATCAAACTACTACTCTGTTTTTACGGGACAACATTGATATATTTTCTATTTTTTTTGGTGTTATCTCGAGGGATAAGGCTACTGTTCACATTGTTTTCATAGTTTCCTCAAGATAATGTTATGTTGGTTTGTGTAGCATGTCATCCCTAGGAGGGAGTTTTTTGAATGTTTAGGTTTTGTAACATTTTGTGAATGTTTTTGTGATTTTCTAAGGTTTGTTTTGAAAGCAATGTATAGTGACAAAGAAGCATGGATGCCCCAACATGAGATGGGAATATACAAAGGCTAGAACACCATGTATGTATGTTTAAGAATTTTCAGATGTGAAGGTTCCCCTAGTGTTAGATGGGAATATACAAGGTGATTCCTTCACGTAGAAGTAAGAACAGATGAGCCAGATCATGACTTTGCAAGATAGATTCAGGAGGATTCCTAGACCTATAGGAAAACTAACCCTAGTTAGAAGTGATAGTTACCCATCTAAAATGTGAGAGTGGCTTGTGAACAAAAATCCTCCTTAAGCATTGGAAATTGGTTTTCACTCAAGGACATGCCCAATGCGCCACAATTGCATGGTTTTCACACCTATTTTCTTTTTACTTGTTTTCTTGATTTTTTGATTTTTTGCTTGTTTTTTCTTTCTTTTCTAAGGAACTTCTTATTTAAGCATAGAAGCGCTTGAGATGCATTGCATTCATTGGTTCCTTTAATTCCTCACCATTTGAGTGAGCCATCTTATATGCCCCTGAACTGTACTTAGCGACCACAACATATGGCCCTAACTAGTTGGCTTCAAACTTTCCTTTCTTTTCTCTATCTTTAATATGTTTTTCTAGTTTTCTTTCAACATGAGATCACCTACGTCAAACTCACAGAGGTATGATCCATTTATTAATCCTCATGATACCTAGTTTTGATAAACCTTTAGGTTATTGAGCACCCTCATACACTTTTCATCCAGTAGCTCTAACTCTGCCAGTCGAGCAACCTTGTAGTCTTCATATTTATCTAGATAGTCCCAGAGATATTCTTAGGGAGGGAAGCTCAATTTCCAAGGGTATGATGGCTTCAATTCCATAGACTAATGAATATGGAGTAACACCAGTAGGGGTGTGAATGGAGGTTGATAGGCCCAGAGGGCGGGATGAATCTGGAGGTGCCAATTACGACCAATCTTACTAACCATTTTCTCCATGATTTGAACAAGGGTTTTATTGGTGGCCTCTGCTTGTCCATTACCTTGAGGGTAATAGGGGTGGACCACTTGAGTTAGATTTGAAATTATTGGCATAAAAATTTGACCATCTTGTTCTTGAAGGACTTACCATTATCTATGATAATGGCGGAGGGATGCCATAACGACAAATGAGATGATTCATTATGAATTTAGATATTTGCACATTGGTTATGTAAGTGAGAGGCACAACCTCTACCCATTTAGTGAAGTACTTGGTGGTAGTGATAATGTGGGTATGGCCATCTGAGGAAGTTGGAGTGAGCTTCCCTATGAGATCAAGTCCCCATTTAGAAAATGGCCAAGGGGTCATGATGGGATGCAAAGCCTATGTGCATGCATGTATCAAGTTACCATATTTTTGACACAGTTCACACTTCTTGATGAAGTTACAACAATCTACTTCCATGGTAGGCCAATAATAGCCTACTCTCAAGAGTTTCTTAGCTAGGACCATGCCACTAGTATGTGCTCTACAAATGCCTCCATGCACTTCTTTAATAGCGTGGAATGACTTGGTACCATAGCATCCAAACAATGTATTAGATTCTCGTCATAGCCACGATGATAAAGGTCCCTCCTAGGAGGGTATAATGGGCTATATAGAAAATAATGGGTTTTTTTCTCTCGGTATGGGTGATGTTTGGGGGAAATGTGCCATCTTGTAGATAATTAAATATGGAGTCATACCAAGGTGAGAATGGACCAAAAACTTCACATGCCAAACAAGATTCTGGCATGTCGTATGCATGTGCAATCGTAAGTGATCCACAAAGAATGACATTTTATTTTCCTGAGGTGGAATGCACAATAGAGATCCTATCATAGCCATTGCATCCACGATTAGTTGTGTGATCTTGGTCTTTGTTCAAAGATAATCTATATAAATTATTCTTTCAAATTTTCCACCAGTTTCTTATATGGAACAATATTTTCATCTTTGACCTTGTATTCATCATTAACTTGTTTAATGATTAGTTGGGAGTCACCAATGACTCATAGCTATCAAATATTCTAGGTGATAGCTAACTTAAGGTTGGTGATGAGTGCTTCATACTATGTAATGTTATTTATACAAGGGAATCCCAAACAAAATGCTCATGGAATAACCTCTCCTATGGGAGTGATGAGTACCACTCCTGCTCCTGATCCATGAAATGTGAATGACCCGTCAAAGTGGACTTGCCACATGATGGACTCCTCAATATACATCATAGATGCATCTGGAAGATCTAGACACAATGGTTCCATTCTGGTAGGGAGCTTCAACTAACTAATCTACAATACCTATCCTTTCAAAGACTTTTGGTTAATGAACTCAATGTCAAATTCACTAAGGAGAATGATCCAATTAGTCATTCATCCTATAAGGGCGGGTTTGGATAAAAGGTACTTGAGAGGGTCAACTTTGGATATTAACTTGGTTTTATTGTTAAGGAGGTAATGGAAAAGTTTCTGGAAAGTAAAGACTACTACTAGGTATGCCTTTTCAATCTGTGGATAGTTCAACTCATAGGTGATTAAGGTGCGGCTGAGGTAGTAAACCACCTTTCTTTGTGGTTAAGGTTGTATTGGGAAAGTAGTGCACCAATAGAAAAATGAGTGGCTGAAATATACAAGTAGGAGGGGTTTTCTTGGGGTAGGTGGCATGAGAACAAGTGGGTTGATTAGATATTTCTTAAGCAATTCAAACGCCTTTGACAATTTGGTCCCTAGTTGAAGGTAACATTTTTTTAGTAGATGTGTAAAAGGATGACACTTATCCACAAGCTATGAAATAAATTGGTGGATTTGCCTAAATTTTTCCTTGTAGAATTCTTAGTTATTTAAGGTTTGTAGGTGGAGGAATCTCTATGATAGTTGCAACCTTAGCTGGATCTACCTCTATCCCTCTCTGTGAAACAATGAAACCTAGGAGTTTTCTTGATAATACGTTGAAGACGCACTTTTTGGGATTCATATGAAATTTATAATCTCAGAGAGACATTGGAAGATACATCTCAACACTTTAGGGTGCTCTCCTCTAGTTTTTTATTTTCTAAGATATCGTCAACGTAATCTTCCATGATGTCATTCATCATGTCATGGAAGATGACCATCATTGCACATTGATATGTATCACATTCTTGAGCCCGAAAGGCATGACCTTATAGAAAAATGTCCCCCAAGGGGTGATGAAAGTAGTCTTGTGTTGATCTTCCTCTGTAATCCTAATTTGGTTATAACCTAAAAATCCATCCATTAAGGATAACATTTCATAACCAATAGTTGAGTTGATAATCATGTCGATGTTAGGCAAAGGGAAGTCATCCTTGGGACATGCTTTATTGATGTCACGAAAGTCGGTGCATATTCGATATCGACCAAATTCTTTTGAACTAGGACTATATTGGATATCCAATCCGAATAGTTGATGGGTTTGATAAAATCTGCTGCTAATAGCTTTTCTAGTTCTTCTTTAACAAGCAGTGTAATCTTTGGATGCATCTTTCTTAACTTTTGCTTGATGGGTTTGGCATCTGGGTGCACAACAAGGTTGTGTACGACCAATTCTAGGTCCAAACTAGGCATATCTACATATGACCATGTAAATACATGTCCTCATATTCTCATAAAATGCCATGAAAACTTTTTTTCTGTGTTGAGAGTGAAGCTCCTAACTTTATCATTCTAGGCTCTTCTTCTAAACCAATATTAACATTGATTATTTCTTCAACAAGCATCTTAGATGCATCTTCCATCCATGTAGGATCAGGGGGAAGAGTAAGATCAACCTCTATAGGTGTCTCATCATCTTTGAGTGGGTACACCAATTTTCCATGATTTCTTCATTTTGTTTGTCCACTAGTGCCTCAAAGAGGTTTTCACTATGGGACTTATGCTTGTTTTTCCTGCAAGGCTTTTCAGAAGTACTTTTTCCCTTTCTTACAATATTTTTATTCAAGCATCCACACATCTCTACTTCTTCCCAAAGTATGCACAAGTATCTAGTTTGATAGAGAAACCTTTCTTGTGATCCCCATTTGGAATAGTATCCCTGAGTCCCATGAATTCTGCAAATGCCTCATCATTCTCAAAGAAATCAATTGGCACATGAAGTTTTTGATCCCAATCTATAAGTTTGGGGTATACTAGGGTAACTTGATAATTGGCTTGGGAATTGGATCTAGATAAGGTGAAGATAACTGAATTTGGAAATAGGTTAGTGGAGGCAAGATCCTCATATAGGCTACATTGGGAATCTACATCATTTTCTGAATGAGATGAGCCATCCTCACATTTAGAAGAGGTAGCGTCTATCTCGGAAGGTGGATCATCATGAGGCTTGATACCAAGGCCATGTTTGTTTGATTTAAAGTGAGGAATAAGAATGGGTTCTAACCTTCCTTGTGCATTTATGCCACATCCAAATCCATTATAGCCCATGACATACATCATGCGGTGGCCTTTGATATATTGTGGAGCTTGATGACATGATGCCATAGTGCCTTTAGGTATCCAGCTGGTGGGTGTATCTAACATCTTCTCCTCAGATAAGAGGCCACTAGGAATAAACCTCTCAAATGGTTCAGGGCATCTATCCAAGTGCTCTTGAACTGAAAATATGGTTTACCATGTCCTAGGTGACACTGAGAGATCTGATATTAACAAGGCCTGTTGAAGAGTGAATTGTTCACCTAGGCCATACTTTACAGATGTTTCCTCCCATGATGTAAAGGGATTGACCAATAGGAAAGTTTTGATTACAGGGAGTAAGGGTATCTGGTCTACGTTCTCTTATAGCTTATGTTTGCAATGAGACCACAATATATTTTAAAGGAAACTCATATGTTGCACGAGAAAAACTATGCAGTGCTCTAAAAATGTGAATGGTTCTGGATCACCGGGAATGGTGATTATCTATCCCTCATGACACAATTTGATGTACTGATGAAAGGTAGAGGGAATGGCCTGCATGACATGAATCCATGGGCATCCCAAGAGCATGTTGTAAGGTAGATCCAAGTCAAGGATATGGAACATCATATCATGATATGTCAGCCCTACTTCCATTAGAACCACTATAGTTCATGTTGATTCTCACTCTTCATTATCATAGGTCATGATGGTAATAGTTTTAGCACCAGATTTGCTTCTGAATGGCCTAGTTGCTTAACTAGATTCAATGTGAAAATATTTAAGCTAGATCCGCCGTCCATAAGCACTCTTTTTATTTTACAAAAAGTAACAACAACCTTTATGTATAAGGGTAAGTTGTGCTTAGGGTTATTGCAGGGGATTTCACTTTAATCAAAGGAAATATGGTCGTTGGGATCTAGGTTAACAAGCACTCTTTTGATTTTATGACGAGTAACAACAACCTTTATGTATAAGGGTAAGTTGTGCTTAGGGTTATTATGGGATTGTACTTGATCAAAGGAAATATGGTCATTGGAATCAAGGTTAACAACCATCGCTTGAAGGTGGGTGGGATCTACATATATGGAGACCCTTGAACTCTGAAGCATTTTATATAGTATATTATTATGAGCAGTGGAAATCTTGAGGAGATCTAGGATTGAAATTCTAGTTAGGGTTTTCTCCAATTATTCTATCAAGTTGTATTAGCCTTCCTAAGGAATGGGAAAAGGATCTGGTATTACCAAATGAGCACGTTGCATGCCTACAACACAACTATTTCCTAAGATCCTAATGGTGTTCACTTGTTCATCAGATGAATGACACAACCTATAAGGGAGTCAAATGGATTATCATTTGTTGGATAGATGTAGGTAGTGGTTCTATAGTCATTAGAGGCCCCCGATCTGGATTTCTATTCTTCTTATCCTCATGATTGGGAAAGGGTTATTTGAATATACCCATTTTCTTATTAGGACCTTTTCTGAGTTGGATGGTGAATCTACTACAATTTTACCTTCTTTGATGAGGTCTTGTATAAAATTCCGCAATCTTAGGAATCTATTAGTCTTATGTCCTTTGACATGATGAAAATCGCAATATTCATGCTCTTTAAACCAACTTGGCTTAGGTGCATCATCTGGATATGGTACCATTGTGGTTGGGTATTGTACCATATTTACAGATCTAATTGTTTAAGTATAGTGGATAATGATTTAGTTAGAGGTGTAAATGTACATTTCGTAGGTGCCTTTGGGTGAGGTCCTTGTGAAAGCTTTAATAACGGACCACTCTGTATAGCCTAGACTCTTTTGGAGTTTGTAATGCCATCGTTAATGACATGTTTTTCTTATTAAAGAACTTTGGTTTTTCTACGGGTTTTGAATCATGTTTTTCCTTTGAAATAGGTTTGAGCATCCCCTTTGTAATGAGAGCCTTCTCAATTTTACTTCCTTTCTCTATAACTTATTTGAATTTAGTGTTGCAGTGCATTTGTAAGTGGAAGGCTATTTCTAGGTTCAAGTTGGGGATGAATATTCTTACCATTTGTTTTTTTAGAAGGACACAAGGAAACGACTCACCAATCTATTTCATCGCTATAAAAATCCTGTGAAGGTCTCATTGGGTTTTTTTTAGCATTGCAGAGGTCGTTCATGGTAATGTCATTCTCCATATTGAAAGAGAAATGTCACACAAAATTTTCAGCTAGTGTGGGCCATGTCATGATTGATCCTTTAGGTATACTGAAAAACCATTCCAATGCTTGTGCTCCTAGGCTACGAGGAAATAAATGTATCAAAAATTTATCATTGTAAGTGACTTCTTGGAAAGCCATGTAGAAGTCTTTGACATGATCATGAGGATCACCTTTGCTTTTGTATTTGTCAAATTTAGGGATATCAAAGTGTTTTGGGAATGTTTTTGTAACATGTCTTTATCAAAGGGAAGGGACATAACTCTTCATATAGATACTTTCTGTTGTGTCCTACATTACTCTCTTGTAGAGTGGTAAGCGTGTTTTTCATTGATTGTAACTCTTGTTGGATGAGTTGCTCTTTTGTGGGGGATAGTGGTCTATTCACTTTAGCAACTTTGAATGTCACATCATCATATGGGTCAATGTGAAATTCACCTGATTTAGTCTTGAGTCTATCCTTATGTGTATTCCTGCTTGAGGAACCTAAGGTTACTATTTTTTTACAAGCTTTAATATTTATTGTGAATTATTTCTTCTTCAATTAAGGGATCATCTTCATCATCAAATCTAGGAGGAGGTGAGTCTTTGTGATCATGTTTAATTTTGACTCTGTGAAGCCTTAAAGTAAGGTCTCCTCAAATCCTCTGTTGGTTTTGGTGGTTCACTTTCAACATTTTTGTTACGCACACCCGAAGTGGAAGCATATCCTGCATCGAAAGGATTTTCCATGTCAATGAGGGAAGGTCGTAGTGGATCTTCCATTTTTGGTTGATGGTTTTAATTTCTTCTTCACATCTGGTGGTAGTTTAGCTCCTAATTTGAGGACTCTTGTGAGTACTTGATCTCTATTATAATATAGGAGCTCATCAAAGTGAACTAGATCTAGTTTGTGTTGGTTTTCAGATGAATCAGAATCCTCTCCACTATGGTCAACTAATGGTTTAGTGTCTTTAACCTCTGAAAATAGGGGTGCTAAGTTATTTCCACTAAATGGGTACGTTGAACTAAAAGGATTTACCTCTAAGTCACATTCATCTTGTTTAGACACCATCTTTGTAATTCTTGGCATCACTAGTCTGTGTGACACTAGGTTTTGTCTAAGTGTATCTAAGTTGTAATAAACCTAGGTGTATGTGGCATGATTTTTTTTAGATTCTTAATGCCTCAAAGTATCCTAAGTACAAGAATATGTAATTTATACTAGGAACAATTTATGCAAACTCACTAGAAAATTAGTCAAATCACTCAAATTGTTTATAGAACACTATACCCTAAGTTATAGTTCCAAAGATAGGTGTAAAATAGATAGTGACAATACCCTATCACCACCTAGGTTGAGTTTAAATACAAATAAGACCTAAGCACTAAAGTTTTATTGACGCGATCTCTCCACAAGATATACTATGACCAGTTTAGATGCGAAAAAATCTAAGTTTTTGACAATGGAAGTTGCAAATGTGAATAGCGTAACAACACTACCTCGACACGTTAACCAAGCTCAAAATAAGTGAGGTGTTAGTATCGAGATGATGTTTCTATTGTGAGATATAAAAATGCAATATCAACACTCTCAAAAAGCCTTAAATGATGTTGGGATCAAAACTAAGTGCAAGTATAACAAGAAGTTATTAATCATGTATGAGCAATGTAACGATACAATGTAGAAAACTTATACCAAGTTCTCATAAATGAAAAAAAAAGTGTAAGTGTCAGTAATTATATGGCTAGAATGCGGGAAAAATAACAACTCAAAGGGAAACAATGATGAAACCAAACCTAGCTATGAAGATGATCTTGAAATCAAGATCAAGTGGCTATCAAAGACGTAAGAACATACCCACACACTTTAGACATTTAACAACTCAGCCGCAAACATGGATGAGTGTAAATGGAAAAAAGTGGTGAACATAGTCTATGATAACACTCATGAGAGATGCCTTCCCTTGTCCTAAATGGGAAACAAGAATGCAAAGGTATAGATAAAATGGGGTGGAAATGAACTAAGCGTTACTTGGGAAGAGTTTTACCTCATCCTAAGGTGAGAAAGAAACTAAGCTAAGTAATACGTCGTAAATCTCGTGATGAGTGACACTTGGCTTCAACTTAAGTGGACTCTTTTCCTTGTTGAAAAAAAAGGTTTTGACTCCAAGTAAGTCGTCACTTTGTGAGATCTTGACAAGACATGATGGTTTGGACTAGAAAAGTGGGCTCCAAGAAGATATGGCTTTCCTAAGTAGTTCACTCAACTAGGTGTCACAAGTTTATCTATTTACGAGCTCGATTTTCCAAGGTTTCCCAAGGAGTATCTCAAATTTACTTTACCCCCTTCAACACATGAGCAATGAATGCATTCATGTGTATTCTCACTAGGGTCACTATACACGGATAACTTTGACTCTAACTCATAATGTAAAACTAGTCAAGTGGGTGTGCGGAGCACTTCCTATTTCATCCACGAGGTTACTCAGTGGTGGAATACTTTAGGGTTCCTAGAACCACCCCCATTGTTGTAGCTTAAGGCGTTATGCCAAAGGGGTTATGTTCTAGTTAAGCGGATAGGGACATACCCTTTTCCAGAACCTAAAATACAATGTGATGAATATGGTGTGTTTTTTATCTTTTTAACTTAGTGTGGTTTTTGTAGCACACCTTTTGGAAACATGTATCAAACATGTTAGTATTGTCTTAGCCTCCGATTCTTTGACACACGATTTTGGTCCTACACACCAAGATTAGTAATTTCCAAAAGAGGATAAGATGTTATTTTGATTTCCCAGATCATCCTAAGATGCAAGGAAAGAGCATACACAACAAGCTATCCTACTCAAACAAGGCAAGAAATGGAAAATATTTAAGCAATTCATGAAAAAGAAACCCTTTTAGCCAATTTTGAAAATTAATCCTTTAAAAAACTTAAATTGAAGTGTTTGGAAAGCAAAGAGAAGGTTTTTGAAATGTTTTTGTTCCCAAGATCACCTAGAAGGTGTGAGGGAAGAGCATACACATTTCAAAAGACCCTATAAACCAAAAATGTAAACACTTAACTAAGTTAGGCTATAAATAACATCAAAAGAACTTTCAAACCATTGTTAGAAACTGCAAATTGTTAGAAAAATATGGAAATTTGATTCTAGAACTTGCAAAAAAAATTTTCTATTTTGATAGTGAAACACATGTGTTGTTAATGATGGGTACGCACCCTTTTCGATGGATAAAAACTCTAAATGGTGGATATGTGTGGCTATAGAAACAGATATGTGGCTTTACACCTACACGGGAAGAATGACACATACATGTGGGTTTTAGTGGATATGCATCCCAAAAGGAAGGTGTGCTTGCAGGGTAAAATGTGAGTCAACACAATATGGGAATAACACCTATGCATCCCGAGAGGTGGGTACGCGTGTAGTTGGATACATGGTGGGTAAGGATGAATATGTGCCCCTTTGTAAAATGAGTTGATGGTAAAAATTCAAGTAGACATAGATGCGTCCATAATGATGAATACGTGCCCATGTTGATGGATACACTCTAGTTCAGGATGCCTACACATACCCCTGCAAAACCATAAAAAACCATGGAAATGAAAATTTCAAAAATCAAACAGGTTAGTTTTCCACCATTAAAACCTATTTCTAGCTTTAACCCATTAAACATTCATGCAAAAGGAGATTTTTACCTAAAGTTAGAAATATGTTAGAAAACAAGCTATTTAACCCCAAAAATCATGAAAAATGGTTAGATATGGAAATGAAAAGCTCAAAAACAACTTCTAAAGGACTATGGAGTAAGTCCCACCAGGCGTGCCAAATGTGAACAAGGAAAAGTTTTAAAAGCTATGAAAATGGGGCAAGAACACTTAAGAAACCCCAAATATTTAAACAAACAAATCAATGGACCATCATGATAAGAAATAAACAAGGATTCATTACTTTGCATGCATTAATCTTGAAGTAAACAAGAAAACCTAACATGTCTAGTTATCCTCTATTCTTGAAAGCTTTGTAAATGAACCTAATAAAGATTCTAAGAAATCAATTTGTGATTATGAGAATGGGAGCTCACCATTAATGGCTAAAATCCATATGGTTCTTCCCATTTACTCAAATTTTGGGTGTGTAGTGCAATAGCAAAGCAAATAGCTCAATAAACAAATGAAAAGAAGCTCTTAATCCTAAACAAAATACTATAGTTTATGCTAGAAAGGAGGAAGTGTTCTTAGAAATGGTCTAGGGGTAGTGGGGTATTTATAGGTTTCTAATTTCATAAATGAAATGATTTGGGTGCATGTGGGACAAATGAATAAGCCAAAAAGAAATTTAGTGAGTCAAAGTAAGATTTGACTAGGCTTAGAAGAGGTTAAACATGCCTTAGGCTAGTTAATCTAGGTTTAGGCTAATTAATCCTGATTAGTGAGGAATTAGGAGTCTGAGAGAGTTGTGAGAGGACTACTCAATCCAATGAAATGGATTGATAACCTAGGAAGCTAGTAGAAGCAGTTTAGAAGGAGATTAGAAGAGGGTTTAGCTGATAAGAGGCTATATTAGCCTGATTAGTTAGTTATAAGAGGAATACGACCAAAAGGATGTCGTAAAAGGAGAGTTAGATAGGCCTAATTGACGAGGTATCATCAATTTGTGAGGAGGAGGATAGTTAGTGCAATATTAAGAATAAATGTCTACCCAGCCAAGGGTGTCTTAAAAACCCATTATAAACTAATAATTCTTTTACGTAAAAATGTCAATGTAATTCCTTGTAAATAAAATATCGATCGACCCAAGAAATTTAACCAACTCAACATGTTAAAACCATGTAAATAATGACCATAATAAACATTTTATGATCATAAAATGAAGTAGATTAATGAGTAATCTTAATCAATTAACATTTATAACATTTAATCATAATTAGGATACTTATACTGTACCTTATCAAACCGACATTTTACTGTCCCGATTGAAGGTCATTTTTTGTTGTTTATTAAGCGATTGTTAGTATCAAAAGAGTTAGTACATTTAAAAATCATTATTATTTCCACATAATGAAATAATATATTGAAACCATGAATAATTTCAACCATATTTTGCAAGTTATTACTTACTCTAAGAAAATTAAGTCACAATATCACTAGCAGGTATAACAACATCAAAACATCCAACATGGAATCATCAAACTCAGCAAGGTGACAAAACTTAGTTAATATACAAGAAAATATGGTATTAATATGATATGTCTCATGAATTTTTGGCAACAAAAACGTTACGCGATTAGCTTCACAATCAAATGTAAGCATGTTTATCCTTTTTCAGCGTAAACATGTGTACGCCTCGCTACGATACTAGCTAGGTAACACTTTTTGCACCCAAACCTTCGTGATTCCATTTATGCTAATAACCTTATATTGCAGCTATCATAAAATGAAAACATAGGATGTAACACTATACTCCTACATCTAAAAATAGTAATGAAAAATTGCCTCCACTATCCTAGAGTAAGTCAATCTCATCTTACTTCTAGTACTATAAATAGCCAACCCAGTGTTAATGTCACCAATTTTCTTGAAAGTTCCTATTATACCTTTGATATAATTTATCTTTTAAAGAAATTTAAGGTTCAAATTTCTGATTCAAAATATTTACAAACCCATCCTAAACAATTTGATAATTTGGTCAAGTTTATTAAATTAGTAGCTCAAGATCAAATGTGTCACCTAATTCTAAAGGATTACTTCTTAATCATCTGAATCGACAATGTCAAGCTCTTGGATTAAGTCTCACCCAATAATTTTTTCATTTCTACTCAATGGAAACAAAATAAGTCCCTCTTATTGGTAGAATCAAATATTCATAGCTTGATTTTGTAATTTTTCCTAAAAATGAGTAAAGGAAATAATTATTATGGCAGACATGTTGGCTACCTATGGTATGATTCTTAGTAAAAGTTTCTATCAGAATGTTGGAGGATAAATACAAATGGATTGGTCTTATACTTCAATATCAATGAAGAATGAAATGAAAAATCTTCTCTCCAAACCAAAAATGAAATATACGGTTTAGAACTAAGATGATCAAATATCGAGAGATCCTATTTTAAATTAGGGAGAGTAGACAAGTTCTTGTGAAGAATTGAGGTAAATGGGAATAATTTTATAAGTTCTGAGTGAGATGAAGAGTTTCACATCCTTTAATAAAGACCAACTAAAATTGTTAATGCGATTTAGAATATAAAATTTGATGGAAGTTTCTTGTCGACTAGGTCAAGTGCGAGTTATTTTTTTTCTCCATAAGGAGATTTATTTCCATTTTCATATATTTTATAGTTATACAATAATAACAACAAAATGGAATCCTTGGCCTTATTTCTTGGATTAAAGACCACTGAATATATGGTAATAAAAAATATCGAAGTGCGAGAATATGCATATCTTTTTAAAAGCAGGTAAGAGACTTGTTCCAAGTAAAAATATCTCATCTCTTTCATTATAGAAATAGAGTGTGGGATTATACGGAGGATTTTTATGTTTTTTTATATCAAGGAAGTCCCTTCACATTGGAATAATATTGTTGATTCATTTACGGTGTCCACCTCTATTATGATTCCCCATCTCAATTTTGGTGAGTATAAGTATTCAATGGAGATGGTTTTATATCCAAGCATACCTAATAACTCATAGAGATGGTAGGTTTTCAATGATTATGGTCATATCTTATCATTATTACATTAGTTACATGATTTTATGATTGTGTATTTTGAAGGAAGTGATGCCCTCCCATGGGATTTTACAACTAATGATAGTAATGGTACAAAATGTGATCAAGTTGATGATGATGGAGTGGTTCAATTGAAGGGAAATAGAATTATGAAAGGATTGGTTTCATTGGAGGAATTTTTTGATAAATATTTCAGGTTAATTCATATAAAATTTAAGGATCAACCCAAATATTTCACCAAATATGAAAAAGTAAACATTGGAACAAGTGAGCAACCAAGGATGGTGAACAGTGGTAAGTGTTATTCTCCCGAGGAATGTAGAATTTTTTTAACTTTGTTGAAGAATTATTCGATGTGTTAGCTTATTCACGTGAAGATATCAAGTCTTTCCAACCATATTCTATGAATAATTCCATCACTTTAAAACCTAATGAAAATGAATTCTAGAAACAACAAAGGCATTAAAATCCTAATATCACTAGAACCATTAGAGAATAATTCGAAAAGTTTCTCAATACTCACAACATATTTCCTATCCGTCAATCAACATGGATAACGAATATTGTGAAAGTGAGAAAGAATAATGGTGAGATATTCATTTGTGTGGATTTTTGAAATTTGAATCAGGATTCAATAAAATATAATTATCCCCTACTAGTCATGGACCACATTTTTCAAGTTATCAATGTGTTAGAAATGATGTCCATGCTTGATGGATTCTCAGGGTATAACCAAATTGAGGTGGCAAAAGAAGATCAATTCAAAACTACTTTCACCACCCCTTGGGGTAATTTGCATACCATCATATGCCCTTTGGATTAATTAATGTAGGTGCCAATTTCTAGAGAGAAATGGATTTATCCTTCAAATATTTGAAAGGAAAATTTATAGTGGTGTACTTGGATGACCTCATCGTGTACTCAAAGAAGATATAAGAACATTTGGATCATTTAGAGCAGGTATTGATCCACTGTAGGAAACATCATATCTCTCTCAATCCAAAGAATTCAATTTTTGGAGTGACATAAGAAAATATCCTTGGATATATTTTGAGAAAGGAGGATACAAAAATGATCCTAAAAGAGTTAAAGCCATTCAATAGTTATCTCTACCCACAAGTAATCCCAACGTGCATTCATTCTTTGGAAAGGTAAATTTCTTGAGAAGATTCATTCATAATTTTGTTGAGCTTACTAAATAAATTGTTAACATGATGAATCCTAATGATTCCTTCAAGTGGAGAAAAGAGGGAAAACAAGATTTCAAATCAATAAGAGGTTATATTACAAAGGAACCTACATTGGTTTATCTAGACTTTAACTAAGAGTTTATGTTTTTGCTACACTTTTGAGCATACCATCTTGGCTGTCCTAGTTCAGGAGAATGATGAAAATATTCAATCACCTATTACATTCATGAGTACACCATTAAAATCACATGAAATCAATTATTCACAACATGAGAAGCATACAAATGCATTGGTTTGGGATTTGAAAATTCTTAGGTTCTATCTCTTGAACTTTCACACCAGTTTTATGGTTTCTAGCCTAGTTGTCAAGTGTATTCTAATGCAATAGTATCCTGGTGCAAGAAGAGATAATTTGGTGTCAAATACTTAATAATATGACCTTGATATTAATCCCTCCAAATTGGTGTGAGGTAATGGTATATGTGAAATTATTACTAAGGATGAGTGGGAAGAATGTTCTAAGTGTTATGGATGTTTGACTAAAGTTCTCCCTTTTGTCATCTTCTTGAGTACTACTAATCCATGGTATTTATATATTGCATACTTCCTACCTTATGGTGATTTTCCCCCATGTATATATTATAAGAAGAGACCTACTCTTTGACTGAAGCTAAGAAATTACATCCTTTGGGAGAATATTTAATACAAGAGAGGATTGGATGACACTTTCTTAAGGTGTAATAAATAGGAACAAAAGGAATTTTTTTCAAAAGAATACCTTGATCAAACATGCAGAGGGAACTTATCATCACTAATAACCACACATAGTATCTTTAGAGGTGGATACTATAGGCATACCATTTTCAGGGAAACCTACAAATGGGTAGGGAAATGTGAACCATACTAATAATTTGTAGAAAATTCAAGACTAGTTGTCATACCACTTCACCTGGTGCTCATAGAAGAACCATTCCAATAGTGGGGTTTTGACTTTATGGGTATTCTAGTTCATATGTATGTTCTTAATACCATAGATTATTTCACAAAATGGTTGGAGGACATTCCATTCAATCACACCAAGTCAGAGACGGTGTGTAACTTCATGAAAGATAATAACATTTTCTTGGTTGGAGTTGTAAAGAAGATAATAATTGATAATACTACTTGTTTCTTATCCATTGAGATGATTGAATTTTTTTACAATCATGGAATTTAAATTTCACATGCTAATGACTACTAATCACAAGTAAATGGCTAAGAGACATCTAGTAACTAGAATATTGTTACTATTATCAAGAAATTGGTGGATGTTAATAAAAGGAATTAGCATGAAAAATCATATGATGGTCTATGAGCTGATAGGTTAACACCTAAGAAGGCTATTGGCACATATCCCTTTAAACTATTATATGGAATTGATGCCCAAATTTATATTTCATTAGAATTTACTTCCTTATAAATGGTGAAGGCAATAGATGATGGAGAGTATATTGATTCTCTTGACAAAACAATAGTCTACTTGGAAAAAGTGAATGAATACAAAGAAGTAGTGGTGGATGTTCTCATGAGGGACTAATCAAAATTAATTTTTTTTTTTATCAGAAGGCACATAATAGAAACTTTCAAATTGGATATCTCATCCCACTCTTGGATAAGAGATGAGAACGTAAAAAAATCCATGGGAAATTTGAATCTCTATGGCTTGGTCCCTTGATATTATGCACTTTTGTGGAGACAATATATACTACCTTATGTATATTAATGGAACCCCATTGGATTTTCCTCACATTTGGTAATATTTTAAACTTTAAAAGAAATAAGGTTGGTTTTCACCAACCATATATCACATTTTCCTTTTTAGTTGTGTATTTTCATTTCCATTTGATTTATGTCCCTTTTTGTCATGTGTTTGTTTTATTTTTGTTGGTTGTTTTTATTTCTTGTACTATTTGTGGAATATGGTGAATCTATTTCCCAATGCTTAAGACATTGGTCTGCACCTCCACGACATGTATGAGGCTATTCATCACCCCTTATGTTCTATGTCCCAAAGTTAGAGCCACTTGTTTTCATGATAAATGTTTTACATGCAAAATTTCAAAGTTTGGTCATCACAATCAAGCCCACTACTTGAAATACCCTTTCTAATTCATTGTGAGTGATTCCTCTAGCCATCATATGAATTCATACAACCCATTTGAGTCCATGTCATCCTCATTATAGTGGAGAGGAACATGTTTACATGGATTTCAAGTGTGTTTCACGTACATAGAGGTATGTCCAAGTGAATTTCATGAAGATGCTAAGATCTAACGTGGAAAAGTGCTCCCGGAAGAACTAAAATGAATATTTTTATGCATATTACACAATGAAACATCCTTAAGAAGCTATCTATAAGGATTGACTCCTTTAGATGTTTTATAAGGGATCAATGAAGAAATATATAGAAATTTCAAGGAAAAATGTTGAGGCATGTGGTGTTTGGATCCATCTGAGAAATAATGGGTCACTACGGGTGCATGGAATGTAAGCTTTGATGGAGAAAGTGATATTGTTTTGAAGGTTCCGAGAGTTTTGGGAGGAGTTATGAGACAAAAATAGTCAACAAAAAGATATTGAAGTCCTCTACATGGTAAATGTATCCATTTTTATCATAAGCCTCACTATTATCCATGGTACTTTAGGTCATTATTACTACTTATTTAAAAAATTTTATGACAATTAGGATACACAATTATGCCCCCTTTGTCCAACTATCCCTAGCCACATGTAGAACACCATCTCAGCTCCTAAGAGTCTATTTCAATCCTCTGCATCTATCTCCATTACTCGTACATGGTGAAACTTGTCATAATCTCATGTGAAACACAATTTAGTGTCCCCATTGTCCCCTCACCTCAAGTATCCCCTATTTTCATGGTTACAATTGACCCTCTAAACCCTAACCAACTTGGGTTAAGCCATATTGGGTTAACAATGAGTTAAAGTGCTAAAGGGTATAAGGGGATAAAAGTCCAACACTTAGCCATTTTTTCATTTTTGAATTTGATGTTTTTACCTCCCAAACACATGGTGATATGCTGCTAAAATTTTCCAAATACTCCCATGTCTCAAAACGAATATTTTCTCATAACTCAAATACCCTACATCGAATCACGTGAAATTTTAATAGTATCTTCCTTGAAAAAATGCCTTTTTTTACCAATATATGTTTTGAATAATTTTTTAATCTCCAAAACAAAAATACAGCCACAAAAAAATTCTTTTTAGATATACAAAAATATGGTTATTGAAAACCATTAAAATTTAGATCAAATCATCCCAGAGTGAAAACAAATATTTTGAGACCACTTGCATCTCATTTTGACATCTAGAAGACCACTTACTAAAAATAGTAATTTTTACCAAGTTCCCATATACTAAAAAATAGATTGTTTTGAAAAAAACCTCTTTCTAAGTCACCATCACCCTTTTCATGTCAAGACCACTCAAAAGTGTCGATTTGAGAAACTTTATAAACATAAGCATCCAGGGAAGGACACTCTAAAAATAGTAAGTGTTGGGATTTTGGTCAAACTATTCATATCCATCCATCTCCTATCCATTTCAATAACTTTCATCACTATGAAGATCAAATACTCAAGTTTAGAGCCAATTTCCACATTAAACACTCGGTATCACAATATATATGATAGTGATGTGACAAACATGGATATGAAGGACCTAAAGATAAGGATCTTTGAGAGGACCATGTTAAGTGTGGAGGAAAATATAATCTAAAGTGGTTATTCTAAGATGGTGGAAATCCATTTTTCTGTTCAAATCATAGAGATTTTCTTATCTCGTGCACAACATTATGATCCAGTTTCAAGAAAAATTCAAGTAGATGATAATTCACTCTGTTGGAAACTCTCACTCCCAAGGTTATTTCACAATACATGCAAATTACCACTAGTAAAAAAATGGTGATCACCACTTGGGTGTGTTTCCTCTCAAGAATGAGAAAGAACAAATTCATATTTGTAATGTTTTCTAGTTAGTTCATGGCTCAAATAGGTAAGGAATCCCTCATGTATTCCCAAAACTTGGTCTCGAAGTGAAGTGCATGAGGCATACTAAGATGTAACAGTATTGATGAATAGGGTGATAGGAGAAGATATTACAAAATAATTCTAAGACCAGATGGGTCAATTCATCCTAGTGATCACAAAAGGAAATTAGATGATTGATTGGGGAAGATTTTAAGTAACAACATTCACTGTTAACTATTATAGTTGCTTACCCCTAAGAAGTTCACAATGAAATTTTATTTAGTGTATACTCTCACATACATCATGAGGTATTTTTGAGGTCTCTCTTCTACACAAAATGTTCTAAATAAGTATCCAACATATTAGAAATATCCACACCTTATACATTAGGAAAGTAACTCTCACTTCTCAATGGTGAATGATGCATTCACCATGTATGTCATAAGGTTACTCAAAGGTAATCCTGAGTAGATAATTTCACCTCAAGTAGCTAGGTTGATTAAAAGATATGGAATTTAATCCATTCAGTTCCCCACATTCACCTATATTAGAGTCAAAGGATTTGATCTCACACCTCATAGGTTACCAAGGTACACAGGTGACGACATCATCATGATTGATTTGTGGAGTTAGTTCTCTAAAGTTCACACCAAGTGCAAAAGCATGAATAAGAAGGGTGTATCTTTCCCTATCTCCATGGGGATATATTTATGAAAGAGTGTAATGGATGAAAAAAATTTGAAGAATCCTTCACATCCTTCAATCTATATTCCTATGTATCCAAAAAAAAAATTGATAGTAGGAAGAACCCTGTTACTTTCCATTTTCCATATTTATAGAACATTCCACATATTGAATACTATTAGGCCAACTGTACTAATGATTTTTAGGTTATAAGGTAGGAATTAATGAGGATGAATTTAGATCAAATGAGGGATTTCAAGTTTGAGTGGTTTGTAGAAGGTATGAATGATGATCGATCGGATCTATTTTATCCTTACTTTCAAACAATTTAATCATCTTCCTTGAAAGGAAGTTTGTGGAGAAAGAGTTCATTGAAGTTAATCCCCTTAAGAGGCTTCATAAAAAGAAAAAAATTCAAAATGAATCATAAAGAGGAGATTCTATTCACATAATTCAAGCTATGAAAGGAGAATTAAAGACCAATATTAATATTTGAATTATTATGGAGGAAATTTTTAGGCTTCTTCCTAAGTTTGAAATCCTAAACATTAAACATGTGTTTAGAGAAGAAAATCATTGTGCGGATAGGCTAGCCAACTTCGAGGTTTGAGAACATACTAATTCATCATGGAGTTTGGAAGCCACTTTTCCAATCAACATAATAATTTTATTAAATACTAACATATTATAGTTATTTGGAGTGTGGGGCAGTGATTTGGCATTTTATTACCATCGTTTTGGCCCATGCGAAGTTATTGTATCCCCAAGTATTAAATCGGGAACTTATTTTTAGAATTCTATATTTCTTTGTTGTGTATTTTATAGGTTCAATTCCACCTTATGACTATGGGGGCAACGGGGTGAGAGTTGAATCACCATCTTGGTTTGGTCTTCAAAGAGATAGTGCTATCTAGGAAATTTTTAGACAAGGAGGTCTTACAAACTATTTGGTCAACTTGAAAGGGCATGACGAAGTGCTCTCTTCATATTTCACTATGTCATGGGATAATGACATGGTCAAGATTTGGGGGTTAACTTGCATATGAATGAGGATTTCATTACTAAAGTAACAGGAAAATCGAATCCCTTTCTCTCTTTTCAGCTCCGTACAAGCCCCAATTCATGAGTTTCAAGTAAAAAGTGGTGTCTCCTCCATTATGGCCTTATATTTCTTCTGGTAAAAGTGGGTTCCCTTGTTCCAAGAAATAAGGTCAAGGGTAATGTTTTAGGGGAGGACTGGGAAGATTTTATTTCCTTGGAAGATCATAGGAAATTAATGCAAATGAAAAGTAAAGCTCGGAAGGATTACAATGCAATTATTTCCCTCAAGAGTATAGTAGAGGGATCTTCTTTAGTTTCTCAAGATGGAAACAATCTTATTAAGTTGCTCTCCAATAAGATGGAAGCCTTGGAGGATTCGGTGGCACAAATTAAGGCTGAGAATAGAAACCGATAAGGAATGTAAAGAGTATGAATGCAAATCTTGTCATCTTTGGAAAAAGATTGGATATTTTATAGGAAAAAGAGGCAGTGAGAAATGGAAATAAAATGAGGTTGGTTTTGAGTAGTTTTGATGAAGAATATATCCACTGTGTAGAGACAACAAAGGAATGAAGGACCGATTTCAAAAACCAGAAAAGAATTATGCATAGAAGAATCATTTTTCGACTTTTTGTCAACCAAATTTTGGTGTTTTTGGTATCCCTTGTTGTAAATTATTCTTTCTCTATTTTGGGGTTTTGTTGCAATATGATTGGGATTACTTTGTGAGTTAATTCCTTTTTAACTCGGGCCTTTGGAAACTATTTTTTTCCTTTGTGAGATTTCATGATATATATTTTGTAAATGGTCCTTGGAGCCTTTCCAAAAATTATCAATAAAAAATATTGAGCCACTTGAGCTAGGATAAATTTACCAATATCAATATTCTAATCATCCTCAATATCCAAGTTTTTCCTTAGAGGTAGCTGAGTCATCCCATCTTGGTGAATATTTAATTTCATATCATGTACACGAGAGTTCTTGTTCGATATTGTTCCTACACTAGTGAGAATTTCACATGGGTACATGAGCTACTTAAAGGGGAATCAATAATGGTGGAATATGAAACTAAAACTAAATTTGAGGCCATCTCAAAGTATATAAAAACCAATCACACCAAGAAAGCTCAAAATAACTTATTGATTCTTCATTAAGGATTCTAGAGCTCAATATGGGGTAGTTACACATCATAATGTGATTAAACCCATGTGAGATATGAAACTAGATGATAATGAGATTACTAGTATTCCCTTGGTGTAGTCCATACATGAAGGATATGTGTATTTATTTAAATATTCCACATCTTGATTTCTCGTGAGAAATTACGATAATATGGAGCTGTGGAACAACTTGAGGAGCATGTGAGATCCTTGACTACGTATGTGTATTCATTCTTGGATCCCAATGTAACAATATTTTCTCTTAAAGAATTTGTCTCTTATAAAAATATTTTATCACCAAGTGATCAAGAGATCTTAAGGGCACACTATGCAAGGAGAGCCAATGATAGATGGGAGGAGAATATTATTTAAAAAGGAGGGAACTATTTCCGAGATCCTATCTCAATAAAAATTCCCCTCATCATTGTTTCCAAGATGAAGATGAAAAATGTTGAGATTGAGAAAGAAATATCCCATTGGGATAGTTTTTTCCCATTCATATCTAAGATGAGTTGTCTCGATTGTCACTCCTTGGGGAGAAAGAATGTTTTTCATCTGTTGTTGATAACTTGTCTCCTTTGAGGTCATCCAAAATTAATACCATGTGTGAAATGATGAATGATGCAATTTCATATCTTGATTCTTGTGAGGATAAAACATTTGATATCTTGGAATAAGTAAAGTAAAAGTATGTAGAATCTTAGATCCCTTCCAATTAGTGGATATTCATCCTTGGAGGGACTCCTAAATTCCTTCCAAGAATTGGTCCAAAAAGAGATAGGATATCTTTTCTCCTTCAATGAGGATACATTGGAATAGCTTGCAGATATTATATACCCCATCTATAATACCATAGGATATCATAAATTATGGTTCATGTTGGAAAATTGGAGATTGAGACGGGAGGTGAATTAGTGTCTTCTTAAAAAATTTAGATGTTTTAACTTCACAAAAAATTAGGAGTAAGAATAGAAAACCATACACAAACACATGAAAGAGAAATAATACGCAATATTTAGGTAAGAAGATGAAAAGGAAGAAAACCCACTAAAATCATAGAACTAGCTTTGATGAATTTGTCATGTATGTTATAATGATTTCAAGTTGAGCTGCAACTAAACTTTTTAGGAAGCAACCCCAAGATATTTAAGTTGTCGAATCCGACCTTCAAGTAATTTGTAAATTGTAAGGAAGAAACAACTCTATAGAGTTTAACCAGATGCAACTGATTTTTGTAATTTTCTACTTATAAGGAGGCTATAGCCCCTATGTTCTAAGTTGTTACTTAGTCTTGTTCTTGAATTTTGGCGACACTCTTGTTGTTTCTCACAACTGATGATCACCTCTAGATTTGCATAACTTCTCCTGTTTTTTCTCCTAGTTTCCTTTTCTTTCAATATGTTGCATGCACCCCGATTGTGACTCTAAATTTTTAAACAAGTGTTTTGAAATTTCATTAAAATTTCACCTCTGCTATCTTACCAATTGTTTCATTCATCTATACTCCATGAAATTTTTTTTTAAGAGAAAAATTTATCTTCAAGTTTCAACAAGATACCTCTTCAAGTAAATTATTGTTATGCTACCGATATATATGTATTTTACGTTGATATCATTCACCTCTTTCCTTAGTTACTAATATTTTGTCTGTTCCACTATTTCACAACTATATCATATTTGCCTCTCCTAGTCTTCTAGCTCACTTTTATTACTTGATTTAAATTTTTTAGGTTAGTTACAAAATTCTAGTTCACTTTCCTTTTCTATCTCTATTTATATGTCTTGTTTTTCAAACTACTTCAGCTCATTCTTTCAAAAAGTATACCTCTTCAAAGATCTCACTATCACTTCTTATATATCTCCATTTCACTTTCTCTATCTTGATGAATTTTTCATCTCAACTTCACTTTTAAAAACTTATATCTCTATTTATAAGCAACATAGCATATTCACAACTCACACTCCTCTATATATCTTCACAAGAACTTCTCAACCATATGTATATATAAAAATCCCATCATATTATTCACCAAATGACATATATTTTCCTCAAGTGTAGGATCTTCATATACCTTGGAAGCACAAAATACGTTGGATTTTTGTATGAAAAATATGAGCATGTCTTTCCAACTCCTTATTCGATCTTGGAGAAGCTTACTTTAGGTTTAATAACTAAACTAACCTTTTAAATTCTTCAAGAATATATATAGAACTCAATGGGATTAGAAGAATATGATGCAATTATTTCAAAATAATTGTAACTTTCTTTGTGACATCACACTGACCGTTTACACTGAAGTAATCAGTTTGAAATGGGTTCACATTGTTTATAAGGCACTCATAGAGATGAATTGCATTGAACAACAAGTAATTGGACCCTACATAGATAAATGATGGCTCATACTACTTGTTCAATCACTAAAAATTTTCTTCAACATCCATACACTATCTTTGTAACTTGAAACACCATGAACTAGACCTCAATATGTAGTAATTTGTTGAGAAGATAGAAAAAATCTTGTCCTCCTGCTACGATAGATTGTGCACAAAAAAATGAAAATATTTCATTAAATTCACTCACACTACTTGATCATTTTCGAAAAATATTTTTCAAATGAATGGTATGAAATTCACAGATATTTGTACAAATTTTTACGAGTTTTGGTTGGTTTCTTTTTGAGTTTCGACCAAAAATCCTCCTACAAAATCCTAGAACATGGTTTGAAATAGTATAAGCTTGAAAACACTACAAAAATGGCATCTCTCCCCATTTTCAATGAAACTTGAAATATTAAAGTTAGGTAGAAATGTGAGAGGTTTTTATCTTTAATATGAATTCAATAGATCTAAACACCTCTCAATGTTTTTAGAAGTCATGAACAACAAATCACATGCATTATAGTTGACAATAGAGCTATGTTGTGGTGGCTTTTAAGACTATGAAATCTTTCTAAGGGACATAAAATGAATAAAAATCCTTATACCTATTTTATTTAGTGCACATGTCACACCACCATCCTAATTACCAGCATCGCATATCGATTCAGACTTTGATACGAGTCTAAAAACTCAATCTTCAACTATGAAGTAAGTTCTTAGAAGAAAAAGATTGAAACAAGATAAAGTATTCTTAACACTTCCATATAGGCACATTATAGAATTTTACATTCTCTTGAAGAGGAGAATATGTTAGATTGAATCTTCAACATTTGAGTAATGCTCTTTTTATGGTGAACTCAATTATTGTTCCTCGAGAGCGCAACACGTGCCATGGGACGACTGAAGAAGAATGAAATTCTTGAAAGGCCGTCAATATCTTAGAAGCATGAAATCATCATTTAATTACCATGGAACATTTAAACCATGATTGGAATAAGATTGAAACATAATATACCATTTTATATTGAATAATCACACAATCGAGATGCTTAGAGTAAGGCTACTCGGATCTAACTTGACATAACACATACAAGCCTACATATCATAGTTCACTTTGAGAGCACTAGGGTCATCAATTTAACTTGTATGAGGTCTATTTTTCCTCTAAGAAATTTTTCTAGCATGCACCAAGATTTATAAATGAAAAACTTCAAATTTACAACTCAACCTAAGAAGTAGCCTTGAATGGAGAATGAACACCAACAGAAGAAAGCTCATAACTTTCTTAATACTTTTATAAATCACTTGAGAATTTTCGCATTATTTCAAGATTGTAATCCTCTATGAAAATTACTTATATGATTTATCTGAAGGAGTCACTATATTTTTTCATGAGTGCTAAGAATCCAGGAAGCTCAAAATGAACTTCTCAAGGAACCAGTTTTGGAAGAATTGGCATAACTTTTACATATCTCTGTAGAACTTGATGAAATTTTTCCTAGAGCACAAAAACTCACCCTACTACATGGTCCATAAGCCCATTTTCCAAAAATATGCATGTATTATTCTATTCCATCTCATTTTCCTCTACTTTCATTGTTAGTTCTCAAAGCCAACTTTTGTGCATTTTTGAATTTTGACTTCTAGGGCTAAACTGAGCCTTGTTTTTTCACACACATGTTGTAGACACTATTATTATCCTACTCCCATGCTAACATGACCATGTCATGACGTGAAACAACTTATCACATCTCATCGGGCACCGAGAAAAAAAGACTTAAATGGCCTAGTTTCAACTGCTACTTCTACCAAATGACCTGAAACACCCTTTGAAACCTCTTACTCATGCTTACAACAAAATTTCTGATCTGTATACCATATGAAGCAAGAAATCCAGCCTATACTCTACCATGAGAGACCAACCACGTGTCAATTTGAACTTTTAGCACCCTGAAATCACCCTGAACCATGCCTAAAGCTACCTGAAACCACCTTGAATCACTGAGCACCATTGAACACCATCGTAAATGCTTGATCTTGCACTTTTCCTTTTCCATCAATTCCATGTGACATAAATGAAAATAACCACCAATGCAACAAGGTGCAACAATCTCCCCCTTTGTCATTGATGGCAACACAGCTGAAACTTTGATGGCAAACTGATATGCTGACATTTTCATACCATGAAACAAGTTTCCAGCACACTCTCTCCCCCTTTGACATCTATGACAAATGTGTACAAACACAAAAAAATTATTAGCTTGAAAAATCAACAAAAACAGAGTATGCTCATACCTTAAAGCACTCCCACTGGGAATATGCTACTCTCTTGTTTGAAGAGACTCAAATTTTTCGACATTCTTCTTCTATTTAGCACTGCATCACTCAATTTGAAATAAAAACATGAAAAAATCAGCCTTCACCTTCTTCCACTATCTTTAATAGACATATTGATTTGTGCTTGGAATTTGAAAACAAACTCCCCTATCTGGACTCAAATTGAGCCCTCTTGGAGAAACTCGGCACATTAGATATACTTTGTTTTCTCATGGAATGAAGTGAAAATAATGGAACCATATATCAAAAAACCGCTATATTGTTACTACCCTACACCTTTCCTACATTGAAAGCTAAAATTCTGTTTGGCTTATTATAATCTTCTCACAGAGACTTTCTTACACATAAATTTAACACAAAATTTCATTTATACATCACATATCCTTAGGGATAACCATACCTTGTCTACTATCAAGTTGAACTAATTAACACTTGGGAATTCCATTTTTATTAACCTTTATCAGATCAAGCCTTCTCCTTGCATCCCTCATTTCACAAATCGAATTTTCCTTTCATTAGTATAGAGAAGCTTTACATTCATACTTATCATCACTTCTTAGATTCAATATGATTCCCCCTTTCTTGATAGTATTTTTATGAATGTACCATATTTTTTATAAACCTTTGCATTCTTTCAACACTTATATGAATCCATACAATTTTATTGGTAATGCAAAGCTTTATGCAAAATTTCCTTCACCAGTCCATGAATAACACCTGTTCAAGCTATTTTGGTTCCATGCATACCTGAATCATCAAGAAAAGATAAAATCTCCACCTTTTTCTAAATCTCTATCCTTCCTTTAATTGGAGTAACTGTCAAAACAATCAGCATATATATAAGTTAAGGTTAAATACCTTTGTTTATGCCTAAACCAATACTTCGTTCTCTAAGTTCTATTATGGAATTTCCTTTGGTTTCTTAGCACAATAACTTGACCATCTAAGCTCTACATGTTCCTTCAATCTCCACATAAAGACTCCTTCAATCTCTCGTATAAAGACTTCATTTGTATGCTCCTGCATGCTCCTTCAATCTCTAAATAAAGACTCCATTCACATACTAATCCAAGAAAATATCAAGTAGGATGCATCGGTATGTTCAATCATAGGTTTAATCCCTTCTAAAACTATGGTGTACTAGTCCTCATTGTATTTTATTCCTTGTCTTAGTTTTTTTCCACACTCTCTAATTAGAGATAGTCTCTTCCACATAATTTCCTTTTAATTTACTAGTCCAAATCCTCAGTATTTTATATCCATGCACTCAAGGTGTTAAAACTAACAAGGATCCTTTTAAAACTCATTTAAGTATATGAACCCTCATTAGTGATTAGATTCATGCATACAAAATATAACCCCTTGTTCCAATACCAATACTACTAGACTTTTTATGATATTCCTAGGTTTTCAACTACTCATTTCAATATCTTTCCCCATTTCCATTAGTTTCGGTTTCTAAGAAAATACTTCCCTTACTCTAATTTTATCCTCATTGTCGTATTACACTATCCCATATTTCTTGTACCTTTACATATGAGGTTTCCAATATTCTTGGCTTGTATCTCCTCTAAATAGGGATTCCCTATACTTCTAGTCTTCCTAAACTCATCATAATTCATTCTTCTCCCATTTTTCATTATGTTTTGTTCTTGTCTTTAACACAGTGCATCTCTTGTAGCTTGACTTGAGAATTGGCTTAAATGAATTTAATCTACCTTGGAACTATATCTAGGAAGCATTTCCATTTACTCATTGCCTTCTACAAAGTTTGTTTTCTTAGTTTAACTTCTTGAATGTCCCTTTCACAACTTTAGCTAATTCTTTGCACCTTTTAAGTAACTCAGTTTCTTAATCCCTATAATAGGCTCTTAAAGGTGGTCTCAGCTAATTATAGTACTTATTTCATGTTCACAAACCTTTCATAATAGTCAAACCATATGAAATTAGCTTCTACCTTCCTTCTCCTAGTTACATAGTTTTCAATTAGTTAATAGTCATACGAATCCAATCATTTGTCCATACCTTTTGTTATACTCACCTTCTTAACAAACCAAGAGTAGTTATAATCTCTTATTTGTCTCTGTTCAACATCCGTAATGATCTAAACAATTGATTCTTTGAGGGAAAGCACCCAATTTTGTGTTTCTCTCATAAAATTAAGTCTTCACAAGAAAAGTACACGTTTTTCAAATAATTTGATGTTTTTACAGTCTCAACAATATTGAAACCTTTGAAATCCTTTTCTCAAGCATGTATTGATTGTATTTTGAAAATTTCAAGTAATTCCAACTATTAGAACAAAACTTATCACGATTTTAGCTTCTTTACCCTAAACTAGGGTTTCATCAGAATGTCGAGAAGGGTTTTCAACCATATCTTGCACAAAAATGGGTCTCAAACCTTCTAATTAGTATTTAAAGTGTTGTCATTTCATTCTCTAATTTTCTTCTTCAGGATCCAACACGTGATTCATTATAATTTAACCCCAACACCATGATTTTTCTAAACAACGTCAAACTCACTACTTTGTTCTTCCTTGCATAGTCTTTCCTAAGCACAGAGACCACTTTCCTAATTCATTCAAACTCCTAGAGTGGGGTTTTCACATTTTTCAACTTAATTTCAAGGCATGAATACATAAAAACAACCCTTGAATCAACAAGAGGATAATTCGGGCACATAATTAGTAACAAGTTCATTCTCTTTATATTCTTAGTCATGTATATAGCCAATCCCTAGGGTTTCAACTTGTCTTCATCTTAGATACACTTCATCATGAAAAATATAGGTGAAAAAATGGATAATCCTTAAAAAAATTTATTAAGAACACCTTCATTACCTTCTCATACCATTTGCTTTCATGATTTCCTCCTTCTTTACTATCTTTGTCTTCATAAACTCCTTCCAATGCCTCCTTCATGACCTTTTACTAGGGTGAGACATCCTTACCCACATTGTCAACTTGATAGATGCAATAATTATCCTCAACTGGTGATTTCTTTCAATCAGTGTACACCTTCTGGAAGCTTAGAGAAGGCATACCATTTCTTTAAGTCACTTCAGAATATGGGAAATTCATCAAGACCACATGATAAATCAGCTATTTCCTTCCTTATCCTTATAAATTTTTCATTCTTTTTGGATACATTCTTCGATGAGACATTTTCATCTCCTAATTCTTCATTTGTTGCCTTGAAACACGATAAACATGTGTGGTGTGTCTCATCGATCTCTGTTCTACCATAGCCAAGTGTAATAATTCTTCTTGGATTTCACCACCTTTTTATGTTTTTCCTGAGCTTGCTTCTCCTATAAATGTCATGTCCAATCTCATTTCTTTATTATCTGTACATGTTGATACTTTGTTCTTCTTTACCTATTCAGGGTTGGAATTTATGTTCTTGACCCTATAGATGTATCTTATCTTCTTCTTTCCAATGCCTCTTTCAACCATGACTGATTTGGCTTCATCCTTGGAACTTACTTTCACCTTGAACACCTTGTTTCCTTTCCTTTTGTGTGTATATAGCTTACTATTGTATCTATAAGTTTCATAGTAGTGTCTAGAAAATTTCCCTTACTATGATGGTTGAAACAGAAACCCGATACTTGTCTCTTGATTCTTCCCAAACCTAACTTATTGGATATTCTAGACATTACTTGGTTATGTGTCCTTTTTCCTTACAATTGAAACACACTATATTCTTCTCATAGTTAGTACTACAAGCTCTCCATGGATGTTCTTTGTCAAACTTACTCATATAGTCCCTAGCTCTATGCCCAAAAGTATTACATGAGAAAAAAATTCTATTGAAATTACCTGAGAGTCTTCTTGCACTTGGCTTCCTAATGGTCTTCTTATGCTCTTTGTTTTTCTTCTTGGCCTCTAAACATCCTTGACAAGATGTATGACTTGATTCCCTTTTATTTTCTTGTTGTAGCTCCTCTTTAGAGTCTTTATTTCTACATTTAGTCTTTCACATTCTTCACTCTTGGCTTGGAAGGAAGCTTGTTACTAGTACCTGCTTGATTTATCAACAACTTATTGAGTTTTCTTGAAACCTGCTCTAACTCAATCTTCAAGGTCTCTATTTCTTCTTCAAGTTTGAGACAAACATCTCCTTTGTCTCTCAAGGCCTTTGACACATTTTAAACATATGAAGACATATCATTCAGTTCATGACCATGGTTAGCCTCCTTGAGCTTGATTTTTGTCTTTAATTCAATTATAAGAGCTTGAGCAATCTCATAATTCTTTTAAAACATTGATTCTTCTATTTCACTCATGTTTGTATCTTTAGGAACACCTCCAAACTATTATGCTTAATCGTAGAGAACCAGGATCTCATACCAATTGTTGGAAACTTACACACCGAGAGGGGGATGAATCGGTGTCTTCTTAAACTTATCAGCTAATTCAACTTCACAAAACTTGTTAGGAGCAAGAATATAAAACCATACACAAACACATGAAAGAGAGATAGTACACAATATTTAGGTGGGAAACCCAAAAGGGAGAAAACCCACTAAAATCAGAGAACTAGCTTTGAAAAAATTTCTTGTATGTTACAATGATTTCAAGTTGAGTTGTAACTCAAATTTTGAGGAAACAACCCCAAGATAATTCATCAAGAACTCATGACCTTTACGCAAGTTTGTAACTTGCAAGGAAGCAAAAACTCCGAGAGTTTAACCAAGCTATGAACTGATATTTTGTAAGATGTTACTTACAAGGAGATTGTAACCCCCTATGTGCTAAGTTGCTACTTAGTCTTGTTCTTGATTTTTTTACACACTCTTCTTGTTGTCTCTCACAACTGATGATGACCTCTAGTTTTACACAACTTCTCCTGATTTTACTTCTATTTTACTTTTCTTTCAATATGTTGCATGCACCCTAATTTTGACTCGAATTTGTAAACTAGCCTTACGTAATTTCATCAAAATTCCACCTCCTCTATCTTTCCATTTGTTTCATTCATCTATAATCCTTGAATTTTTGTTTAAGAGAAAAATTGATCTTCAAGTTTCAACAAGATACCTCTTCAAGTAAATTATTGTTATCTTTATTGATATATCTCGTATTTTACTTTGATATCATGCACCACTGTCCTTAATTACTTATATTTTGTATGTTTCACTATTTCACAACTATATCATATTTGCCTCTTTAGTCTTCTAGCTCACTTTTATTACTAATTTAACTATTTTAGGTTAGTTACAAACTTCTAGTTCACTTTCCTTGTCTATCTTGATTTTTCTATCTTATTTTTCAAGATACTTTAACTCGTTCTTTCAAAAATGTATCTCTTCAAATATCTCACTATCACTTATTGTATATCTATATTTCACTTTTTCTATCTTGATGAATGTTTCATCTCAACTTCACTTTTTCAAAAACTTATATCTCTGTTTACAAGCAACACAACATATTCAACAACTCACACTCCTCTATATATCTTCATAAGCACTTCTCAACCGGATGTATATAAACAAACCCATCATTTATTCACCAAATGACATATATTTTCCTCAAGTTTCAGGCTCTTTATATTCTTTGGAAGCAAAAACTAATTTTGATTTTCGTATGAAAAAGATAAGTATGTCTTTCCACCTCCTTATTTGTGCTTAGAGAATCTTACTATAGGTTTAGTAATCGAACCGACCTTTTAAATTTTTCAAGAAGATATATAGAACTTGATTGAATTAGAAGAATATGATGAAATTATTTCTAAATAAGTCCATTTTTGTGACATCATACTAACCATTTACACTCAAGTAATCAGTTTGAAATGGTTTCACATTATTTAGAAGATACTCACAAAGATTAATTTCATTGAACAAGTAACTGGACTCTACACAAATGAATGATGGCTCATACTACTTGTTCAAGCACGATAATTGTCTTAAACATCCATACACAATATTTTGAACTTGACATACCATGAAATAGACCTCAAGTATGCAAGAATGTATCGAGAAGATAGACAAAAATCTTGTTCTCTTGTTAAGACAGTTGTGCACAAAAAAATTGAAAAACTTTCATTAAATTCACTCACACTACTTGATCATTTTCAAAAATTATTTTTGCAAATGAATGGTATGACATTCATAGAGTTTTTACAAAGTTTTATGAATTTTGGTTGGTTTCTTTTTGAGTTTTGACCAAAATCCTCTGTGAAACCCTAGAACGAGGGTTTGTAATAGTAGAAGCTTGAAAACACTAAAAAAATGATATCTATCTCCATTTTCGATGAAACTTGAAATTTTAAAGTGATGTAGCAAGGTGAGAGGTTTTTTTATCTTATATATGAATTCAATAGATCTAAACACCTCTCAATGATTCCTAGATTTCATGAACAATAGATTACATGCACTATAGTTGACAACATGAGCTATGTTGTGGTGGATTTTGAGACCGTGAAAGCTTTCTAAGGGACATGCCATGAATAAAAATCATAATAGTTCTTTCATTTACTGCACATGTCACACCACCATCCTTATGACCACTTTGGCATATCGATTCATCCTTGAGACCAATTTAAACACTCAATCTTCAACTATGAAGTAAGTTATTATAATGCACAAATTGAAACAAGATGAAGTATTCTTAGCACTTATATATAGGCACATTGTATACTTTTACATGATCTTAAAGAGGATAACATATTTAGTTGACTCTTAAACATTTGAGTAATACTCTTCTTATGGTTGAGCTCAATCACTATTCCTAGAGAGTGAAACCGAGTGTCATGGGAGGGATTGAAGAAGAATGACATTCTTAAAAGGCCTTGAATGTATTAGAAGAATTAAATAACCATTTAATTACAATGGAACATTTAAAACATGCTTGGAATAATATCGACACACGATATACCATTTTCTACTAAAGAATCACACACTGAGATGCTTGGAGTAATACTTTGCTCGGACCTATCTTGACACATCACATGCATGCCTACATATCATAGTTCACCTTGAGAGCCTTTGGGGTCATAAATTTAAATTTTATGAGGTCTATTATTCCTCTAAGAAATTTTTATAGCATGCACCAATATTTAGAGTTGAAAACTTCAAATTTGCAACTTAACCTAATAAGTGGCCATGAAAGGAGAATGAACACCAATAGAAGAAATCTCATAAATGTATTAATACTTGTTCAAATCACGTAATATTTTTGAATTATTTCGATATTGTAATCCTCTATGAAAATTATTGTTACAATTTATCTGAAGGAAGCACTATATTTATGCATGCGTGTTAAGAAGACATGAAGCTCAAAGTGAGTTTCTCAAGGAACCATTTTGGAAGAATTGGCATAACGTTTACATACCTCTTCGAGAACTTGATGAATTTTTTCCTAGAGAAAAAAAAACTAACCCTATTACATGTTCCATAATCTAATTTTCCACAAATATTTCTCTACTCTTCTATTCCATCTTATTTGCCTCTGTTTGTATTGTTAGTTCTCAATGCCATCTTTTGTGCATTTTTAAATTTTGACTTTTGGAGCTAAAATGAGCCTTATTTTTTAACACACATGTTATAAACAATATTATTATACTTCTCCCATGCTAAAATTACCATGAAATGACCTAAACCAACTTCTCACATTGCATCGGGCACCGAGAAACTAACCTAAATGGCCTAGTTTTAACTGTACTTCTACCAAATGACCTGAAACACCTTGTGAGACCTCTTTCTCATGCTTGCAACAAAATTTATTACCTATAGACCATCTAAAGAAAGAAATCCAATGTGTACTCTACCATTAAAGACCAACCACCTATCAATTTGAACTTGTAGCACCTTGAAATCACCTTGAACCATACGAAGCTACGAAACCACCTTAAACCACCGAGCACAATTTAACACCATCGACATGCATTCTCTTGTACTATTCATTTTCCATCAATGCCATGTGACATCAATGACAAAAACCAAAAATTCAACAAGATGCAACAGTTCACACGGAAAATCCCTTGGTGGTATTCTTGAGAATTGGATCAGTGACTTGGATCTTGTTTGCATCCCCGCAAGAAAATAATGTTACACTCGCATCAGCTTAGTCAATAAAATATGTCAAGGGAAAGGAATTCATCCCTAGGATATTTCCACAAATTCTATCGAGAGAGAAATATCTTCGTCATCATAAGATTCTTCATCTTGATTGATCACTTCTCTCTTCTTCCTTCTTTATCTACATTCTAATTTTTCATTAAGAATGTAATTTTTGTTATTCACTAAGTGACCTTTTAATTTTTCATTGTAAAATTTATTTTTCATAAATAATAATAGAATTTATTTTTATTCCTATGGGAATATGAAAGGCCACAATTGGTAGGATTATAAAAGGTCACTTGGGGGAGATGAAGAGAGATTTTGCAAGGATATATATTGGGATGGCTTCTCCATTCCAAAGGGTTATATTTTTTCTCCTACTAGTAAAAGCATGAATCTATTTTCTTTTATCCCCTTGTCTATGTTATTTCACTTCCTACTTTCTAACTATGAAGTATTTGTAATCTTATTCAACCAAGCAAAAAAATTATGTCTTTGATGAATAAATCAATAGAAATATGTGTCTTTGAGTTGTTTCTCTTACTATTTCTTACACAATTGTTTCTCTTCCTATTGAATGTAGACCTACTCTGGTTAATGTTTGTGAAATTATGAAGTTCCTATTCACAACCTTAATCCTCTCCCTATTTTCATATCTCCTCTCTACCTCTTTTCAATAAAATTACTCCCTTATATTCCATACAAGAAATTCACCACAAGTATAGTGAGTACTCCTATATGATCCCAAACCTAATGACCATCCATAATTTTTTTATTTCCTGCATTCAATAAATGGGAACCTCCTCATTCCTAAGAGGAGGGACCTAGTCTCATATTTTTTTAAAACACTACTAATTTTTCGTGCAATAAATTATTTCGCTAACAATACCTATTGGTAAGTTCATTATAAGTATTGTAAACAAAACTAAATCTCTATTCCTCAATACACCTAGGCATGATGAAAACTATTTCAAACCAAATATAATTCATATGGATAATATAAATGAAAAATACAACCTTTGAATGAACCTCTTAGTGTTTATGTGACACTTCTTAAAAATTTCCTTTCTCTTATTCATGCAATATGTGATTTACAATATAAATTATGTACTTTGACCCTCGAGAGTAAGGATTATTACACTACAATTAATTATAATATAATATATGGAAATCCTATAACTGATATAAAATATTTCAAATCTTTCCCTCGTAAGTTTTCATCCTAAATTTAATTTTTTTGATGGAATTTTAAATTCTTATCTACATCTAAAATACTATAGATCTACCATGTGTTCTTATAACAATGATAGGTTTCTTTAATATCCCTTCCTAAAAATTCTAAATGGTGATAAAAAAATTGGTTTACCCACCTTCATAATAGATATTTGAGAAAAATTTAATAATTTGATAAGAACATTCTGATTCATTTTTTTGATAGTAAGGGTCCTAAATTAACATGTGATTGTTTACACTCTTTACACTAAGGTTAAAATGAGCTAGTTATATATTATATCTTAGGCTTTAAATCTAGTATGCAATAGTTAATATACCATCCCATATATTTAAAAATACAAGAAATATTTCAGAGAATCACATTCCCTCTTAAATATAAGTTTCTATATGACACGTGTGATTAATTTACTGATTTGTGTTAACATTTTATTGATCTCGAGAATAACCTTGTTCCCCCAAAAATTATACACATTCCCATGATGTTGCATTTACTTCATCCACGTAACCCAAATCTACTACTCTATATGATTCACTTGTCATCTTAGATATGGTTAAAGTTTAGAACCATGGAAATAATTCCTATCATATTCCACTAAAGATTACAACTACTACGAAGTCTCATCCTCTTCCTAAATTTGAACCATTATGATTTGAAATTTCTATTGGTCATTCACATGATATTTTTATTACTTTAATTGATAAATGATCTATTTAATTACACTCCACTTTGCATCATCATCCTTATTGGATTTAATGTGAAAAAGACCAACCTTTTTAAATTCCATATTATCGGTGGAAACCATGATAATGATTTCTATGCATTAGATCAAAACTCAAGTTGATTAAAGATAAAGGGATTATTTCTTTCAATACACAATTTGTCACATCTTGCATTTGTATAAGGTTCTATCATTGTAAATAATTATGAATGAATAAATAATTACGAATGTTAGGTGATCGATACACACACACACACACACACACACACACACACACACACACACACACACACACACACACACACACACACACACACACACACACAAAAACATGTACATACATGTGTGTAGATGTATACATGACTCTATATGTTTATGTACCATCTAACATTTATGGGTCTTGTTTGATGATCGATTCTAGTTTGCATCATTGTATGTGGCTTGGTTGTCTGTACACCATTGTTGATTGTTGTAATTAATGATTTTTGCATTCATTAATTATTTTGAGATTGTTTAAGTTACTTTGCATTGTTTAAGGTATTTTATCTTAGAGCGCTTTGCATTATTAAAGTTACCACATTTCTTGAAAAAGGTTTGAAGTTGAAGGTTTTGTAATTGGTCATCGATTACCTTCCAAGTTTAAAGTTTAAAATTTAAAATTTATTTAAGAAGTCCATAGAAAAATGGAGGAAATTCAATTTTTGTGTTTAATGGTCACCGGCCATATTTCTTGCAGATATTAAGCTTAGTTATTATTGAGTATTATGAATATTTTAAATAGTCATCGACCATATTACTTGGAATTTTATAAGGTAAAAGCTTATTGTTTAATGTTATGGTTTGGAATGATCACTGGACCATGAGGAAAGTAATATTTTAATTGTTTATGTTTATTGTTTAATGGTATTGGACGTGCTCAAACTCCATGCAAGCTATTTTGCAGGGAAGTAAGGAGGTGGCACTAACATTCATTTATTGCATTAATTGACCACGGTCCATTGGGCACCTTTGAAAGCTTGATGAGCAATCTAAAGCATGATCTATTTGTCTCCCATCATTCACATTTTACTTGGTTTGGTTTCGGAGTTTCATGGAAGATTTTAGAGGAAAATAGGGAAATATGTTGTTTGAACTTGCCTAAGGTTTTGAAGAGATATTATGGGAAATGTTTTTCATGGATTGATGAAGTTTTATTTAAAATGCCCGATTTCTATCGTTCTTCATGTTGGAAAGTTTTGGAAGAATTTTTTTGGGCACTAAAGTTTCAAAATTTTGTGGAAGAGGAAAAAGAAAGTAAGTGAGTTGCGAGACATGGGTTTTCTACTTTTTTTTATTGTTATAAGATGAAACTCGGAGAATATGTTATGAGTCTTTAATCCGGAAAAGAATGAGATTATTTGATGCAATTCTATTATTTTTCTTGTTGGGTTTAATGGGGAAATTAGGAATGAACTTTAATTGGTTTTTCCTTGTTGTTCATAATCTCTGCAACCGTCTCGGATTTTGTTAAGAAATTTTGAAGAAAACAAAAGGATAAACTGGGAAATGAAATGGGTTATCATGACTATTTACAATATGGTTTTCATTTAATTTTTTCCTCTTAGATTTTTTATTTTAAAATGAAATACATGCCTAATATTTGTGACCTTGTTGAGAGTGGAATCACCATGAAAATTATTTTCTAAACTTTTTACATGAAAATATAATTTTTCCCTTCATTCTTCTTAGGAAGGTTTAAGAAAAACTTGAATGCAGATGGTTTGTAGAGATAGATATTTTATTTTAAAAATGGGGAAGATGTAATAAGATTTTACTAATTTTATTAGCTTGTGTAGAACTTTGTTCTTGCTTCTAGAATGTGTTTTGGGTCTAGAGAAGACTCTAATAAGAAAGAAAATTGTCATTGATGATTTTTCATTTCTGGGTTTACTTTAAATAAAAAAAAGTTAATATATTAAAACCGAGATTTGGATTTGAAAGTTCTTGATAAATTTATTGTAAACTATTTGGAGTAACCCTGTCGTGATGAAACTTCCATTTTAATATGAGTTTAAATAGTCTTTTAGATTTGTGAACTGTAAGTGATTATCATCTACCACTCCTTACGGGCGTAGTTGTCTTTAGTTTGTTTTTAGCTTGTTGATCTTGCCATTGTTGGATTAATAAAAGATTTAAGTTTTTCAAGATCTCTATAAGAGGTAATGTTTGGGAAATGTGATATGATTCCTTCTCTATTATTTATTTGACATCTTAATTTTCTCAAACCATAACGAGTTTTATCATTTGTGAAATTTTCCATCATAAGTTGTTAAATTTGAATGTTTATCTCCTTAGAGTACTGTTACCTTTCTTAGAGTTGATGCTTTAATGAGAATTGGTTGACACGATATAGTGTTGTAGGTACACTTTATTGGGTTTATTATTAAGAATGAGTATCTAGAGTACTCTTGGTATGAATGAATTGTTGGTAGCTTGATTCCATTAGTGGAAATGTTAATTTTTTAATATGAGGATGACATTAACTTATCATTATATCGGTTTATAACCATGATCATGAGTTAGTATTAATGATTTTTTGACTTTTGATTTAAGTTATATAGTAGGAAAAATATTATAAAGGAATGATTATTTATAAAGTGCGAGTCTATTTTACCTCATTTGTAAACATTTTTTAGAATAGATTGAAGAGATAGTTTGAATCTTTATAATATGAATGATTATTATTATCAAAGAAGTTAACTTTTTTTTATTGTATTCATATAAGATGATATTAGGGGTATGATTTTGTATGATCATGGTAATAATAATTAACATTGAAGGTTATTTAAACAATCTAAATTAGTTAGAAACTAGGATTGTTTGAGTGATAACATCATTACTACATATCATTCATTTTGTAATGACATGTAAACTTAATTAGTGAATTAAGGAGTCTATGAGTTATCAATTTGGATAACCTTAACATATACCATTATTTCATTTTAACACAACAAGAATATGAGTAGATAATTCATGTTAGTTCATAGAACTGACTATACATACAACTTTATCTCTCCTATAGTGTGCGGGATGGAGTGATATTATGAAGTGATATATTGAATTGATGACGCATGATTCATCATGCGATGATTGTTTATATTCCATTTTAGATTGATGTATTGTTTATAATAGTATTTATTTGAAATGCAAAAGTATCATTTTTCAAGATGTTTAAATCCATTTTTCATATTTGTATTATTCAAAAATAATAATTGTATGAAATCATTTCGGAAAAAGGATCTATCCTTACGAAGTTTGAATAAATATACTTGTTGTTTCGTATCACTTTTTGTGAGTTATAAAGGTGTTTTTAATGTTGTTTTACATTCTAGTATGAATTAAATTTAATAATATTATTTAACAAAACTATATTGGGTTCACTAATTTATTATAGATGAAAGAATATGATGATTTACAACAATAATATGATATGGATATCATTACAATGAAAATAAAAATTATAAATCTTATCATTCTTTATTAAACAAAAAGCATTTAAGAGCCATTGTTTTTTTAATAATGGCAAATAGTTTTTGAAAGGGACTATACCTTGAATACAAAATAAGGCCTTTAAGCCGGAATAAGAGTGAGAAACATAGCAGACTAACCAAGTCCAGTAATACAATGAAATTCCACGTAGCCCGAAAACTTGACTACACAAGCGAGACTTAACAAAGAAACAACAAAGAAAAACAAGAACCCGACAAATGACCAAGAAACAGTAAGAATAACAAAAGAGTGCGGTATAAGCATGCGAACTACTTCTTGCTGCTTGATCAACACTCGATCTTGACTTTTTCCAAGCATGAAACATACCCAAAGCGGTCATGTGGGCAAAGCATCCGTCTTATCGAGCTCCTCGATGGTTCTTTTGCTCTCTTTTCATTGCCCCAAAGTGCGGTGGGACACCGCGAGGTTGGAAACACTTTTGGCATGCCCCACGATGAATTCCTCAATGGCCCTAAAGGCGGAAATGTTGTAATCATGCCTAGTCTTAGCCTTCCCAAGGCGGGAGTCCAAGGAGGTCAGCTTTTTGTATATGTCTTCAATCTGACTATTGTCAATGCTCCCTTCCCCCTCCATGCTTTTCTTACCTTTTTGCTTAGCTAGGTTTTTGACCTCATCCTTCAGCATTTTTATCTCAGCCTCTAAGGCCTCCAGTCTCTTGGAAGGGTTATCCATCTGTGCTTCCCGGGGACTGGCACTACTTATGTTTAGCAGGTCACGTGCAATGTCAAGATCAAGAGGCTCTTTCCCTACTGCAAGAGTCTCAAGGTTGAGTCTCCTAGAAGCCCTGGTGAGTGGACGTTTAGAGGTAGAGGCGAGGTGGGTGGCAGGAGGAGCAGTAGGAGGAATAGAAGGAGAGACATGTGCAGCCGGCATGGGGGTAGCAGCACTGGTGGCGGGGCAGCAGCAAGGGCAGCAAAGGCAGCAGGAGAAGTAGGACTGGCAGCGGAGCCCATCGGAGCCGGGCTAGGAGAGGAAGGAAGACCGGGGTACTTGAGAAGGCAGTATTTGTGAATTAGCAAAATAAGCCCTTGATGCAAGGGAACCGCCCGGGTATGCTTCTGGAACTCCAAAATGGAGCGCTCAAGAGAGTTTAAAAGATAATGAGGGAAGCAAACCAATCTATTCCTACGGAAGTGGTTTAAAAAGATGAGATGCTTAGCTGGGACAGTAACAAACCTACCTTCCAAGGAGATGAAACGAATCATCATGCGAGTGACTTCATCAAACGGTGATGGAATTGAGCTTACAAGCAGACCCGCTGTGCTAAAAATAAGCTTCTCATCTTCCTCCACAAATCTTCTTTCTTCAGTTTCTTTGATAACCCTTTTGTTGAAGAAGCGGTACCCATCAGCCGAGACCAGTCACTTCAAAGCAATGAGCTCTTCATTGACAAGAATTTTCTGTCCCCCATAGTCGACAGTCCTCTCTTTCCACTCCTTAGCAAAGCGTACTGAAATACTTTGATCATGTCCTTGCACCCTTTCAACAAAGCTGGTGAAGCCGCCTATGCTGAGAATGTTCCAAAGCTCGGTGTTTTCCTTCCAATCGGGGTCCGCGCACGGCTCAATTTGACAGGGAGGTCCTCCCATCTTCTCTGTGGTGTGCGCAGTTATAACAAATTTAATGAATGCGGCGGCGTGAAGAACGATTCGTTTCTTCTTGTTGAAGATCGCATAAGACTAGGAACTGTAGCCATTGGTCTTCTCACGAACGGCTGCGTAATTGCTGAACTGAGCCTGCGGGAAGTCACGTGTGAAAACCCTTTCCCTGTCAACAATCACTTTGTAATTATCATCGGTTTTCGTGGAGTTTGGCATCCGGATATCAACAGCCGTTGTACCTCCCGCGTGCGTGATTTTCAAATCTGGATGACTCCACTTGAAGTTTCTTAAATAGATCTTGCTATTATTTGAAAAAGATATTATTTGCCTCGCCATATAGAATAAAGCAGCACGTGTGAAAGAATTGATGATTTTGATTTTCCTCCAAAGATTAAGGCTTATCTCTAGAGATTGCTTGCTTGTGAAGATCCGCATGGATGCTGTTGTGAAGCTGATTAGGGATACTATCATTATCCCAGACAGTAAAATTTATATTAATGCCATAATTGGCCAGTGCATCCGCCAGATTGTTGCCTTCCCTGTAAGTATGTATGATTCTGATACTATTGAAGGTGTGGCAAATGCTTATGGATTCAGAGATAAAGTCTTTAATACTCCAACTGGGAGATGAGGACTGATTAAGAAGCTTAATGATATTAAGGGAGTCCCCTTCAACAATAAGGTTCTGAATATTTTGAGCCCGTGCAACTCTCAAGCCCCAGAGAGCAGATAGTGCTTCGGCAAAATGATTGGTTTGAATTCCCATTTTTCCAGCATAAGCAGCAATCAAATTACCTTTGTGGTCTCGTATTGCTCCTCCTCCAGCTGCTGTCCCAGGGTTTCCCTTAGAGGCACCATCAAAGTTCAGCTTGTACCAATTAGAGTCAGGAGGATGCCATTTAATCAAAGATCTATCTACACTATTCCCAGGGTTGCTCCAATTTCCAATGTGCCAATTAGATAAAATGTGCTCTTCATTCTCAGGATAACACTTGTTCTTGGGGGGTTTAAATCTGGCCATGTCCTCTTTGATACCTTGAGAAATTTTGCCAATACTGATTTTATAATTCTGCTTCTTATTTCTGAAAATGATATTATTTCTGTCCTTCCAAATCCTCCAGATTAAGTGTGGGATTGCTAATTTCCAGATTCTTTTGATAGCACAATGTCTGAATGGTGGGTTCCATTGATTCCATAGCTGATTAAGGTTCTTCGGCAACACCCAAAGAGCATCAAATTTAGAAAGAACAAAGCTCCAAATTCTATTGGCATAAGCACAATGTATGAACAGATGACTAATGTCTTCATAGTCATTCCTACAAAGGTGGCACCAATTAGGAATTATAAATCCTCTTCTCATCAAATTGTCAGTGGTGAGAATTCTACCTCTGATGGCCAGCCAAAGAAAAAAATTTATTTTGGGGGTTAACTCAGGCATCCAGATCTTGTTCAGTTAAAGTCGATTGGTTACTGTGAGAAAGATTGGTATAACCAGATTTGACTGAGTATTTCCCATCTTGTGAATTGCTCCAAACCAGCTCATCCTTGGAATTCAGCTGACTTAAAGGGAAGAGGTCTAAGAGCCATTGTTAATAATAGTGTAAAAATATAATTTATTTTATTTTTAAATATTCATAACATAATTTATAGTTTCATTATGGATGAAACAAAGATGTCATTAATGATCATAGTACATTATGGAAAAATAGTACAATGTAAACTACATTATATTAATAATGTACCTTGCAACATAAGTCATTCAATTCATTCAAAAGACGATCAAATGAGATTAAGTGAACCTTTCAAAAGAATAATAAACTTATGATATTAAGACCTATACCAATTTGGAGTGATTGGATCATTTAAATATGAGATATGGTTAAATTAAACATTTTGAATGATAACATTAAGTTGCGATAAATCGATAAGAGGTACCAATAAAGGATAGTAACTCAATAAGTTATTATAAACCAATATTGTGAATAGGAAAACATGTTATGAAACTCAAGCGTTGACTTTTCAAGTCACCTTGCCAATTTACCTTCTAATTTTAACTTCTACTTTTTTTCCTTTCTACCTAGTGAATCATTTTTCGAGGAATATTGAGTAATTACCTAATTATTGAAAAAAACATCTTTATATTTCAAATTCTGAATTTGGAAAATAATTTGTAATTTACATGCAAATTGACCTCAACTTTGGAAACCCAAAATACAAAGAAACTAGAGTATTTCGGGTTTAGGGTTTCATTTGTAAATCACATGTAAATTGTAACATGAAACCTAAACCCTCAAGTGTATTTTGGGTTTCAAGTTTTGATTTTGAATTTACAAATTGACTTCCAAAACCCAAAATACAAAGGACATAATGCATTTTGGGTTTCGGGTTTACAATTACAAATTACATGTAAAGTTGTTATTGATCCCTAAAACCCAAAAAAGTTACAAAAGGGAGGTCAACTTTTGACAACCATTCACCATATTAAATGCCACCAACCCACAAGTGTCATATACGTGTAATTAATGCACCATTTTTTAATTTAAGGTTGGAATCTATACATCATTTTCACCAAAAATTTGTGTGCCAAACTTGCTAATAACCCACCAACTTCTAACCATACTTTTCACAACTTATCAGACATTTTTCACATTTTTTCCTTTGACCCATAAGATTTTTGGGTATGATATAGCATTTAAATGATTTTTCTAAGTTTTATGTAATCATCTGAGGATTTTTTTCCAATTTTTATTGATTACTTTCAAGGTTTTCTTGTTTGGTCAACTTTTTAGCTTTTTTAGGTTTCTTCCTTGTCTTTAGTTTTAGTGTCCTTGTTAGCCCCTTTTCTTAAATTATTTTGGTTTGTGTGAGTTGAGTTTTTAGATTTAAAAATTTCTCAAAGAATAGGGATTTTTACAAGTCACAAGTTGGAAGTTGAAAATTGCAAAACAAGAGTCAAGTTCTGCCCAAATCTACTTCGAGAGGTAGAAGATTTATTTTCAAAACGAGTCCACTCAAGAACAGATCAGATTTTGAAAATTGAAAAACTAGTCTTGAGTTCCACTCGTGTGAAAAATCAATAGTTCAAGGTTATAAAGCAAATGCCGAATTCCACCCAATCTATCTCAAAATTTGTGGATCATTAAACAAGTCTTAAGAACCACCATAGACCATTTCGGATGTTTGAGGTTATAAAACAATTTTCAACTTCGCACTATGTTTTGGGAGTCTGTTGTTGGTTTTGGAAACCTACTTCCACAACACTATTAGGTTATTCTAGGGATTTTTCATATGTTTTTTCCAAATCAAATGTATAAATCTTCATCAAATGGAAAAGGGAAAATGAAGTATAGTTTCTAAGGGTTTTCTCACTCTTCAAGTATCATGTTAGACCTTGACAATATTAGTGATACGATCTTGGTCACATTGACTTATCAAAATTTTGGGAAAGAGTTAAGGCTCAATCTAAGTCTACTTAGATCAAGAGCATTTATGATAGTGTAGTTACCACAGTTATTGTTTTTACACCTTCTATGTAATTCTTAGAATTTTTACTCATAGTAGGAGCACACTATGGCTCGTGAGTCCCCGACGGTAAATATCAAGATGGAACAATAATAGTAAAATTAGACACTAACTACATCGAGGAATTTCTCAAGCTCCCGATGTCGAGGAATATGCATCAATGTCATCCAAAACATCCATTGAACATTGGAAAGGAAATTCATATTCTTACATTAAGGTCCTTAACAAAAGTTACCTCAAAATCCAAATTCAATGGTAACAAGATTCCCAAAAGCTGTTCTCTCTCATTATTCATATAGGAAGTCAATGATCTAATCACATTGTTAAGCAGAGTAGTAGGACTTCCTTCTTCGAAATATTTTCAAGAATGGATGTATTAATATATTTCCACTATTCACAATAACATTGATCTCGTCTAATGGGAGGAACATCATCAGTGATGTAATAATCATCCAATTCTTTGGACGGACTACAAACCATGGACAACTTTTACATGATTTCTTATCTCGTATATGTCATAGAAGGAATGAAAAATTATCCTCCATTGGAATTTATTGGTTAAAGGAACTGATCCCAAATTTATGATTTTTATCATCACCTAACAATGAAATAAGGATCAAATAATTTTAGGAGAGAAAATGTTGCCTTTTTATTTTCCCTCATGTGTATCTTTGACGGAGAACTTTATAATCACAAAATATTGGATAGTGCATGGAATTTAGTTAGGATTTAGGGGTATATATTCCTACAATTCCCCACTTTCACATACATCGAGTAGAAAAATTTTCAGGTGCTCCCTACAAGCTACCAATATTCCCTATAGATAAATGGGTTTTAATAGAATTGGTCTGACAATTGCTCCACCTCTATAAGTATCAACAAAGCGGGAATAAGATGGGAGTTTAATTCATTGTAAGTTTGGGCCAATACATATGTGAATCACCATACAAAGAGAAAAATATCGAGGGTGAAATGTGACAGATGACAATCAAAACCTATCACCCACAAGTCAAATTTGATTTCTAGGGTGTTTTTGGTGGAATTGGACAAGCTGGTGTCCATATATAACAACCGAAGATTTTTGGATTGATTATAGGGATGAAGTGGCCGTATGTGAAAGAGATTATTGTAGGCTAACTCTGGAGGAGGTAACCAAGTATGGTATCACATATTTTTTGGAAGGCCTCTATGATTATGAAGAAATATTGGATCCTATTTACACACAAATGAATTTAAAATATCAACCACTTCCTTCAACCAATTAGCCACTTCTAGAATGTAAATTCTCTAAGGATCTTGCAGTTGTAAAATTATTTACCGGACCCCTAATGGTTTATTTCATTGAGAATCCCACCTAAGGTTTTAGAACAAGCCATAACTCAAGTAAAAATAGTGGTGGGAAACCCTATCACTATAAGAGGAGAAAATCCCACTCCCAAGCCTTGTAGAATCAAGTTTGTAAGTAAAGGTGTTGGATATTCTTCTTCTATTACTTCTATAGAAGTAATAAATTTGAGTGTGTCTTCATCTTCCACCACCCAACTGTTGCAATATCCTCCACCTCCTCCTCCTTCCCCATTTTTGGTTCCAACTCCTCCTCCACCTTTCACACTTCCTCTACTCACAAATTTTGTTCCTTCTCTTCCGATCTCCCCGAATCTCACTTTCACTACTTCCTCTCCTTCCATGGCTAAGGTATTTTCCTCCCTTCCTTCCCTCTCATCTGAGGATAACTTGTATTTGAGTTCTCCTCTAAGGACTCCTCTTCCCTAGCAGTTTCTTTCCACTTCTTCTCTCATCACTCTTCCTGTTTCATCCATTCATGTAGCTATCTTTTCCATTCCTTCCCGCTTATCACTCATTCACCACTCATGCCCTTTTAACACCATGTATTTTTTCCTTTTTCATCATCTTAGTAATTTATTTATTCTTCCACTCCTTCCAGGATGAGTGGGAATACCCAAAAAAAAGAATAAAAAGATACCTATTGTTGATGATTTTGATCTTAGCACCTTAGATCTAACTCCTTGATGCCAATAAAAGAAGAAAAGGTCATTTCTATCCTATTGGTTGATAAATCATGGGAAATATTTGTTGAGATCATGACACCAATTACAAAAAAATATAAAGAAGACATCATGGTAGTATATTATCAGATTTCCAAGATCTCTCTGGGAAAATCCACTCATGAAGGAGCCAAGAAAGATGTTGATTGCTCTCAACAACCTTCTAGAAAAAAATGATAAAGATAAGGTTATTAAAGATGAGATGAAGAGAAAAGTGAAACAATTAACAACCATCCTTCACAATATCACACAACCTAGTCATTCTACTACTCTTGTGATATCAACAAGCTTTGACGCTACTTCTTTCTCTATTGTTGAGAAAAATTGGACAACAAGGGAAGGAAGTTGGAGTTTGATTGAATGTATGATCGGGAAGGAAAATAGGTTATCAAAGATGTCATTGTATTGTACAAAAATATTGATCTAGAAAAAGATATGGTGAATAATATGTATGATATTTTGAGAGAAGAGTGTGATAATTAGGAACTCACTTTGGAGGCTTGGAGAGAGGTACAAAATGTTAAATCCGATCTTCTCCTCGAGAGAAGGGATAATTGATGACTCTTCTAAACTCTTTAAATATAATGAGTCCATTGATTTCTACATCTCAATGCTTAAGGAAGTAACCCTTAAATTAACTGATTGAAGATATGAAGGGATTGGCAGCCTTGATGATATTACTGATGAATTTGATAAGATCCATTGCAGATTTCAAGATGATGATCCTGGTGTACTCTTATCAAAATTCATTGTTTATTAATTCAAGATCTTGGTCGAGGAGGATACTATAGTCACCCAATATTTTGGCCTTAAAACTATTAACATGTTGGTGATGTATCAATTTTTTTATCCAACTTCAGAAAATCATAAATTGAGTCAAGAAATTTCCTAAAAAACTGAACCGAATAGCTGACACTACCGAGGTCTTAAATTGCTATGTGTGTGGACCTGATGATAAAGAAGCACAAGAAATCATCAAATGATTTCTTTATTATTGGAAAAATAAGGTTGGAGAGGAAATTGAAGGAACTAATACAGATCAGGTTACACAGGTAAAAATTAGTGTCAGTCCCTCGCTGATTTTTCCTCCATCACTTTCATTTTTTACATAGTTCTCTAGCCACATTCCACAATTTTAAAATGCAAGTTTGACCGGTCAAAGTTGCACAACCTCCTAGCTATTTTTGAGGAGGACCTTTTCCATAATTATAAATGCATCCTATTTTTAGAATGTAATTAGTTAAGAAGAGTAGCTAATATTTCTCAACCTTCTTAGCTATATATAGGAGGATGCATTATGTATTTAGGGAATTTTTATCTATTGTATAAGGAGGATCTACCCTTTTGAGCACTTGTATATAGGCTTAATCCTTAATATTATTTATTTAGAACTGATATTTAGCCTTCTTCCACTTCTATGTGTTGTGTATATTGATGGTGAATTTTTTAATTCTCGAATCTTTCTTTCCTTGTACTTGTATAATCCATTTTTACTTTAAAATTAAGTTAATTCTTCTCTTAACAAGTTGTATGTTGTGTCAAACAAATCTTGTCTATGATAGTTATTGAATTGAATATGAATCCATTCTGTTATGGGTTATGTTTCTAAAATTCACACATAGTACTAATGTTAAAGGGAATAGATATGAATTTGTGCACGTTATTATCCTTCTATTGAATATTATGGGCTTATATGAGAGGATGATTTAATTCCTTAACATTTGGTGCATCACCACTTTCTCTTATTCCAGTTATCTTTCTTCCATTTTCTTAGAAAAGAGTTGAATAGTTATAGTTTATTTCAAGTAAATATTAGTTTACAACTTGGTCTTTTATCGATACACATATTTTAGTAGGAATCCATACTTTTCCATAGGTTCATCCCAAATATCCAAGGTCATGTTGCATTGGATCATCTAACGATCTGGGTGGGTGTACGATCTAAATGACAACAAATTTTGGAATGCCCAGTGGGGGGGGAGAGATAAGAGTCATTACTTCTCTTAACATTTTCATTAACTAAAGTACTTGGTGACTCCATATCTCTATCTTTCAAATAAAATTGCATACATGCATAGAATTCAAACAAGGGATTCTTCACAAAAATGGAATGAGTGTATCACTGATCTCTCTTTATCACCACCTAGAAAAAAATAAGGGGGAGCTACATCATCTTATTTTAAATCTCATTCAATTCCTACCTTTGGAAGTTTTCCCCACCAATAGGAGATCAAGAACAATTTTTGTAATGGTGGTAAGGAATCAAGTCTTCCCTATGTTTAATGGTGATATCCATCTTGTTCTCACTCAACGCGATACCATACTTATATCAGCTCTAAAAATCATATCATTCTCCACCGATGAAAGTAATGTTACTTTAATAGAGCATATATAATATGTTTTTAATATTTGTTCATTCCATAATATTACAGAAGATAATGTTGTGGTTAGGATTCTCACCACCTCTCTAAAAGGAAAAGTTCTCCAATAATACTAAGGATTGTAACCCAAATCCATACACAATCGGGAAGAATTGGGGAACGATTTTGTAAATATTTTAATATTAAAAGTGATTATTTGTCCCTCATGGAACAATTGACTACTATTAAAAGAGATCCTCAAGAATTCATGGGAGATTTCAAATTCTATTTTCAAAAGACATGGAATAGGATTCCACCACTGATTAAGCCCTCTTTAAATAACACATTTTTGTATTACTTTCGGGATTTGAATAGTGACATGGTGGTTATGGTCCAATCAATGGGAAAAACAACTCTCCAAGACTCTTACGATATTTCCATACAAGCTAAATAATTCTTATTCTACAGAAATAGTAGCATCTAATACATGATCAAAGAAGAGAGTGATAGAAGGAGAACTATCCAAATTTTACTAGGATTATACTTCCTAGTCTCATCTATAAGAATATGTGAACAAATATTTAGTAAGTAGACCATCAAGTCTCATGCTAGTCAAGTTGTAAGAAGAGAAAATCAACCCAACACAAAAACACCAAATTCCATACTTCAAAAGGAGGACGTAACAATAGTGAAAGCTCAATCTAAATTGGGAAGCATTCCCTTTAGCATAGTAGAGAAAATGAAAAATACAAAGTTCAATATAACTATATGGGACAAAATTTCTATTCCTTCACAAAGGAATCTACTGCATGAAGCTTTCAAGATTTTTAGTGCACCAAGTGAAGTGGAAAATCAATTTCCATGTAATTCTACTAGCTTGTGCTAACCTGAGGGGGGACTCTGCTACAACTAATAAGCCACCTCCTTTTTACATCTTTCCAATCATTGGTAAGCACCTTTCACACAACCTGTTGTATGATTGAATCGGTGATAGTAGCTTTGTAATGCCTAAGAAAATTACTTATGTATTAGGTATTCAATATATATCGGTAACCAAGGAGTTGTTCAATTGGATGAGACTATTGTTCAAACTATTGGGTCGATAAAATATTTGAATTTTACCATTCATGCATACCCAAGCCTATCAATTACCCAGGACACATCTATCATCGATCTCCTACTTTATTTTCCATATGCCTCTCTAGAGATTTCAAAGCCAAGATGGGTGAATATTTTTATGTTGATTGGTCACACATGTTCCTTAGAACCGGGTACAAAACTAAGGTAACCATAAAAAATGAGCCAATCTGTAAGGACTATGTCGAACGTTATACCTCAAGTGCCAACAATATGAATTGCGGTTTGCATGACCATGAGGAAGATATTGAATATCATGAATCCATTACTACTATTGAAGAAATTCCAGATATCTCACTTGATGATTGAGGAGTTGAGATTTAGTTTGATTTATATGTCTAAGATTTGGAACATACCACATTAGGGACTTATTGTATTCATGAATAAGGGGAAACTATACATAATCTTATCAAATCCCAATATGATCTTGAAGGATTGTGGAAACTTTTATTTATGTCTCATGGAGCATAAATTGTGTCGATGTCAGTGTTATGATGTTTTCCCACAAGATAAGAAATATTTCTTATTTTTCAGGGCTTCACTTCAGCTACACCAATAACATATCCAAATATAAATCATTGGTACATGGAATTCAATTGGCTCTTAAAAGAGGAATCAAGGCATTTGCAGTTTTGGAGATAGTGAACTCATAGTGCATCAAGTTAGATCTTGGAGTGAAGAAAATAATATATTTTGAATTCTTATAAAAATAGAGTATGGTACTTCATCAAGGGTTTTGAATATTTTTTCACTCATGTGGTTCCTAGGAATAAAAACCAAGATGCGTATAGGCTTGCGAATGTATGATCTCAATATGACATTCTTAACAACATTATGAAAGAAAAAATCTAGTAAGTTAAACTAGTTATAAGGCCGAAGTACCAAATAACACAACTAATTAGAAAGTATTCGACGGTGACTAAGTAGATCATCCTATTCCTTCAATAAGAAGTTAAATTCTCATCAAGGAATCGATGAGGTTACAAGAAAGTTACGATGATTAAATTATCCATCCGAGAAATAATAAGTTACTAAAGGGTTTGGTCACTCTATAATATATCTTCAATTTAAATGATCAATTTAAAAGGAAAAAACTAACATGACCATCGGGAATATGATTTTGAATAGGTATAAGTTTTGGAAGATAAGTACTTGAAGATTGGAAAGGTATGTACCCCAGATGATAAGAAAAAAATCAGCCTTTTCAAGAGTACAATGACATATTTGCTTGGAGTTACAAATATATCAAGGGATTTGATCAAGGTCTAGCCTAACATAGCATTGAACTTGACCCTAATGCTAATACGATTAGGAAAAAACATAGAATAGTCAATCCTAAGATTAAACCCTTGATGAGGAAAGAACTCTAAAAAAATATCAAATCCAACATTATTTTACCAATCAAGCATTCCTCATGGGTGGCCAACCTAGTTCCAATAAGGAATAAAATTGGGGAAATAAAATTATGCATGGAATTTAGGTATCTCAATAAAGCTTATCTTAAGGACCAATATCCTCTCCCATCCATGGAACAAATTCTCCAAACCATGGTGCAAGAATAAAGATTTTCATTTTTTGATTGATATTTTGGTTATAACCAAATACTTTTCAAAGAATCAAATCAATTTGAAATTCATTTCACCACCAAGTGAGGCACATTTGCCTATAATAAGATGTCATTCATATTGTCTAATATTGATGCCACCTTCCAATGAGCTATGGACATGACCTTCAAGGTAATCATCAATGATACAATCCTTATATACCTTGATGATATAAATATGTATTATAAGCATGAACATGAGAATATGGATCACATGAAGAAAGTTTTTAATAGGTGGGAATTCAACATTTCTTTGAACCTTAAAAAATCTCTTTTGTCCACCAAGACAAATTGTTGGTGCATATTGTTTAAGCAGAAGGAATTTAAATTGACCTAGAGAGGATATGTTCTATATTTTCCATTTCTCTTCTAAGCCACAAGAAAGGTCTCTAAAGTTTCTTGGGGACTATCAACTTTGTAAGGAGTTTTATACCTTAGTTTTCTACCTTGGCCAAGCCACTCACCACTATTTTAAAGAATAACATACCATTTATCTTGACCAAAGGGGTAAGAATAAATTATAGGATATTAAGCAAACTATTTCTCAAGCTCCCACATTGGTGAATCATGATTATGAAAAAGAATTCATCCTCTATGCCTTCGTAAGACTAGAGAACATCTCTAAGATTTTGACCCAACAAAATAACAACCTAATGGAACATCGATTGTCTTATTTAGTCAAGTTATCAAGGATTATGAATTGACATACTCTTTCATTTAGAAACATGTTGTTGTAGTCATAAGGGCATTAAATAAATTTCAGCATATGATATCCAATAAAAACATCTAGTTGATGGTATCACATCCAGATGTGAAGGAATTTCTGTTGAATAAGGATATAAATGAAAAGAGATCCAAATGGATTGGCAAGATCATGGAGTATGATGTTCATATTAAGGTCACCGAGTTGGTGAGAGGAAATGGGTTGTGTCACCAACTTGCTTCATTTTTGGAAGCAAAAGAAGAGTGTAACCAAGTGCTACACTACTATCACACAAATGATATTCACATGCCTACCAATTGGATGTGCCATATGATAAATTTTTACAATTAAGTGAATACTCACCACATCTAAACAGAGACCAAAGAAGGAAATTTAGGATTCAAGCGATTACTTATGTTCGTATCGATGATGTTCTCTTCAGAAAGGACCTAAATAGAGTTCTTCTTAGATGTATCTACCCATACCAAGTTGAAAAATTACTTGAAAATATTTATAATGAGCTATCAAGAAGTCATTACTTCAAATATTGATTAATTACCTAAGTCTTGAAAAATTCCTTTTTATTTTGGATCCTAGGTTCAGGAAATAATTTCAAATTTACATGCAAATTGATCATCGATTTGAAACCTAAAATACAAAGAACCTAGACTATTTCGTAACCTAGACTATTTCAGGTTTTGGGTTTTAATTTACAAATTACATGTAAATTTCAAAGTGAAACTCGATCCTAAAACGTGACCCCTCAAGTGTATTTTAGGTTTCACTTACGATTTGCAATTTACATGTAAATTGAAAATTGACTTCAAACTCGAAATACAAAGGAAATAGTGCATTTTAGGTTTCATGTTTACAATTGCAATTTACATGTAAAGTTGAAATTGATCCCCAAAACACAAAACCCGAAAGAGTTGCAAAAGGGAGGTCAACTTCGATGACCAATAAATGTATTAAATGCCAAAACCCACACATGTCATATAAGTGTAATTAATACTCCTTTTTTCTATTTAATTTCATAATTTACATGCCATTATCACTTGACAATTTATATGTCGAACTTGCTGAAAACCCCAACTTCAATCAATTTTTTTGTAACTTCTCAAAAAAATTCACATTTGTTCCTTCGACTCACCATATTTTTGGGTAAGATATAGCATTTAAATGATTTTTTGCAAGTTTTATGTCATCATATGAGGCATTTATTCCATTTTTATTGATTTATTTCGGGGTTTTCTTGTTTGGTTATGCTTTTAGCTTTTTCAAGGTTTCTTCCTTTTATTTAGTTTTAGTGTCCTTGTTAGCCCCTTTTCTTTACTTTTTTTGGCTTGTGTGAGTTAAGGCTTCAGATCTAAAGTTTACTCAAATAACGGGAATGTTTACAAATCACAAGTCGAAGTTGACAATTATAAAACAAGAACCGAGTTCCACCTGGATCTACTGCGGAGGTCAACGATTACATTACAAAATTTGAGTCCCTCTCAAGAATAGATCGGAGATCGGAAATTATAAAATAAGTCTTGATTTTTCTTAGGTGTAAAATCAGAAGTTCAAGGTTACAAAACAAGTGTTGACTTCATCCCAATCTATCTCATATAATTCGGGCATTGTTAAACAAGTATTAAGATCCTCCATAGACCATTTTGGGAGTTAGAATTTGTAAAACAACTTCTAACTTCCACACTATGTTTTCAAGATTATTTTGTTTTTCAAAACCTACTTCCTTAACCAATATTAGGTTCCTCCATGAATTTTTTAGAGGTTTTTTCCAAAGAAAATGTCCGGATCTTCATCAAAGGGAAAAGGGAAAATGAAGTACAATTTTCAAGGGGTAGCTCCCCTTCAAGTATCACTTCAGACCTCGAAAATATTAGAGATCTTGATCTTGGTCACATTGACTTATCAAAATTTTGGGAGAGATTAGAGCTCCATCTAAGTCTACTTCGATCAAGAAAATTTATGATAGTGGAATTTCCTAGCTACTACCTTTCCACCTTCTATGTAATTCCCATAATTTGTACTCATGGTAGTGACACACTATGATTTAGTCCTGTATGGTAAAACATCAAGAAGGAATAGTAGTTATCAAATTAGACATCGAATACTTTGAGGACTTACTCAAAATCCTTGATGTTGAGGGGTATGCATCAATTTTTTCCTAGAACATCTATTGATCATTGGAAAGGAAATTTAGATGCTTACATAAGGTCCTTAACAAAAGTTACCTCTCAAATCCAAATCCAATAATAAGTATATTCCCAAAAAATCATTCCTTTCTTAGACTTCATACAGGAAGCCAATGATCTAATCAAATTGTTGAGCAGAGTATTAGGACATCCTTCTTCAAAATATTTTCAAGAATGGGTGTATCAATATATTTCCACTATTTGTAATAATGTTGATTTCATCCGATGGGAATAACACATCAGTAATGTCATACACACCCAATTGCTAGAGGTCCAAACTATGGGAAACTTCTACATGACTTATTATCTTGTATATGCCACAACAGGAATGAGAAATTATGCTAAATTGGCCATCCATTGGTTTAAGGAACCAATCATAAATTTATGATTTATATCCTCGACTCGACAATGAAAGAAGGATCAAAACACTTTAAGAGAGTAAACAATGCCTTTTTCTTTGCCCTCATGTGTATCTTTGACATATAACTTTACAATAACATAATATTAGATACTGCATGGAATGTAATTAGGATTTGGGGGTGTATCTTCCTACAATTCCCAACTTTCACATACATCGAGTAGGAGGATTTTCGGTACTCCATACAATATACCAAGATTCCTAAAGATAAATGGGTTTTAATGGAATTGGTATGAAAATTTCTCCACCTCCATAAGTATTAGTAAATCATGTATAAGACGGGAGTTTAGTTCCTGTAAATTTTGGTCGATACATATGTGCAACATTATATAAATCCAAAAATTTCAAGGTTGAGATGCTTAAGATGAAGATCAAAACCTATCACCCACAAGTCATCTTTGATAACTAGGGTGTAGTTGGTAGAATTGTACCAATTGTTCTCCATTTCTTGTAATTGGAATATATTTGGATCGATTATAGGGATGAAGTGGCCATATGCGAAAGAGATTATTACATGTTAACTATGGAGGAGGTAACCAAGTATAATATCACGAGACATCCTAGAAGGCCGTCATGATGATGAAGAATTATTGGATCATGTTTACACATAAATGAATGTAAAATATCAATGAATTCCTTTAATCAATTTTTCACTTCGAGAATGTACGGTCTCAAAGAGCACGCAATGAACATTCTTAATTAGATCCACCAATTGTTTCTTTCATTAATAATCCCACCCAATATTTCAGAACAAGCCATAAATTAAGCACAAATGGTGGTCGGCCACCCTATCACTACTTGAGGAGAAAATCCCACTCCCAAACCTTGTAGAATCAAGTTTGTAAGAAAAGGTTCTAGAGCTTATTTTAGTATTTCTTCTATATAAGTGATAAATATGAGTGTGTGTCCATCTTGCACTACCCAAGTGTTGTATTATGCTCCTCCACCTCATCCTCCACCTTTCACTCTTCCTATACTCACATCTTCCATTTCATATCCTATAATCTCCTTGACTCTCACTTTCACTACTTCCTCTCCTTCCATGGCTTAGATATTTTCCTCCCTTCCTTACCTCTCATCTAAGGACAACTTGAATCTGATTTTTCCTATAAGGAATTCTCTTCCCTAGTAGTTTCATACCACTTCTTCTCTCATCACTCTCCTTATTTCGTCCATTCATGTAGTTATCCTTTCCATTCCTTCCCCACTTGTCACTCCTTCTTTGTCACTTATGACTGTAACAAAAATGACCCTTTCATCACCATGCCCTTCTACCACCATGATTTCTTTGCCTTTTTCATCCTCTTTGAAGTTGATTTCTTTTTCCACTCCTTCCTTGCTAATTAGGAAGACCCCAAGGTAGAAACAAAATATACCTATTGTCGATGATTTCAATCTCACCACCTTGGATCTAACTCCCCGACACCAATAAAATAAGCCAAAGGTCATTTATCACATATTAGTTGATCAATCAAGGGAAATATTGGTTAATATCATGACACCAGCTGTAGAAAAAGAATACATTAGAACAATAGAATATCATATTTCAATATCTCTCTGAGAAAATCCACTAATGAAAGAGCTATGAAGGATGTTCGTATTTCTCTCATAAACCCTCTCAAAAAAATTGCTAAGGATAAGGTTACTAAAGATGAGTTGAAGAGAAAAATGGAACAATTAATGGCCATCCTTCACAAGATCACACATCCTACGAATTATACTACTCTTGTGATATGAACAAGCTTTGACACCAATTGCTTCTCTATAGTTGAGAAAATTAGACAAGTGTTGGAAGTTGGATCTTGGATTAAATGTTTGATCCAAGAAGGAAATCAGTTATCAAATATGTCTTAGTATTGTACAACGAACTTGATCTAGAAAATATATTGTGACTAAGATGTAAAATATTCTTAGAGAAGAGTTTGATCATTGGGAACTCACTCTGGAGGCTTAGAGAGAGGTACGAAATGTTAAATCCGATCTTCTCCTCGGAGAAGGGATCATTGATGACTCTTCAAAACTATTTGAATACAATGAGGCCATTGAGTTCCACATCCAAATGCTTAAGGAGGAAACCTTGAAATTAACCAATGGAAGAAATGAAGGGATTGATGGCCTTGATGATATAACTAATGAATTTGATAAGATCCATTGCAGATTTTAATATGACGATCTTAATGTACTACCAATAGAAAACATTTTTGCTGAATTTAAGATCTTAGTCGAGGAGGATACTTGAGTGACCCAATATTTTAGTATTGAATATATTAATAGGTTGGTGTTGTATCAAAAAATTTAGCCAACTTCAGAAAATAATAAGTTGATTCAATGAGCTTTCGGAAAACTAAACCAAATAGTTGACTCCACCAAGGTTACGAATCATTATGCATGTAGATCTCGATTATAAAAAAGTATAAGAAATCATCAAATAATTTATTGATTATCACTAGAAACAAGCTAGAGTGGAAATTGAAGGAACTGATATGGATTAGAGCACATAGGAAAAGAGTGGTTCACTCCCACCGGTGAGGTTTCCTCCACCGATGCCATTTTTTGCACAATCCTCGAGACATAGTCCGTTGTTTTAAATTACAGATTTGACCAGTCAAAGTTGCACAATTGCCTAGCTATTTTTAGGAGTACCTTTTTCATAGTTGTAAATGCATCCTATTTTTTAGAATGTAATTATTTAAGAAGATTAGCCAATATTTCTTAACCTTCTTAGCTATATATAAGATAATGCATTATGTATTCAAGGATTTTTGATCTATTGTATAAGGAGGATCTTCCCTTTTGAGCACTTGTATATAGGCTTAAGCCTTAATATTATTTATGTAGAACTAATATTTAGCCTTCTTCCACTTCTATGTGTTGTGTATATTGATGGTGAATTTTTTACTTGTGAATATTTCTTTCCTAATACTTGCATAATCCATTTTTACCTTCACATTAAGCTATTATTCTCTTAGTAAGTTGTATGTTGTGATAAAAAATATTGTCTAAAATAATTATAGAATTAAATATGAATCCCTTCTGTTATTATTTAAGTTTCTAACCTCCATACAAAGTACTTTTGTTATGAGGAAAAAATAGGAAGTTATGCATGTTATTATCCTTTTATTGAATATTGTGTGCTTCGCATGAGTTGATAATTTTGTTTCTTAACTATTGGTGCAACACCACTTTCTCTTATTCTAATTATCTTTCTTCCTTTTCTACGAAAATAGTTAAATAATTATAGTTTATTTCAAGTAAATCTTATTTTTACAACATGGTCTTTTATTAGATGCACATAGTTTAGCGGGAAGTTAATTTTTTTGGAGGTTCATCTCAAGGAGCCAATGTAGAATACCTTGAGTATGTTCCCATGTTGCACTAATCATCTAACAATCTAGTGGGTGTGTGATCCAAGTGATAGCAAAATATAATATACTATAGTAAAAATGTACCAAAATATAACAATTAGTGTAAATGAAGTGTGGGTGTTATGACCCATAATTCCAATCGATAGAACCCTATCTGTACCATCTTAGGATGGCTACAAGAAGGGTAGTGAGTATGTAATAATGTAATTCAATATGTGGTCATTATTTTTCCCATAGGGATCCTAAGATGGGACTGATAATGTCCTCTCAAATAGAATGGTGAATCCTAGTTCCTACTTCTTTGAAACATAAATTAAATTTCTTAAACAATGGAATTAAGATCAATATAACCAAGTAGAGATAGTTTTGTGGTGACAAAGAAAATTTTCGTTGACTTGTGTGTAATCAAAAACCTAATCTTGCATTTCTAACTTGAAAACTTGGCCAAGTAGTGTAGCTAAATAATTACACTGTCTTTTCACCATACTCCTAATCTGTAGTATAGGATGCCAGATGGATTGACTCTTGTATATTTTCTAGGTTGATACAAAAGAGTTGCACATAGTTCTGAAGACCTGTTAAAAGGTTTTAACCAAAAGTATAAAAGTTATACTTATTCGAGAAGAGTGAAGATAAGGGGATTGAGTAGATCTAATTGACCCTTACAATCGCACATGCTTTTGTTTTTATATTATGGATTGTAAACATTTAATTATGCTGGATTTTAATTACTACAAGATAGAAATCATTGAAGGCATTAATTGTGATTAAGGGGTTTATTTTTAAAAAATTCCCTTAATTTGGATGAAGTATAACATGGGTGTTACATTTTGGTATCAGAGCTAAAGGTTATCAAGTGCTTGAATTTAATGGGTTCATGTACGCTAACAAAGCATCTTATTATTGTCTAACAAAATACAATGGTTAGGAGAAGGGTAAATAATGAGGCTAAAAATACGACCCAAAAGCTAGATGAAATACTAAATGTTCTTCAAGACAAATTGAAATCATGTGGCTGCCTTGGAGTAACAGTTATGGGTGAAAACAAAGAAGATGAACTGAAGTTAAACAACCTATAGAAAATGAGGAAGAACAAAATAATCCTAGATATCAGCCAGAAACAAAAGAGCCCACTTAGTAGTAGCTGAAATGTCAAGGGATATCAAATGTATCAATCCACCCAAGTTTGATGGAACAACCTTGGGAAATGAAGATGAAAAATGGTTAAGCTGAATTGGAAAAATATGTTGAGATAAGATGCTTTTTTTGAGGAAAACAAGGCAATTTGGGATGCATTCCAACTCTCCTATGAAGCATCTTCATGGTGTGAAAATTGTAAGATTGACTTAGGGGTTAATACAACTAGTATCACTTATGAACAATTTCAATTCTACTTCCATCAATGTTGGCTACCACATCTATACTTTGACCAAAAATGTCTAAGTTCCAAAACCTAACTTAGGGTAAACCGAGTATGACTGAATATTGGAAAAATTCACCAAATTGCTGAACTATGTATTGTAGCATCAAAAGGATGACAATTTTAGGATATGTAAATTTATTATGGGGTTGAACCCCATTATTAGAGGATAATTAGTTGTGCATGGTCCTTCTACTATGGAAGTTGTATACGAAAAAACCATTAGCAAAAACCAAAAGCTGCAAGAAATCTCTTCTCATAGATATTAAAATCAAAATAAGAGCTTCATCTCATCTTCGCCATTGGCATAAAGAAATACATGGTGGAATAAGGTAGGAAACAAAACAAGGAATGGTAAAAATAACAAAATGGTTAAACTTGTTGCGAGATGCAAAGAGAAATGGTCAGAATAATGATGTAATAAATGATAATAAATTTGAAAATAAAATACCTTTTTTGGATGTTTTAAATGTGGTGGTGACCACTATGCAAATATATTCCCCAAAAGAACCAGGGAAGAATCAAATAGAAGATACATGCTATAGTGGCTAACCACTAGGATAAGAAACAAGATAGTCCCATTAAAGTGCCATGTAAGCTATATGGATTTCCTATTACTTTTTATTTCTCGAAGTGAACCCGGGTGTTTCATTTCTTGTAAATTAGCTCAAAAATGAATAAGCAAGATAGTTACATGAAAAATATATGGATTGTACAATATGAGAAAATGTTGTTCAAACTTTAGACTAATGTATGTTTGACGCAATATTCAAATTACCTAACTTCACCATGGAACATGACCTATACGTAGCTCCTCTAAGGTCATATGACATTATTATAAGTATAAATTAATTGTCCCAACAAAAAGCAACCGTATATTATTTCAAAAATGAATTGAATACCTAGATGATATGCTGAAAATAGAAAGCGTATATGGCATAAAAATGAATTTGTAAGTAAGGTGTATTTTTTCTATGTAGCTTTAAAAGATAAGAATAAGGGATGTATGTTGTATGCAATAAAAAATTTTGATTTTAGTGAGGAAGGTAAGACTTCCTTGGAATATTAGACAACTGTTACAAGAATATAGGGATGTCTTTCTGGAGGAATTACCTAGAAATCCTACTAGATGCAAGTTTTATTTTACTATTGATATAAAACTTGAAACTAGACTGATATCTAAAGCACCATATAGAATGACAACAATTGAATTAGTTGAATTAAAATATCAGCTTCATGAACTATTGTCGAAAGAACTAATTTTACCAAGTGTGTCTCCTTGGAGAGTACCAGTCATCTTCATTAGAAGAAGGATGACATGTTAGGACTATGCATCGATTATCACATACTTAACAAGACCACAATAAAGAATTATAAAGGTTGATGATCCTTTCAATCAGATGCAAGATTCCTCTATCTATTATAATATCAATTTGTGATCTGGTTATCATCAACTTAGGATAAAGGATGAAGACATTCACAATACAACATTCAGAACAAGATACGGGCATTATGAGTTTATAATGTTACCTTTTGGACTCACTAATGCACTAGTTGCATTCATGAACTTAATGAAAAATATTTTTCAAGAATATCTAGATAATTTTTGTTAGTTTTCTTGGATGACATTCTAATTTATTCTAAAAACATGAAATAACACAATGAACACTTGAAAATAGTGTTTGATGTGCTTAGGAAAAGAAAACTATATAGAAAATTTTCAAAGTGTTATTTTTATTATAACAAAGTGTAGTACCTTGGGCACATAATCAATAAGGATGGGATTTTAGTTGATCCATCAAAAATCAAATCCATAATTGAATGGCCAACACCTAGGAATGTACATAAAGTTAGAATATTCATGGAGTTGGATGCATATTACAGGAAATTCGTTAAATATTTTTCTAAAGTGGTTGCACCAATAACCTCTTTATTAAAAAATAAAAAAAAATCCTATGGATTGATAAGTGTGAAATATCATTTAATATACTAAAGGAAAAAATTACCACATCAAATGTTTTAAAGGTTATGGATCCCAATTGAAGTTTCACCATGGTAATTTATGCCTTCGGTGAAGGTTTGGGTGGAATAATTTTACAAAATGATCATGTGATTACCTATGAGAGCATAAAGTTGAATGCGCACAAGCAGAATTATGCTCCCCATGACTTATAACTTACTTCCATAGTTCATGCCTTGTAAGTTTTGAGGCATTACCTTCTAGGAAATCCTTTTGAACCGAAAGTATACCAATTATGGATGAAATATATCTTTACACAACCTAATTTGAATGCAATATAACATAGGTGGCTTGATTTTTTGTCTTCGTAGGATTTTGACATTAGCCATATTAAAGGAAAATAGTTCCATGTGGCTGATGCGATGATTCATATGAAGCATGTTTATGCCATTGTAACCATCAGAAAAACAATTCAAAGATGAAGTAAATAAAAAAATGCAAACCGCTATATATTTCTTTCATGTAAAAAATTATGTTAGCAATATATCCAAATGATAGGAGGTATGACAGTTTTAAGTTTGATAATGGAGTATTGAGATATGACAAAAAAGTTTATTTTCCTTTAGGAAATGACCTTATAACTAAATTCATGAAGGAATTTCATGATGCTCCTTATTTTGGGCATCCCAAGTGAAAAATATGTTGGCTGATGTAAAACATAAATACTTTTATAAAGTAATCAAGAAAGATATGAAAAACTATGTTTCTTATTGTTTGGAGTTTCACAAGTTAAGGTAGAGCACATATATCTTGTTGGTCTGTTGTATCCTCATAGCATTCCACATTACAAGTGGCAAGTAATTAGCATGGATTTCATGCAAGGACTATCATTGCCTAAAAAAGCATGACATAATTTTAGTAATGGTTGACAAATAAACTAAAGTAGCTCACTTAATACCAAGTAATCTAAAGGATGATTCATGCATACTTGAAAAATGGTTTGTGTATGAAATTTTTAGATTGCATGGAAATCCGTAATTGATTATTTTTACAGGATCCTAAAATGACCTCTCGATTTTAAAAACTTTAAACTCAGCTTTAGGAACAAAACTAAACTTTAGTTCAACTTACCATCAGAAACAGATGGTCAAACAAAAAGAGTCAACTAGGTTATGGAGGATATGCTCAAAATGTATTGCATGGATCAACAATACAGATGGGAAGAATATCTTCCATTGGTTGAATTTTCCTATAACAACACTTATCATTCTTCATTGAAAATGTCACCATTTGAAGCGTTGTATGGGAGAAAGTGTAGAACCCTATCAACTAGGATAACATGAAGGAAGGAGAGCTGATAGTATCATAAATGTTAACAGAAATGGAAAAGCAAGTGAAGCTCATTTGTGAGTGGTTGAAGGAAGCAACCAATAGGAAGAAAAACTACACATATCTAAAAAGAGCTAATAGGAAATTTGAGGAAGGAGACAAGATCTTCTTAAGGCCAAAACCAAAAAAAGAGCTCAATTATGTTTGGAAAGACTTCCAAATTTTCACCTAAATATGTGGGAGCTTTCAAAATTCAAATTTTTTTACGTAGGGTGGCATATCGATTAGCATTACCTCCAACATTGTCTAGAATACATGATATTTTTCATATTTAATTGCTTAAAAGTATGTTTCAAATATAATGTATGTCCTGAATTGAAACTCTTTACAGTTTTAAGACCCAAGAATCATCATAGTTGAACTTGTATGAGTGTTGGAAACCACAGTGCATCTCATAAATAGAGATATTTCTCAATGTAAGGTCCAATGAGACCAATATTCTGAAGATAGTGCAACTTGGGATAATCTAGAAGAAATGAAAATTGTGTTTCCTTATCTATTTCAGTGATAAAAACTATTATTTGATAAGCTATTATTGATATATTAAATATTATTTGATAATTTTGTTAATCTAATGGAAAACTTTTTCCATATTGCTAAGCTGTTTGACAATTCTTATTGATATGAGGCATTATAGCCCAAAATTATGAGTAATAGTTGACTGAAATTATGGATAATTTTCAATTTTTGTGAAAATGTGTAACAATTTTTATTTGACAAGGTTTTCTTAGCTACTTTTCCATTTTTATGTTTTAAATTAAATCATCGATGACGATTCTTTAAGGGGGAAATTATGTCGCACCCTTAATTTATTTAAGGTTTTGATGTTGTAAATAACTATGAATGTTAAATGATCGATACATATGTATTTTTATTTATACAAATATATATGTAGTTATATATTGAAACATGTACACACACGTGTGTAGATGTATACATGACTCTATATGTGCATTTACCATCTAATATTTTTTGGTCTTGTTTGATGATCACATTCTAGTTTGCATCATTATATGTGGCTTGGTTTGTTCGACACCACCACGATTCAATGTAATTAAAGATGTTTGCATTCATTAATTATTTTGGGACTGTTTTAGTTGCTTTACATTGTTTAAGGTATTTGATCGTAGAATGCTTTGCATTTTTAAATTTACTACATTGTTTGAAAAAAATTTTAAAGTTGAAGGTTGTGTGATTAGTCATTGACCACCTTGCAAGTGAAAAGTTTAAAGTTTAAATTTTATTTAGGAAGGCAATAGACCAAGGGAGGAAATTAAATTGTTGTGTTTAATGATCATTGACCCTATTACTTGGAAAATATTAAGCTTATTTATTATTGATTATTGTGAATATTTTAAATGGTCATCGACCATATTACTTAGTATTTGATAAGGTAAAATTTTATTTTTTAATTTTATGGTTTGAAATGGTTACAGACCACGAGGCAAGTAATATTTTAATTGGTTATGTCTATTTTTAATGGTCTTTGGACTGTTCAAACTCCATGCAAGCTATTTTTTAGGGAAGTAGGAGGTGGTGCGATAGTCATTTATTGCATTAATTGATCATAGTCACTTGGGAACCAAAAGATTTTTAAGAAAGCTAAAAATGATCTATTTCTCTCTCCTCATTCACATTTTTCTTGGTTTCGCCAAGTTGGATTTGCAAGGAAGGGTTTAGAGGAAAATAGGGAAATCTATCACTGGAACTTGCATGAGGTTTTGAAGAGATATTATGGGAAATTTTCCGCATATATTGATGAAGTTTTATTTAAACTAGTGTAATTGTATCATTGTTATTGTTGGAATGTTTTGGAAGAAATTTTTCTAGGCATTGAAGTTTCAAGTTGTAGGCATGGGTTTTCTACTTTTGTTTTTGTTGTTTTAAGATGAAAATGGAGAATATGTTATGAGTCTTCATTCTAGTTTTTAATATGGAAAAGAATGATATTATTTGATGTAAATCTGTTATTTTTCTTGTTGGGTTTAATGGGGAAACATGGATTGCACTTTAATGGGGCTTTCCTTGTTTTTCATGATCTACAACTATCTTGGATTTTGGTAAGAAATTTTGAAGGAAACAAAAGGATAAATTGGGAAATGAAATGGGTTATCATAATTTTTTGCAATTTGGTTTTCGTTTAATTTGTTCCTCATGGATTTGTTATTTTTTAAATGAAATACATTCCTAATATATGTGACCTTTATGAGAGTGGAATTTCCATAAAAATGGGTTCTTGATATTATTGTAAAAAAATATAAGTTGTCCCTTCATTTTTCTTAGGAATATTTGAGGAAATATTGAATGCAAATGGTTTGTAGAGATAAATATTTTATTAGGGAAGATATAATAAGATTTTACAAATTTTATCATATCGTGTAAAAATTTGTTCTTTCTCCTCGAATGCATTTTGGGTCTAGAGAAGACTCTTACAAAAAGAAAATTATTATCGATGATTTTTCATTTTTGGGTTTACTTTAAATAAAACAAATAGTTAATATCTTGAAGCTGAAATTAGGATATGTGGGTTCTTGAGAATGTTAATTGAAACTATTGGGAGTAACCTTGTCATGATGAAACTTCCATTTTTAATATGAGTTTAGGTGGTATTTTGGATTTTTGAGTTGTAAGTGATTATAGTCTACCACCCTTACATGCTTAGTTGTCTTTAGTTTGTTTTTACCTCGTTGAGCTCGCCATTGGTGGATTAATGAAAGATTTAAGTTTTTCAAGATCTCTATAAGAGGTTGTAATGTTTTTGAAATGTGATATGATTCCTTCTATGATATATTTTTGATATCTTCATTTTCTTAAGCCATAACAAGGCTTGTCGGTTATGGAAGTTTCCATTGTAAGTTGTTAAATTTGAATTTTTATCTCTCTCCTTAGAGCAGTTTTTAGCTTCCCTTAGATTTTATGCTTTAATGAAAATTGGTCGATAGGATATAGTGTTGTAGAGCACTCTTAATTGGGTTATGAATTAAGAATGAGTATCTAGAGTACTATTGGTTTGAATGAATTATTGGTAGCTTGATTCCATTAGTGGAAATGTTAACTATTTCATATTAGGATGACATTAACTTATCATTGTATCGTTTTTAACCATGATCATGAGTTATTATTAAGGATTTTTTGACTTTTGAGTTAAGTTAGATAGTGGGACAACTGTTATAAAGGAATGATTAGTTGTTAAGTGTGATTTTTTAACCTCATTTCTAAATATTATTTAGAATAGGTTGGGAGATAGTGTGAATCTTTATAATATGAATGATTTTTATTATCAAAGAAGTAAACTTTGTTTATTGTATTCTTATAAGATGATATTAGGGGTATGATTTTTGTATGATCATGGTAATAATAATTTACAGTGAAGGTTATTTAAACAATTTAAGTTAGCTAGAAACTAGGATTATTTTAGTGATAACATCATTTTAGATAGTATAATTCATTTATGTAATGATATGTAAACTTAATTATTGAATTAAGAGGTTTATGAGTTATAATTTTGGATAACTTTAACATATACCATTATTTAATTTTAACACAACAAGAATATGAGTGGATAATTCATGCTAGTTCATAGAATTGACAATGTATACAACTTTCTATCTCTTACAAAGTGTGTAGGATGGAGTGACATTATGAAGTGATTTATTGGATTGACTACACATGATTCGTCATGCAATGATTGTTTATAATCCATTTTAGATTGATGTATTGTTTTTAATAGTATTTATTTGTAATGTGAAAGTATAATTTTCACAAGATGTTTAAGGTATTTTCCTATTTTTACTATCTTGAAAAAAATTGTATGAAATAATTTCATAAAATAATAATCTATCATTACGAAATTTCAATAAATATACTTGTTGTTCCATATCACTTGTTGTGAGTTATTAAGGCGTTTTTAATGTTGTTTTACTACAAAGTATGAATTAAATTTAAAAATATTATTTTACAAAACTATATCTAGTTCATTGATTCATTATGGATGAAAGAATATGACAATTTACAACAATAGTATGATATGGATATCATTACAATGAAAACAACATTTATAACCTTATTGTTCTTTATTAAAATGAAAAGTGTTTAAGAGCTGTTATTAACAACAATGTATAAATATAAGTTATTGTTATTGTTAAATATTCATAACAGAATTTATATTTTCATTATGGATGAAACAAAGGTGTCATTAATGATCATAGTACATTATGGAAAAATAGTACAATGTTAAATATGTTATATTAATAATAAACCTTGTAACATAAGTCACTAAATTTATTCAAAAGATGATCAAATTAGGTTAAGTTAGCCTTTCAAAAATAATAATAAAATTATTATGTTAAGACCCATGTACTAATTTGGAGTGATTGGATCATTTAAATATGAGGTATGGTTAAACTAAACTATTTTGAATGACATAATTAAGTTGTGATAAATCAATAAGAGGTACCAATATAGGATAGTTACTCAATAAGTTCCTATAAACCACTATTGTGAATAGGATAACTTGTTATGAAACATAATATCCTATTGTAAAGATGTACCTAATACTAAATCAAAAATATATCAATTAGTGTGAATGAAGTGAGGGTGTTTTTACCCGATGTTCTATTTGATAGAACCCTACTTGTACCAGCTCAATATGGCTACAAGAATGGTAGTGCATACTTAACGAATAAATTCATTACGTGGTCACTATATTTCCCATACGGATCCTAAGATGGGATTGATAGAGTCCTCTAAAATAGAATGGTGAATCCTAGTTCCTACTTCTTCGAAATAAAAAATAAATTTCTTAAAAATGGAATTGAGATCTAGATAACTAAGTAGAGATGGTTGTGCAGTGATGGAGACAAGTTTCGTTGACTTGTGTGTGGTCATGAAACTAAGATTGCATTGCTTGCTTGAAAACTTGGCCAAGTAGTGTAGCTAGTTGATTACATTGTTTGTTCACCATACCCCTAATCTGTAGTGTCGGATGCTAGATGGATTGTAGCTTGTCTATTTTCTAGGTTGACACATAGGAGTTACACATAGTTCTCAAGACCTGTTAAAAAGGTTTAACCAAAAGTATACAAGTTATACTCACTCAATTAGAGTGAAGATAAGGGGGATTAGGTAGATCTAATTGACCCTTATAGCTGCACATGGTTATCATTTGTTATCAGATGGATTGTAAACATTTAATTATGCTAGATTTTAATTGTTGCAAGCTAGAAATCATTGAAGGAATTAATTGTGAATAAGGGGTTTGTTTAAAAAAATCCCTTAATTTGGATGAAGTATAACATGGGAGTTACATAATTTTCTAGTATATCTCCTTCCACTACTCTACAACATCATCTCGTTGGAAATGTTGATCCTCTAAGATGGTCCCTCCTTGTCCAAGCCAGTTTCTCAACCTCATATCAACATTATCCCTTAGAATGAGGCTCATGATAATCAAGCATTAAATAGAGATACAATCAGATGAGTTGCAAAAAATGATTTTTTTAATATAAGTCATTTATTTTAATTAGGTATCTCCTTTGGTAGTGTTGAGCTAACCATATATACAATCGACTACTACATCATGTGTAATTCCCGACAAAGTATATTTTTAATCTATGGTGACCACCCACCCTTTACTTGGATAGACTATTCTTGATTGGTTGTCTCTCATAAATAATCCCTTAAAACATAATTGTTCACTTGATATGGTGTGTGTACCTTCTTAACTCAGGTGAACATGAGGGTTACCATTCCTTCTTCCTTAAGAATAAGATTCCTCACTTTTGATCAGATCCCTTGTGATTATTATTTTGGGAATTATCTTTCTAGCTTTACATAATTTCTAAATACCTATATGTTTTATTATATTCTCAAAATCTGATCTAATTTTACATCATTTAGTCAACAAATTTTCAAATCAATAATAATAATCAACATGTTGGTTCCCAATATAACACCCCAAATAAAGGACTAAAATGAATGGGGGAAAGGAGGAATGATATACATGATTTATTTGTCATTTGCAGCTAAGGATGTATCTATCTGTCTTACTTGACCAATCCTCTTGGGAATGACAGGGAGACACTGACCGAGGGTCTAGGTGTCTACCTACTACTTCTAGCTCTACCTGAACTAGGGTGAGAGGATTTGAGGTGTATCCTAAAAGAGATATGGAGATATTTTATTTCAAGCCCTCAAACTTATTGGGAAGGTCAATATAGGACTAAGTGTAGCCACTAAATTCAATGCTTAGTCGACAGAGTGGTCACAAAAGCATTGCAAACACTTGGTGGGTCAAACACGACTACTAAAGACAGATTAAATGTGACCAAAAACACCACCTCAAAATAAATTATTGACAACTTGGCGTGTAATGATTCTTAGGATGCTTATATTCACAAATCAAGGAAAACACACTTAAAAAATATGCAAAGGTTGTGTGGTCTACCAACAGATCTCATGTTGGATGTACAATGGTCATGAAACATGTAAAAAGAGGGTAGGAAAAAAGGAAAAAGGTAGTAAAAATGAAGTTGGGATAATGGATGGATATGGATGGAGATGGGGAAAAGGGGGAAAAAAGGGAAGAAGGAATTTATTAAACCATCTTGGCCTAATATATCTGTTACATCCAAACCTGAAATCAAAACAAAATCATCCTCCCATGGTTACTTTCCTTCGTGGAAACTCAAGAGATGAAAACAATGCAAAATAATCCCTAAAATACTTAGCACAGACACCTAAGAATAGAGTTTCATGTGGTGCTCATTTTAAATCCCTAAAATCAAAGGATGTACTAATATAGTAGATGTTCATTCCCATAAAATTGTAGAAATAAATTTATAACTAAAGAAAATGCTACAAAGTATGCACTAAAAACAATCTTCCTTCAATATCCAAATCAAGTAATCATTGTAAAACACTTATCTATAGTTTTTCAACATGATAAACACAATATTATAAAGGAGAAAAAATATTCATTCAATTTCAAATCTATTAATAGTAAGAAATAATAAACATGTACATGGCGGTATGATTCTATGAGTTCATTTGCAAATGTGGTAAGGGAGACATATACATATGATCTCAAATATTGTTAAATGTTGTACAACTACAACCAAATTCACATAAACCTCAAAATAATACTTTTGCAGAACTTAAACTAGAAGAAAAACCCATCTGTTTTCCCCAAATATAAACCATAAGAATGTCCTCCAAAGGACACCCAAATGCCAACCCCCTCATAAGTGAGGAAAATCCTCACTTTTAAGTGAGGACAAGCCCTCAATTTTATACGGTAAGTTCTAAAATCTAGAAGAATATACTTTGAAGACGTTGAATCAAGATCTAAGATGATGATCTATGTGCTTTGAGCTGAAATCAAGGAAGGACCATGTGATCAAGAAGGTGGAGGAAGGAAAAACTACCAAGTGTTCATTCCATCATTCATATATCAACTAATCATCAATAGGTGGAGGAAAAGGATCATGGAAAAGGATCATTTCCTTATCCCGTAAGAAGTATATGAGGTTGAAGAAGGATCCAAAAAGCATATTTAGTTGTCAAATTTGTCATTCCATTCCATGAAAGTGACATTTTGGCCTCCTAAACTTTGTAACTACAATATAAAAAAACTACACCATTTCATTTAAATTTGGTTACTATCGAAATCCATTTCTATTAATATCCTAATACATATACATATACATATACATACATACATACATATATAAACATACACACACACACACACACACACATGTATGTATGTATGTATATGTATATGTATATATACATATACATATATGTGTGTGTGTGTGTGTGTGTGTGTGTGTGTGTGTGTTCTAAAAGGACAATACAATTAGGGTCATGCCCTTATCATGAAATATATACAAACTGTCATTATCATCCTTGTTCATAATATCAACAATATATTGAGAGATTGAGGCCTCTCCTACATCTTTATAAAGACATGAACATGATCCATAATGTCTTAGTCACTATTGTAGGTTCCACATCTCTACCATAGTCTCTCGCATATTACACCTACACACTCATCGCATTCACCAACAGATCCCACTTAATCTCTATCCCAAGTAGAGGATAGGGTATCTTTTATATCTTCATAGATTCCATCATGCTCACTCTATAATACAATGAAGGTGGAAGATGCAATGTTCACTAGGTCAAACAAACCTACCTATTGATGTTATAGTTGGTGGGAGGTTGGAGCAGATAATGACAAAATATGATGATAAAATTTCATTAAACTTACCCAATTATAAAGCCTTAATTTTCATAATGAAATACATGTGAATAGTTATCTCTACAAGGCTACCGATACCCAACTAATATCTATGATCCCTAAACATTTGAAATGATAAGTTTTTGTAGTTCCTTTACCCTATCTTCTAAGAATATGATATACATCTTATAATGTAATAATCATATCCCTTTTGGGAAGACAAAAATGTGCAAGTGTTTGGATTCCACTACTCACAAAATGCTATGATCAAGTGCATATCTAGGTTATCCCATTTTAGCTATATTATACAAACCAAAAATATCCAATCCATCCCAACCCTCCTCATCTACACAAAATCCAAGAAGGGTATCGATATGGAGGCCACCGTAGACCTCTTTAGGATGAAAACTTATTTTTAATCATAAGAAAAATTTAAAAATCTCTTAGATAATTTATTATTAATAATTTTTTTGTAATAATATACCGACATACTAATTATCAAAATACACATCTCTACACGTGTTTTATTAACATTTTCACACATTTGGTTTGGACCAAATGAATACATATTGGATCATACACTATAACTAAATAACATTTTCCTGTGCAATCAAATTGAGAGTTTAAGGCATCTCTAGCATGAGACATCCTATGTATCTTAGAGAAAAATCATTATCAATCAAAATAATAATGAATACAATTTTATTTTTCTATGTTACTATTTTTGTAAATCCTAACATACCTCTACCATCCACTCAATACACAATTATATACTCCATATCTTCATCTATATTTCTATAATTTTTGCATTATTTGCGACATCCAAATTGTCATTTCCTTATTTCCATACTAGTACGTGACTTCGCTTTGTTTAGGATTTAGTTAGATCCCATGTTCCTCTTTTCCATAATATTATTTTCAAACTATATTCTTACGTGATTACTTAAGTTTTTCATCATCATAAATTCAATACTTGTCACTACTACTCTCATGAATAAGGTGTATGTAATGCCGTCGGAATACTCAAGCTCGTGCCCCTGGGAATAGCCATGGCGCAGTGCTAAGAAATGCGGCCCCGCATCTCATCATTGCAGATTCTTATGGCATCCTTTTTGCAACGGTCGAGGGTAGTGGAAAAAGGTTGCATCCACTTGAACTCCTCTTCTAAAGTTTGAACAAGGTTGCATCCACTTGAACTCCTCTTCTAAAGTTTGAACAAGGTTGCATCCACTTGAACTCCTCCTCAAGGTGGTGAACCGTGAGGAGGAATATGGAAACAGGGACTCATATGCCGCTTCAAAGATCTATGTCCTAATCTCTCTTAGCTTTACGAATGGATCACAAAGGAGTGGGAACACATTATTAAGGGTAAAGTGGAGCTTTACCCCTTCTCTAAAGCTTACTTTATTCTATTTTGAATCTAGTGAAGACCAAGATGTTGTCCATGAACGGTATAAGATCTGGGATGATCATGGTCTCTTAAAAAAATTATGGTATCCATATTTTGACCCTTTAATAAATTCATTTGACTCGATGCTAATCTGGGTCAGACTTATGGGTCTACCATTACAACTTTGGTATAATCCTTGCTTTGAAGCCATTGGAAATACATTGGGGGTTTTGTTAAAGTTGATGATACCACTCAAAATTTTCTACATACCTCTTATGCTAAGATTTTGGTGTACCTAGATGTATCTCTTGGGCTCCCTAAGAAGATTAACTTGTAGATTGGTGAGAGGGTATGGTCACAAAGACTAGACTATGAAACTTTGGCCTTTCGTTGCCATAGGTGTTATAAAATTAGACACTTGCTCAAGGATTGTGGGAACCCCAATCTAAATAACGAGGCTCGAAGGGCTAGTGGAAGGGATCCCTTCATTCATATTACAAAATTCTTTCTCCAACCACTCCTGTTGCATCTCTTGAAATGAGCCCCACTAGGGTCAAACCTACCCCTGTTCCGGTTGAGAAACCTCCTCATGTTCCTGGTTTTGAATCATGCGGAGTAAATCCCCTATGACCCCTCCTGGGATGGATGAGGTAAAATCTCCCCTTTATATTTCAAATTTTTGGCTTTTATCTTCCATTGAGGTTAATATTCCATGTGGGCCGACTCGAGACAATAATCCCAACAAGGAGGATTTGACGGTAGTCCAAAATAAGAAAATAACTTCCTCAAAATGGATCTTAGTACCATCACAAATGAAGCTTAGATATCATTCTTTAGACTGAGTCTTGATTTCTTTTTGCTTGTTTTGGTTTGGTTCTCCATTGTTTTTTTCCTAATTTCATTTTGGTTTCCTACTATTATTTATGTTTGGTCATTTTTAGTTTCTTGAAATGCTTATGTTATATCTGAATTGTAGATCCCTTTTTTAACAAGGTAGGGTCCTTGTCAAACCGTACTTTTTCCAAATGTCAAAAATAGCTACTCTCATGAAAATTTCTCTATCACGGGGTTTCCAAAAATTCAACTACTATTCTCTTATTATATATTGACATAAGCATCTACTTCACAAGTTTATACAATTTCATTATTGTGCTACAATATATTGTTTTCACTTTATACCAATCCACTCACTTTACCTATTAACTACTTCTATTATTGATTCTTATAAGTAACACAGTTGTCACTCAATTTTACTATAAAAATATCCTTATTCTCAATACTCTATTTGAATCTAATGATACCAATTCATATCTATAATAGCACTTACATATGTCTCAAGTGATTTTACTTTATATAATCACTTTCTTTGAAAGGATGTATTATATGGCATGGAAATATTTAAGGAATATTTTTTTCCTTTTTACCCAATAAATCATTTTTCAAGGAATCTTTATTAATTACCTAAGTATAAAAAAATAGGTTATATTTTGGATTCCGGGTTCGGGAAACAATTTACAATTTACATGTAAATTGATCATCGACTTCCGAAACCCGAAATACAGAGAACCTAGAGTGTAAGGAAGATGCATACAATTGTGTATGAGAGAATTAATTTTCATGTGAAAAATGTCTCAAGAATCATTTTAACAAAGACAATGAGGATATGAAAAAATAGGTGAATCAAGGTGTGTGAAGAAAAAGGATGAACATATAGGAGCTGAATATGAGATCACAAAATTGTTACATCTTAAGAAACCATATGAGATGAATGCGATCAAAAAATTTAAAGACTAAGTAAATGTTTAGAAAAGTAGGGAGTCGGTGTTTCCATAAAATTTAAAGCTTGAAAATATTGTTAAGATGGTGCTTGATTATATTTTTGGAGTTGGTGCTTCAAGTGGAGTAGGTGCTCAATAAATTGATATGTTTGTAATCTCTCATGGGGAAGTTGTCCACAATATTGCATTTATTTTAGTGGTTTTTCTCCTTTTAACGTTTTCCCACACAAACCATTTTCTTCATGTGTGCTTACATTTCATTTGTTTATGATTGAATGTCATTATTTCCTCATGAAAATGTTAATCAAGTATGAATGATTTTTTAGGCACAAAATTGTTTTCATTATTGAAGAAGCACCGATTCACCCCTCCTCTCACCGATTTTTTTCAAATAATTGGTATTAGAGCTAGTTCCTTCTAGATCAAGCTTAAAATCTTGAAATAGATCCAAGAAGCACAAGAACGGCCAAAAATCAATCCCAAATTGGTTTCTTTACTAACAAGGTACATATCTTAAATAGAACCAATTATGCATTTTAGAGCATTAAAATGAATACATATCTCATGTCTCTAGGATTTTATATATGATAATCTCTAGTTGATGGCTACACCATTCCAAGAGCACCTCTAATTGATATAGTAGGAAAAAGGCTAGTGATAATAACTCAAAGGAAATGAATGCAATCTTATGTGGAATGATAGAAGATGACTTTGTAAAATTTATACACTATAGAATAGCCAAAGATATTTGGGATAAACTAAATGTTAGTGTGAGTTATCCTATGTGTCCTCCTCTCATATTGGAGGGTCATCTCACATGGGTTAGGTTTAGGGTTTACATCTCGTGTCATGCACTAGGGTTACTCAAGACCTTATATGTACCCTTTTACTATTCATTTATGAGCATGCCAATACACTCCTGTCTTTCCTCTATGTGCAAGTTGTGTTTGTGTTGAGCAAGTTCTTCCATTACTGATCAAATCTTTCTTGCAATTACGCTGGAGCTATCATGATTCTGTTGGAGTGCAACTACTTTGCGGTGCCTCATTTCTGATTCGATTCTCGCAAACTCTTTTCATGGTATCAAAGTTGAGATCGGGTAAACATGCACTCGTTATTTTTTAGTTGCGATTACTCTTTCTTGGTTTCATTCTTTTACTCGCATGCAAGTTTTTCGATCATTATATTCTGGATTTTTTTTTGCTAACGCTCTTAACAAGTCTGTTCTTGGAAGATTTTGGTTTTGTTGTGTTCTTCGTGCATGTGCAAATCTCCTCAATTTTTCAGGGTTTTACAGCTACATTTAGCTAACTGCAGCTAAATCTAGCATATCAGTTAAAATGGAGGGTATTTTCTTCTTGTTTTTAATCAATTTGAACTACAAGTGAATTTTTTTGGCTTTTTTTTCTCTCTATGTTCTATGTTTTTGCATAGTTTTTGCAGAGATTCAGGTCAAAAATAAAAATCGCAGAGTGTTCGATGTGTTTGCTATTACACCGCTACATGCTCGTTTTTCTTTGCTCATGGTGGGTCTATTTTTTTGCTCGGGCCGAGCTCATGATCTACCCTTTTTGGTTGTTTTGGCCGTACGCTATGTTTTGTTGGCTACAAACCGTGGTTTGTTGGTTGACGTGGTCTGCATGGTTTGCTATTCAATCTACTTTGTGGCTGCTCGTGGCTGCGTCCATCCTCTCCTCCGCCCTTTCCCATGCACGGCCAAACAAAACAAACAAAATCCTCTCCTCTGCCACGGCCAACCAAACACAACCTGCAAATTAAAAATCTGCGTGGTCTTCCAAAAAGGTAAGTTCCTTTTTTCACGCCCTTTTGGTATGTTTTTGTTTTTTTGGTAAGTTACTTTACCTTCTATTTTTTACAATACATTAAGTTTTTAAAATTCCTTTTAAAAAAAAATACACGTAGGACTTCCTTTTAGTAAGTATTTAAGTTTTTTCAACAAAAGGGTTGACAGAGATGTTGAAGAGAGGAGATTTGTGGAGGGATCTGAGAAGCTGATATATGTTTGGGCGGGCTGCTTGTTAGCTCAATCCCTCCGCCCTATGATGAGGTTACTCGCATGATGATACGGTTCATCTCCTTGGAAGGAAGGTTTGTCACTGTACCTGCTAAGCACCTTATCTTTCTTAACCACTTCCGTAGGAATCACATGGTTTGTTTCCCCCATTACTTGTTGAACTCTCTTGAGCACTCCATTTTGGAGTTTCAAAAGCATACCCGGGCGGTTCCTTTACACCAGGGGCTTATTTTGCTGCTGCATAAATGTTGTCTCCTCAAATACCCTGGCCTCCCATCCTCTCCTAGCGCAATTCTGCCGGCCTCTGCTGCTGCTAGCCCCGTTTCTCCATTCTCTTCCCCCGCCACGTCGCTGTCACACCTGCTCGGTCGTCTGTGCTTCTTCTTCCATTCCCCCTACTACTGCTCCCACCCCCCACTTCGCTTCCACCTCGGCCAGGCCGGTCACCAGGGCTTCTAGAAAGCTTAACCTTGAGACTCTTGCTATGGAGAAGGGTCCTCATGAAATTGAAATTACACATGACCTACTGAACATTAGCAGTGCCAGTCCCCGGGATGTGCATATGGAAAGCTCTTCAAAAAGGCTGGAAGCCTTAGAGGCTGATATGAAATTGTTGAAGGATGAAGTTAAGAACTTGGCAAAACAGAAAGGTAAGAGGAAGAAGGAGGAGGAGGTGGATATTGATAATAGCCAGATTGATGATATATACAAGAAGTTGAATTCCTTAGACTCCCGTTTAGGGAAGGCCAAAACTCGTCATGACTACAATATGGCCATCTTCAGTGCGATTGAGGAGTTCATTGAGCAACATGTCAAAAGTGTCTCCAATCTCAGCGGAGTTCCGGCAACACTTTGGGGCAATGATAAGGAAAGCAAAAGGACCATTGATCAGCTGGATAAGACTGACGCTACCCACATGACAACTTTGGGTATGTTCAAATCCTGGAAGAATATCAAGACCAGCATCGACAAAGCTGCCAAGAAGTAGATGTTGGTGCTTTTGCTGTACTTGTCTATTTTTCTGCTATTTTTTCGCGGTCTCTTTACTGCTTTTTTGCAGTGTTTTTGTTGTTTTGTCTTGTTTGGTAGCTGTTTTTGGCTACTTTGGGCCTCATTGTCACATTTGGATTCTGATCCTTTATTCTGGCTCCTAGGCCATCTTTTGTACTCAAGGGTATAGTCCCTTTCAAAAAACTATTTGCCAATAACAATAAAAAAAAGTATTTAAATTACTTTCTTTTTTTATTTCATGTTTTTTTAATTTTTAGTTTTAAAAAAAAAACGTGAAAGATTTTTTTGGTAAAGATTTAAAAAATATAAAATTCTTTCCATTTTAAAAAAGCTTTTTCCTTTTTTAAATTAGATTTATTTAATTTAAATTTTTTTTTAAAAAGGGAAAGTTTTTTTATTTAGGATTTAATTTTTAATTAAATCTTAATTAGTTTTTTATTATTTGAAATTAATTAGATTTAATTTAATTAAGTCTAGTTTATTAATTTCTAAAATTCCTTTATTACGATCAATAAATATTAATTATCGGCATCTAAATTACCTTTTTATCATTTTTAAAAACTTCCAATAGCTCTAAAAATAGTAAAATTGGGCATTTCCAAACGGTAAAATTTAGGCGTTATTGTCGTTTTTTTTCTCTAATCGTGCACTCAAGTGTGCATTATCACTCGAGCACCTTTTTCCTTCGAGCTCTTTTTTCGGTGTTCTCAAGATTCTCTCGAACTCCTTTAGTTCATTTAAAACCTTGTGTTTCACCCTTATTATTACTTGCGACTAGTGAGTGCGCGTCCACCACAGTCTGCAACAAGGGGGTTTCCTTTTACGACATGAGACATTTTTTCTCACCACCAGGGTTGGCTTTCGCCTCCTTTCTTTTTTTTGCTTGTGCTTGTTTACGGTGTCCTATTTGTTGCACTCCACGAAACATTGTTGTGGTCTCCTCTCTTGCACGTTATTACGCTAATTGCAAGACGAGTTACCAAGTGTTTCAAACCGCACGCACAGACCCAATTGTAATCAACGCACTAAACTATAAAGTGCCGAAAGTAGGGGGGTTGTTATTGTCCTAGGTGGTTGTGTTTCTTTTCTGCATTTCTTTCTCTCTCTCTCTCACTATGGATGCACTTTCAATTCCTTTGCTTATGCCGTTCAAATTTTTCGAATGGAGATCAAAAATAATAATGAAACTAAGGGGTAAAGGGTTATTCCGCATCACCATGGGAACTGAGACTGAACCAGATGACGAACCTGAAAAATCTAAGTGGTTAAACCGTAGTGATGAAGCTTTAGGTCTTCTTTGCATGTCTGTTTCTCCTGACTTGCTCTTCCACATTGAGGCGTCTGAAACACCTAAATCTACGTGGAAAATGCTGGATGCGATGTTTGGACAACTAGATGACATGAGAGTGCATGAGTTGGAAAACAAACTACTAGGGTTAAATCCTAGTGACTTTGAAAACCTACAAGCTTTCTTCTTGAAATTTGTCCACATTAGATTGTTGTTAAAAGGATGTCAAGTAGAGAAGAAAGATTCTCAACTGATCTTGTCAATTCTCTCTAAGCTAGGTCCCGAATATTCTGTCTTCGTGTCAACTTTCTACGCTACAAAATCTGCTTTGGGCGATACTTGGACTATGCCCTCCTTTGACTATTTTTCATCCCAACTCATTCGAGAATAGGACAAACTCATTCAAATGGGGTCTCTCAAGTCCAAGTCACATGCCCTTGTAGCAAGTACTAGCAAGGGAAAGAAGACTGAAAAGAAGAAAGAAACAAAGGATCAACCTAAGAAAGAAACCAAGACCAAACCTAAAAATGACACAAACACTTCGACTTCTGAGCCTAAGGCACATAAAAGCAAGTATTTGTGTTCCTATTGCAAGAAGTCTAGTCACGACGAGCAACACTATTTTCAGAAACAAATTGATCACTTATCTCATTTACTTGAGAAGAATAAAATAAGTGTTCTTGAATCCATAAAACAAAGTGCTCCAAAGGCCGAGTCTTCTGCTGTAAAAGGTGCTAAAAATGATAAGAAGAAAGGAAAGACCCTTGTAGCCAGAGTTGCTCCTTCATTGACATGGATTATAGATTTTGGTGCCTCGCACCACATGGGTTCTTTGCATGTTGAGTTTTCCAACATCGAACCTTGTGGAATGTCCCAAATCACGATGGGTAATGACACGACAGTGTCGGTTTTCGATAGTGGATTGGTAGAGATGGATGGGGAACATTTAACCAAGTGTTGAGTGTTCCTGATCTCTCTACCAATCTCCTATCGGTTTACCAAATTACTCACCTTGGTGAAGGAATGCAAGTGGAATTTGGTCCTAACTTGGTGATTATTCGTGAGCTTAACAATGACACTACAATGGCTGAGGGAAAGGCAGATCACCGTTCACAGTTGTATACCTTCTCCCACTTTACTTTTGATTCTATGCCCACTACCTTGCTCACTCATGCAAATGAGGTTAGTAAGCTATGACATGAGTGTTTTGGACATCTAAATTATCGCTACCTTAAACAATTGAGCCAAAACGAAATAGTCAACGGGTTGCCTTGCGTCAAGTTTTCTAAGGGTCTTTGTGAGGGTTGTACCCTTGGAAAGAATCCTGAAAAGAAATTTGACAAAGGAAAAGCCTAGAGAGCCACTCGTCCTTTGGATCTTGTTCATAGTGATGTTTTTGGTCCATTTCCTTCTCCTTCGTTTACTAGAGCTCTTTATGTGCTAACCTTCATTGATGACTATTTGTGATATACTTGGGTATATTTTCTTAAGCTTAAGTCTGAAGTCTTTGAACATTTTCAGGACTTTAAGGCTCTTGCTGAGAAACAGTGGAACAGTCTATCAAGGTTCTTTGAATTGACAATGGAGGTGAATATGTAAACAATAGGTTCATGGATTTCTGTACTTCTGAAGGGATCTCTTTGTAGCATATAGTTGCTTATAGCCCTTCGTAGAATGGAGTCGCAGAAAGAAAGAACCATACTCTGAAGGAGATGGCCACTTGTATGATTCACTCGAAGTCTCTCCCTACGCAGTATTGGGCCGAAGTAGTAAATTGTGCAAATTACATTCAGAACCATGTTCCACACAAGGCAGTAAGAGAGATGACACCCTTTGAAGCTTGGTTTGGATGCAAGCTTGATGTTGAGCATTTTCGAGTCTTCAGATCTAAGGCTATGGCTTGGATTTCTAAGAAGAAACGCAAGGCCTTGGAACCACAATCCAAACCTTTTATCTTTTTAGGGTATCCTAATGGTGTGAAGGGATATCGATTGATGAATCCTACTTCTAATGAGCTGTATATCGAGAGAAGTGTTAAGTTCGATGAGTCTTTGACTTCTACTTCTCCACCTATTGAGCTTCTTCATCTCACCGATTCGATTCGACTCATCGATGATGATGATGATGTTGAGCGTGCTCCTCTTCTTGATCCTCCCGACCATCAGATCTTTGAGTCTTCTAATTCTGACAGTAGTGATGACGAGGACTATGTCCCTTCTCACTCAAGTGAAGAATCTTCCGACTCTGAGCTTGATCCTCCTGGTCCCCTTTGGGCTAGGAAAACTTTGTAAAGTGCTGGAGATTTAGTTGGAGATACTTTGGATATGAGACGTACTCACTCAGATTTCACTAGACCCCACTCTTTCTTCACCTTTGCTTCTGATCCACAGTCTTTTTGGGAGGCTTCTGGTATTCCTGAGTGGGATTCTACCATGGATGAGGAGTATTCCTCTCTCATGAAGAATGATACTTAGGATCTCACCACTCTTTCGAAAGGAAGAAAAATCGTTCGGTGTAAGTGGGTGTTCCGAACAAAGTATGGAGTAGATGGAGACGTCAAAAAGTTTAAAGCGTGATTAGTAGCAAAGGGTTTCTCCCAGATAGCTGGGGTTGATTATACTAAAACCTTTTCTCCGGTTGCAAAGATGACTTCTATTCGAATGACCCTAGCCATTGCCACAACGAACAAATGGAAAGTCCATCAAATGGATGTTAAGAGTGCCTTTCTTCATGGTGACCTAGAGGAAGATATCTATATGGAACAACCTTTGGGTTATGTCCAAGATCCCTCCCTCATTTGTAAGTTAAAGAAGTCTCTTTATGGCCTTAAACAAGCCCCTCGGGCTTGGTATGCCAAGATGGACTCCTTTTTACTTACATAAGGGTTTACCATGTGTCACTCTGATCCAAATGTTTATATTCTATGGCAAGATGACTCCATACTCATTCTTGTTCTATATGTTGATGACTTGTTGATCACAGAAGCTCTTCCTCTATTATTGATTCTGTGAAGATTGCCTTAGCCAACAAGTTTTCCATGACTGACTTAGGTTTGCTTCATTACTTCCTTGGGATCCAGATTTCACAATATGACTTAGGAATCTTGATTTCGTAACCTAAGTATGCTCTTGATTTGCTAGCTCATTTTTAGATGTTCGATTATAAGTCTTCTCCTACTCCTTTTCTTTATGGGGTTAAGTTGGTTTCAGATTTCTCTACTCCCTTGGTTGATGGTACTCTTTATCAAAAGTTGGTGGGGAGCTTGATTTACTTGACTCACACTCGACCGGATTTATCGTATGTTGTTGGGATAATGTCCAAATTCATGCAGGAGCCACATGAGTTGCATTAGAAAGTAGATAAATGGATCCTTCATTATGTTCATGACACCTATGCTGATGACATTCACTATCATAGAGGGGTAGACATTAGCTTGATTGGGTTCACAGATTCGATTGGGCGGTGACTTAGATCATCGAAATCTACTTTTAGCTACAATTTCTCTCTTGGTTCAAGTCCCATTAGCTGGTCTAGCAAGAAGTAGAATGCATTTACGATATCATATACAGAGGTAGAATACGAGAGGAGCGATTAACACTACCACGAAGCTATTTGGCTATAGGGTATTGACAGCGAGTTTGGCATCCACTTTGGCGGCCTAACATTATCTATTGTGATAACACAAGCACAATCTCTATTTGTAGAAATCCGATTCAAAGCATCAGCAGATGAAGCACATTGAGATCCATATGCACTTCATATGGGAGCTTATTCATGTTGGTATCATTGACATTCAATACATTCATAAAGTTGATCAGATTACAGATTTATTCACCAAGCCCTTCATTGAGATGAAGTTTCTTCACTTACGGTCTCTTCTTGGGGTGAGGTCTTCTATAGCTACTCATCTTCTTGGGCTATGTAGTCCTTATTTTCTTCTTCTTCTTCTTCTAGGAAGATTGTGTTTGTATATGGGCACCTTATTAGGCCTTTAGTTTTCGGGCCCCATTGACACATATTTCTTAGTTGTTTAGGAGTGTCTTCCCTTTCCGTCTGACTCATCATAGCCGCTACCCCAACTTCGATGAAGGGGGTGTTAGTGTGAGTTATCTTATGTGTCCTCCTCTCATATTGGAGGGTCATCTCACATGGGTTAGGTTTAGGGTTTACATGTGTGTCATGCACTAGGGTTACTCAACACCCTATATGTACCCTTTTACTATTCATTTATGAGCATGCCAAGACACTCGCTATCTTTCCTCTATGTGCAAGCTTTGTTTCTGTTGAGCAAGTTCTTCCATTACTGATCAAATATTTCTTGAAATTATGCTAGAGCTATCACGATTCTGTTGGAGTGCAACTACTTCGTGGTGCCTTGTTTCCGATTCGATTCTTGTAAACTCTTTTCACTAAAGACTATTTATGAAGGAGACAACAAGGTCAAGCTAGCTAATTTGTAGACCTACCAAAGCAAATTTTAGTACTGAGAATGAATGAAGATGAAAGTATTTCATCACAGTTGCATGGGATTGATGAGGTGATAAATGTCATCTAGAGGACTATGAGAAAATATGGAGGAAACAATGGTTTTTCAAAAGGTGTAAAGATCCCTATCACCTAAGTATGACTCCAAGGTTTTAGCATGTGGAAGAAGAAAAATACTTAACCACCCTACAAATGAATGAAATTCATGGCATCCTAACTACCTATGAGATGAGGAAAAATGAAGCAAGACCAATCAAGAAGGATGTTACATTCAAAGCTGATAAGGGACCACAATAAAAGAAAAGTTTAATATGACATGGAGGAGGATGGTGAGAGAATAGAAGTTGTGTTTGTTAGGAGACTAATAATAGGGTCTAGAAAATAAAAAGAAAAGTTACCCTTAAAATTCTTTAGTTATTTCCATATAGGTCACTTTTATTCCAAATGTTCTAACAAAAACAAGAAAGAGAAATATGAGCATGATGAAGAGGACAAAAATTCTCATAATCATAAGAAGACTTTTAAGAAATGTGAAGGTAAGAAAATTTTCTTCAAAAAAAAAAAATAATCTCTACTCCAAAGTGGAAACAAGTTCATCAGATTCAAGTGACACCATAAATTTTGACAGTGAAGATGAAGATATCCAGGTTGACACCCTATTCATGGCCATGGAGATAACCTCTAGAAGTATCTCAAAAGGTAATAATCTTAGTGAAGATGAAAATTTATAGGAAGAGGATATTGAAGTGAATCTTGAAGAAGAATTGATTAGTTTCCTTGAGGAATTGAAGCTCCAAAGGAGGAAGAACCAAAAAATGAAGTCAATGTTGAAATATTATGAAGAAAAAATCAGTCTTCTTGAGAAAAGGAAGAGTAAGAAGGATATAAATCATGAATATGAAATCAAAGAGCTTGAAGCACAACTAGAGTTGATCTCAACATCATTCAAATCCAAAGAGGAAGAATGCATCAAACTCAATACAAAGACAAAAATTCTAAAAATTGAACTAGATCAGATATGACGAAAGTTGAAAGCATATCAGATATTTGACAAAAGTTCAAGTGACCTAGATGAGCTTATGATAAATCAAATGTCTTCAAATGATAAAACTGACATACAATTCAAAGAAGATCACAAGACATCTAGTAAGAAAGATGAAAATACCACTCAAGAACCAACTCAAGAAAGGGAGGATACTAACAAGAAGGCCAAGAGAAGGACCAACTCAATCAAACAACCTAATGCAATAAGGTACACTCACTCTTTCTATGGCTACTATTTTTCTTATAATATGTTTGGACATAAATCTATAAAGTGTAGAATATATGCAAGGGGTCATGGAAGGAACTTCACTCACAATAGATGAGGAAACAATGAAATGGTCTGTTATAATTTCCAAAATTTTGGTCACATAGAAATATTTTACAATCAGAGACTCTTAAAGTAAGATAAGAAGGTGTATGTAGTAAGGACATATTCTACAAGAAAGAAAGAGCAAGGCCTAATATCTCAAACATCCTTTCATACTCAAAATTAAGACATGGCATGGTACATTGATAGTGGATGTTCAAGTCACATGACAGGGAATAAGAGAAAATTCATCTCATTGAGAGAGGATTCCTTAGGAATAGTAAGGTTTGGAGATAACACATATGCAAGCATTATAGGTAAGGGCACATTGAGTCTAGATAATGAAAAGATAGTAATTGAGAATGTCTTGTATATAGATGGCTTAAAACATAACCTACTTAGTGTAAGTAAAATGTGTAAGCAAGGGTACACCTTGTTATTTCATGACAAATGGTGTGATATAAGGAATATAAAATCAAACAAGCTAGCTGGAAAGGCCAAAAGGACCAAGAAAAACATGTATGTCTTGAAAGATATCAACAAGGAGAAATTCCTCACAAACAAGATTGATGATATTTGGGTTTGGCATAGGAGGTTAGGGCACCTAAATTTTGACAATCTTGTCAAAATTATCTCCAAGGGATGTGTGAGAAACATGCCCAAAATCATCAAACCTATTGATACACTTTGCAAAGCATGCTTACATGGGAAAAAAACCAGGAGAAGATTCAAATCCAAGGAGTACTCCACAACAAGACCACTAGAACTAATCCATACTGATATTTTTGGACCTACAAGGACTGAGATAATTCAAGGTGAGAGTTACTTCATGTTGTTGATTGATGATTACACAAGAATGACTTGGGTTGCATTCTTGAAAGAAAAATCAGAATCCCTTGACAAGTTCAAGACATTCAAATCTCTAGTTGAAAATGAGAAAAATTTAAATATCAAATGCTTGAGATCTGATAGAGGAGGTGAGTTTTTGTCAAATGAGTTTGATGAGTTTTGTGAAATTCATGGAATAAGAAGGCAATTTTCAGCAGCTATAACACCTCAACAAAATGGAGTTGTGGAGAGAAAAAATTACTATTTTTCAATAGATGGAAATAAATTTGATGAATGAGTCCAAATTATCTGATGGCTATTGGAGGGAGGAAGTCAATACAATAGTCTACATCTTAAATAGATCCCAAATAAGGATAAATATCAATAAGACCCCTACAATACAAATGTGAAACATCTAAGAGTGTTTGTAAGTAGGTGTTTCATCAAGAGGGATGAATACAACCTAGGTAATTTTGACTCAAGGTATATTCTTGGGATACTCCTCAATAAGCTCAACATATAAGTGTTATAATAAAAGCCTACATTAGATAGTAGAGAGCAAAAATGTTATAGTTATTGAGACCTATCTAATGAAGACCAAATATCAGCCAAAGGATACTTCTCAATGCATATACATAAAGGATAATGATTAAGTTACAAAGATCAATTAAGAAGAAGAAAATAAGGATGAAATAAAATTAGACACAAAATCTCCCTTAAGACAGGTCAAGAGAGACCGTCCTACAACTCAGATAGTAGGTAACAAGGAGGAAGGCATACAAGCAAGGAGGAGATTTGTGAGTGCCCAAAACTAAGAGAACATTTCTCTTTTATCCAATATTGAACCAAATAATGTTGTAGAATCCAACAAAGATCAAAATTGGGTTGATGTTATGAATGAAGAATTGGACTAGATAGAGAAAAATGAGACTTGGGAACTAGTACCTAGGCCCAAGAACAAAAATGTCATTGGAACTAAGTGGGTATTCAAAAATAACTCAATAAAATAGGCGAGGTCATAAGAAATAAGGAAATATTTGATTTAAAATGGTATGCACAAGTTAAATGAGTTGACTTTGAAGAAAAATTTACACCAGTGGCTATAATGGAGGCCATTAGACTCTTCTTAGCATATGCAACATATAAAAGATTCAAGGTATACCAAATGGATGTCAAGTAAGAATTTTTTAATGGGAACCTAAATGAAAAATTATACATTAAGAAACCTAATGGCTTCTCACTTACAGAGGAAAAATACTATGTGTGTAGGTTAAAGAAGGCCCTATATGGCCTTAAACAATCTCCTAGAGCTTGGTACAATATATTAGATAGGTACCTAACTGATCAAGGCTTCAAGAAAGGAGTGGCAGATAACAACCTATACATAAAGGAAGAACGAGGAAATCAATTGATTTTATTTGTATATTTTTAATACATAATATTTGGAGGAGATGGTGAGAACATGACACATGAATTTTCAAAGGTCATGAAGAAGGAGTTTGAGATTTCCATGCTTGGAGATCTATCATTCTTCCTAGGACTGAAAATCAGTCAATTTGAGGAAGGAATATTTATATCACAAACCAAGTACATAAAAGAGATGCTCAAGAGGTTTCAAATGGAGGATTGTAAGCCAGTAGGAACACCAATGGTCACAAGATACAAGCTAAGAAAGGAAGAAAACTCACCAAGAGTAAATTAGACCACATACATATCCATGATAGGAAGCCTATTGTATTCTACCACCTCCAAGCCGACATCATACAGTCAATTGGTTTATTAGGAATATTTCAAGAAGATCCTAGAGAAAACCACCTACAAGTAGTCAAGAGGATATTCAGATATCTCATGGGAACCATGGAATATGGGCTTTGGTATCCAAGAAGTAATGAGTTTGGGATAAAATATTTCACATATGCAGATTGGGAAGGTAGCATTGATGACAAAAGGAGCACAAGTGGAGGATAATTTTTGTTAGTAAGTGTCTTGTTTCTTGGATAACAAAAATAAATCTCTTATAGCCCTATCCACATGTGAATCTAAGTATAAAGCATCTACATTATGTTGTGCATAAGTAATATGGATGAGGAAGACCCTAGAAGAATACAAGGTTGAATGTGATGGAACTAATCCCTTGTATTGTGATAACACAAGTGTCATAAGTGTGTCCAAAAACATATGTTGCACTCTAAGACCAAGCATATCCCAATAAAATATCATTTCTTAAGGGATCAAGTAAGTGAGAAAAGGATAAAATTGGAACATGTGTCTACCAAGGAGGAGGTAGAAGAGATCCGACAAAAACACTCCCAAAAGTATATTTTCAACATCTGAGGCGAAAATTGGGTGTAATTATTTCCCCTAGCAGCCACTAAAAGACTCAATACATCAAGAGGAAGCAAGCCAAATGGAAAATCCACTCTAAGAAGTTATAAAAGAGTGTTGAAACAAGGGGATCTAGTTCACTAACTTCATGTACATGATAAGAGAACCAAAAGTGGATATCTGTAGAGAGTGAAATGTTTGAATATGAAGTGAATATTTTCAAGGGAAGCATTCAAGTTGATTGGTGAATAAGATCATGCATTATCTAAAGCCATTAGTAACAAGAAATTGATCATAATCCAATGAAGATATTGTAGGGAGAATCTTATGCATTGTTGGCGGTGTGTGCATGCCAAATTTATGAAGGAACCTTTGTCATAGATGTCAAATGGGGAGTGTGCACTCAGAAACAAGAAAAGAGAGCATTGAAGGTGTTGGAATGAATTTTTACCATTAAATTTTATGAAATTTGCTATCATTAATGACAAAGGGGGAGATTTTTGGATCTAGTCTCATTGATGTTTTCATTAATTTCATGTAACATTGATGAAAAAGAGTGTCGGTAAGGTGTAAATCAACTAGGGTCATGACAGTTGATTATGCCATGCTTATACTCCATATGGTGTGTATGAAGTGGCATGGTGTGATGCTTTGAGGTGTCATTATGTATACATAATCTCTTAGTGCATAAGAAAAATCTACGTCCTATGTGGGAAGTCCAAAGGTGTCCCACGGGTCCTAAGAGGTGTCTCAAATGTGTGTAAGTTTCTTCATGATGAAGAATATGATAGTTTACATGAAACATGGGTTGAAAAAATATTAGCTAGGCCTAATTCTAATACCTAATGTAAGCATGGCTTGGGGTATGAAGCAAAGCAATCTAAGGTAGGTCAGTAAAAGCATGTGACATTTTAGAGAGGATGTGGAAGGTGCTACAGGTCAAATTTCATCTAGTAGAAGCATGTTCTTGAGGACAAGCTAGGTGAGCATGGGAAAGTCAAGTCGAATGATGAATTTCAGATAGGTACAAACTTAGATGATATTTAGGACATGTTAAGGAATTCAAAATAGTGTTGAGGAAAATTTTTCAAGTTAAACATTAAAAATAGAACCAAGAAAAATAGTTTTAGGTTCTATCGAGCTCTCAAAATGGCCATTTTCATCTCAAGGGTCAAGTTTTAAGTGCTCACTCACATGTTAAATATATGCATGGGGACCTGATCCATTTATCCATGTTAGGGCATGGAATCAAGAACATTTTGTAATTGGAATGAGGTAAAATTATTCCCTATACTTTATGAATGATTGTTAAGTAGTTAACTTGGTCTAAACCCTCCAAAAACCCTAGTTTTGGAGCGATAGGAAAAATATGAAGGTTTTTGTCTCCAAATTGCATGGAAATTCTATAGTTATTATTAAATCTTGTATATAACTATCCATAGCTAATTTTTGTGATGGCATCATACCCCAAGTGTCATGAGAAGCTAAAAAATTCCCATGTTTTGTGAAGTTTTACATGTGCAAACATGTGTTGTAGGTTTCATGATGAAAGGAAAATTGTGGGAGAAATATTGGGGTGTTCCTTAAGTGTCCATGAGAATTTTTAGGTAGGTTCTTTACAAAAATGGTGAAACTGTCATCCAAAATGACCTATTGCTAATGGCCCATTAGTTCTGTCAAGAAGGTCCAAGAAACAAGAATGAAAGTATGAATTTCTCCACATAACCCATGTAAGTGAGTTTTTAAAGATGGATTTGAGTTCCCTAGTGAAGTTTCAAATTAAATGGTTGGGCATGAAAGTTAATTTTGGAGTGATGGAATCTAACTAGGTCAATACTGATTTTGTGACCTAAAACCCAATGTGAACAATCTCAAATATGAAAGCATATTTAGGCTATATGCCCTAAAATGATGCATGATATGTGCTTGGTGAGTTTCATAAGGATAAGATATTTCCATAAATGTTCCATGAGATCCATGAATAGGTGGTTGAATGAATGATCTTTCTCATTTTGTGAATACTAGTTTTTTGTGTATAAAAATCCATTAGAACCTTGTCCTAATCATTATTTCATAGTATGAATTAAGATGGCAGGGTTACCCCATATCCTTGAAGGTGAACTTGAGGTCACATAAAACATTCCCCAAACATCAAAAGCCTCTAAAATTTCATACATCAATTCTGGTTAAACAATCTTGTGACATTGTTCTTGATCTACCATAACTATGCACAACTAACTGAGAAGAAGAGATGAAATGAAGGTTTTGTTACCTAATAGACATGACTCAAAGAACATGGAGATGTCTTAGAAATTTCGAAGAGTATTCCCTCCTGATTTCATTAAATGACATGAGCCTAGAGTGGGCCTCATGCACCCAAGTTGAAAATTGTGTTTTAAAGGTCATAGACCTAATAAAGCATATTAGTCCTAATGGAGGCTTGATGATAAAATGGCATGTTGAAAATATTTTCAAGGATATAGATGGAAATTATAGGACCTTAGTAATGTATCCATATCTTCATAACACATGTTTCATGGTATATAATAGATAGAAGATAAATAAGTCTTCGTCAAGAAGAAGAAAATGAGTAAAACCGTTACAAAAGGAGTTAGCATATGTCGAGTCTGAAAATGGAATATTATCGGTGGTATTATAAGTGAAGTGAGTGTAGAAACATTTTCTAGTTCCTCATAGGTGTTATAAGTGTCATGAAAGATCAAGAAAGGACAATACCTACGACTAACACACTTACAGATGTAATGATGACATTGTAATAGCTTTAGGTGATGTCACCTAGAATATTTTATATGAATTGAAGAGGTAAGAAGGTGAAGGGGTTGAAATATAACGAGTAAAAGGTGTGTGGAAGATTCATCCAATTTTATATGAGAGACTTTATTTGTATGTGAAAAATGTCTCAAGACTGGTTTTAGTAGTAGAATGAGGATATGAGAAAATAGGTGAATCAAGGTGTGTGAATAAAATGGATGAATATATATATATATATATATATATATATATATATATATATGAGATGAATATGATATATCAAACTTGTTGTCTTAAGCAACCAGGTCAGATGAATGTGACCAAAATTTGTAAAGACTAAGTGAATTCTTAGAAAAGTAGGGAGTTGGTGCTTCCATGTAAGTTGAAGCTTGAAAAATTTGTCAAGTAGGCGCTTCAAGTTGAGGAGGTGCTCAATAAATTGATATCTGTGTAATCTCTCATGGGTTAATATTAGATTGATTTTAGTGGTTTTTTCTTGTTTTAACGGTTACCAACATAAACCATTGTATTAATGTGTCCTTGATTTTCATTTGTTTATGCTTGAATGTCATTGTTTCCTCATGGTAAAGGTTAATCAAGATTGAATTATTTGTTGAGGAAAAAATGTGTTTTTAATTGTTGAAGAAGCACTAATTTTCCCCTCCTCTCATTGCTTGTGTTTCCAATTATTGGTATCGAGAGATACGTCCTTCTTGAGAAAGCTTAACATCTTGAAAGAGATATGAGAAGCAAAATCATGGCCAGTAATCAAACTCAAATTAGTTTCTCTTCTAACAAGGCACCTCTCTTCAATCAAACCAACTATACATTTTGAAACATTAGAATGGAGACCTATCTCATGTCTTTAGGCTTTGATATATGGCAGTCAATAATTAATGGCTACAACATCCCAAACACACCTCATATTGACACATTAGGTAAGAAGGCTAGTGATAATAACTCAAAGGAAATGAATTCAATTTTATATGGAATGGAATTTGTAAATGTTATGCACTTTGTAGTATATCGAAATATATTTTGGATAAAATAAAGACTATCTATGAAGGAGACAACAAGGTCAAGCTAGCTAAGTTGTAGACCTAATAAAGCCAATTTGAGTGTTTGAGAATGAAGGAAGATGAGATTATTGCATCCTAGTTGCGAGAGAATTGATGAGGTGATGAATGCCATCGAGAGGACTATGAGAAAATATGGTGGAAAATGTGGGAGTTCAAAAGGTGTTAATATCACGACACCTAAGTATGAATCCAAGGTTTAAGAAATGGAAAAATTAAAATACTTGAGCACCCAAAAATGGATGAAATTCATGGCATCCTAACATCCTATGAGATAAGGAAAGCTTATTCAAGACTAATCATGAACGAGGTGGATTCAAAGCTAATAAGGGACCACAAACAAAGAAAAGTAAAGTTGAATTTGACAGGAAGAGGATGATGAGAGAATAGAAGCATTGTTTGTTAGGATACTAATAATATGGTAAGCCAAATATAAAGGAAATGTTCCCTTTAAAATATTTAGTTGTGGCCAATTAGGTCACTTTTCTTCCAAATGTCCTAATAGAAAAAGGAAGAGCAAGATGAGCATGATGAAGAGGAAAAAAAGTCTCATAAGCACAAGAAGAGCTTCAAGAAATGTGAAGGTAAGAAAAGGTTCTTCAAGAACAAAAATAATCTTTACACTAAAGAGGAAACAAGTTCATCAGATTTAAGTGACACCAACAAGTCTGATAGTGAAGATGAAGATATCCATGTTGAAACACTATTCGTTTCCACAAAGACAATCTATGGAAGCATCTCAAAAGGTAATAATCTCAGTGAAGATGAAAATTCAAAGGAGGAGGATTATGAAGTGAATTTTGAAGCATAATTGATTGGTTTCTTTGAGGAATTGAAGCTCCAAATGAGGAAGAACAAAAAAAAAGAATTTAATGTTGAAATATCATGAAGAGAAAATCAGTCTTCTTGAGAAAATCCAGAACAAGAAGGATATAAAGCATGAAGATGAAATCAAAGAGCTTAAAGAAGAACTAAAATTGATCTCAACATCCTTAAAATCCAAAGAGGAAGGATGAATTAAACACAATATAGAGATGAGGCTTATAAAAATAGGAACTAGATCAGATATCAAGAAAGTTGAAAGCATATCAGAGATTTGACAAAAGTTCAAGTGACCTAGATGAGCTTCTAAGAAATCAAAGGTCTTTAAATGAAAAAAATGGTATAAGATTCAAATAAGATTGAATAAATGACAAGAAAACTAGTAAAAATATGAAAATGCCACTCAAGAACCAACTCAAGTAAGGGAGGCTACTGAAAATAAGGCCAAGAGAAGAACCAACTCAATAAAACAACCTAATGCAATAAGGTACACTCATTCTCTCTATGGCTACAAGTTTTCTTGTAACATGTTTTCACATAAAGTTATAAAGTGTATAATATATGTAAAGGGTCATGGAACTCACTTTCACTCACAACAAATGAGAGGCAATAATGAAATGGTCTACTATAACTACCAAAATTTTGGTCACATATAAAAATTTTGCAATCAAAGACTCTCAAAGCAAGACAAGAAGTTTGTATGCGTAGTAAGGATAAATTATACAAGAAAGAAAGAACAAGTCCTAATAGATCAAACATCCTTTCATAATCAAAATTCATCTCATTGACAGAGGATGCTGTACGATGAAAAAGTGACAAGCGAGCTTGGGAATCTACAAACAACTCTTCCTCGCACCCGACCTCCCGAGGTCGTGCCGAGACAGCCGGTGGGGAGTGAATATGCGTGGGATACAAACAAACTAGTTAGGCAATATAATGTCTTCGACATGCACTAGTGGAAATTGTGAGTCTAAGGTAAAGAAGGCCCTTCTAACCTGAACTAGTGTGATAGATCGATAAGCAAGGATGAATGCTTCAAGGCTCCAATCAATATTGAGCTCGGTGTGATTCGGTCTATAAGTTGTGGAATACGTGGAAAATGTCTGGGATAGTTTCGTGTATATCTTCGAGATAAGGTCATAGGGTGGATGGTAAATATAATTGACTTTATGGGTGATTCTCTGGCCTAGCCCAAAATTCCCTATCTTCGTTAGGCTACTTACGTCTAATAAGGATAACTATTTGATGATGATAGGTGGAAGTGGAGTAGATCTGAATACTAGTGTACGTAGCCCAGTATCTATGTCTAATTCACCTATGGATTCGTTGGGCTGTGGGATTTGTGGGTCACAACCGTAGATTCATTGTTGTTGCGGACCTACTATGGTCATATATGGAATTAGTCCCTAATCCCTGATATCCAATAATCGTATGCTTTCTCAGCTTCTATATTCAGAATCAATAACTGTGTGATCTTCTCAGAATATCTTACAGGCGTTCGTGCAACCTGAATTCTCAAGCTGGTATCTATATCTATGAGAGTGTCTCCTACATCCTTTGTGGGACCAAAGGATCACAACCAAATGTCCTCTCTCTTTCGAACCCTTCTATAGTCATGTAGATATGAATCTAAGGTAATCTGTAGTTTGGTTGATTCGACCAAAATGTGTGCGCTTTGTCGTCTTCTGTGTTTAACCCGCTTAACTGGGAACCAATTTGTTGTAAGTTTACTATTGTTCGGAAGACTTGGATCCTGAGATTTTGATCTATATCAGTTATTGCTGTGATGAGATTGGGTTGGGGCATGATTGGCTCGAATACCTATTCTCTGGGCTTCCTAGGTCCCGTGATTGTCATACAAAAGCAACAATGTAAATTAAGCGTAAAGCAAAGTGAAATTTCTTTGTGCGAAGTATGTCTATAACATATATAACTTCTATATTTTTGTTATTTTCTGATGAACTTTAAAATGAATTTGAGAGAGCAGCTATTTAATATATCTAGAAATGACAGCTAAAATAAAAAATTAAAACAAACAAGATAACCGAGTATAGCTATTTGTGCATGTAACTTGTGAATCTATTCTAAATAATGAAGTACTTGATCTAGTCTATTTGCAAGACTCTCGACCCTACCTCAGAAGTGAGGAATGAATCATAGTCTCTCAGAAACTATCAATCCCCATAGCTTCCCTGGTAATATCGAAAGTAAAATTGACTGAAATAAAGTGATTAACTACTCTATTTGATATGTTTCTAATTTAGAACTTTGAAAGCTAGAACCTGGATTCTGCAGAACAGTGGCGAATCTGATGGTGTGTGTGGCTATGTCCCCTCAGTGTGATCTCCTTGTTCCTTCGTGTTCACGTGGATCCAGAAAAGCATGTAATGCTAGCATCAACAGAAGTAGATATTGGGACAAAGGTAGCTTAGGATACAAACTGAATATAATGTGAGTAGGAGAGAGATAGCACAAGAGTACAAAGCTTGGCTTATGCAATTCCTAGCGGGATTTATTGCGAGTCATGCAACATAAAGCGTCCAGAACCTGAAACTATCCTACTTGAAGAACAAAACCTACAACTTTAATGGCTTCCTATTGAAAACAAACTATTCTACTCCAATGGATTGGATAAAATGTCAACAACACTTGCACAAGATGGATATGTGGCTTCCTAACAACAAAACAATACTAACTAAGCATGCAATGAAAGAAACTAAGGACTCTAAACAAAATGAAAGACTAATCTATTGCAAAGAGAAATTCAGAGGAAAATTTGAGGGGCCATTTGCTTGAGCACAAGCCATCTATTTATAGCATTTGCATTTACCCAAGGTAAAAACCAAATTGATCTCTTAAACTATAAACAATGGCAAAACACTATTCTAGGGAACCAGAATCATTAATGCAAGCTTATGGTGGTGAAAAAAGCTAGTGAATCGTTGAAATTTATGTGAGTCATGTTAAAAGAGCATTCTAAAAATGCGTAAAGGACCACCGCCCGAGCAGGTGGTGGCGGTTACGAGACCGCCGCCCCTGCTCAGTGGCGGCGTCACGAGACCGCCACCCAGGTAGGGCAGCGGTTTCGTCACTAAAGAGCAAAATGCCAAGAAAATAGGGGAAAAGGGAAAAACAAAGCACACGGGGGCTAAGCGGGGCATACGGGATGATAATGCACACTTAGGGAGATTTTCGGATCCCGAACACCTTGTGAGGAGACTGTATCATCATTGGGGCACTGTTACATTTTGTCACCGTGATAATACCTTACAATTTTGGGAACGTACATATTGCCCCCTCGGAGAAGTGTTTTAACCATGGAGAGGCGTAAAGCGGTGGGTCCGAGTATTGCGGTCCCGAAATGGGAAGTTAGAAGTTATACCCGATATGTCCGCGTGTCAAAATGACGCCATCCAAAATTCCCGCTCCCTACAAAATGAAAAGAGAACTCAAGTGCAGATTGACAAGATAGATTAAAAAATAAATACTAAAATAATAGGAAATGAGAATGTACCATTCATGTGGGGATAAGAACTTACCTCCATCGGTGCTCCAAACCTGCGAAAAAGGCATTTAAAACAAGTCAGGTTGCTATATATATGAAAGTGGGCCCATTTTCCTATTCATTTGTGTGAGTTGATTTGATTGATTATGAGCTCTGGAACTCACGGTGACGGTTTCTTGCACGAGTAGAGCTAAAACGTTCGTGACGAGATAGTGATCATGCCTCTGCGAGTGGAACATCGACCCACGATATCACAGGTTAGTTTTCTTCAATTTATCCTTTTCACCCCCTTAATTTTAAAATGCTAAAATCTTTGTCATGGGGGGGTTATTTTTGAAAATGTTAGGTTCAAAAGGTCCATCTAGGGGGGGCGCCTACTAGGTAGGCTTTGTTTTGAGCTAAAATGGTCCTTTTTACATTTTTTGGCCTTTTTAAGTTATAAAACTCGCGTGGGTTTTCGGCACACGACCGCCGCCCTGCCCAGGGTGGCGGTTACATGACCGCTGCCCTGTTCAGGGTGGCGGTTACATGACCGCCACCCTTAAGGCAGTGGTTACAAAACCGCCACCGCCTCCGCTCGGGGGCGGTTTTACCTGAGTAATGCCAAAAGAACATTTGTTTGAGATTGTTTTTGTATTTTTAGCATTTCTATGTGTTTTCATGATTTTTCCAATGTTACTTGGATGCTAACTTGCTTTGTTTTGTGTGTTTTTGGGTGTATGCAGGTGAGAGAGGAGTATATTCGGTGGAGCCGAGAGAGGGAGTGTGACTGGCTCCCAGGAGTACTGGATGCACTTTCACAGGATGAGGAGGACACTCTTCAGAGGGCTAGGATACTACGTATCTCACGTGTTCCACATGTTGCACCATCCAGTCACATTCTTTGTGACCTATTCTCCTATTGGGATGCTGATCGGAACACCTTCCAATTACCAGGGGTCCGAGGTGAGTGGACCATCACATTAGAGGATGTTTACCGCATCCTGGGGGTCCTAATCATCGGGAGACGTCTGACCCTTGAGACAGCAGGTTCATGGGCCCAGATAGCACAGTGGGCTTCCTACATGGGAGATGCAGTCATCTCCACGGGTTTGAAGAAGGGGGTCAAAGTTCGATCTATTCCTAGTTTTCCCATCCCCTTGCTTCGCCAGGCTATTATGGGGATCCTTGCCTCGAGATTGATCGGGGACAAGGGAGGAGACACACTGCTATACTGCTGGTCCCCCATCATTGCACAGATAGAGGGACATGGCCGGATATATGCCTGGGGAGTAGATATTCTTGGGACTACCTACCATGATTTATACAGGGTAGTCCATTTACAGGGGCAATCCTTGAGCCACCCGACCCTGGTCATGAGTTGGGTTTACTGAGCACTTCATTCCTTATGGTAGAGGTGTAGAGGTGACAGATCCCGAGCTGTGAGGGCAGCTAGATGGACAGATATGTTGGTGCTCCGAGCACCTCATCATCCGGTTGCTTCTCTGACTCACTGCTGACATGGAGGCCACACCATATCAGACCATGGAAGGTATATGGGGCAATGAGGCTCTTACTTTGATCTTTTGCTCCACCACAGGGCAGCTTATTGATAGAGTGGGGCGAGTGGAGATACACCCCTTTGGCCGAGTTCCTCAGTAGTTTGGCCCACCCTACATGGGCATGCTTCCCCCGGTAGTGCCAGTATACAGGTTAGTCCGAGAGGCCAAAGGGGGTCCTAGAGGCCGGGGTTGGACAGTTGTTACTCCCGGCATTCCTATTGCAGCCAAGAGGATAGTACGTGCCAGAGGGAGAGCCAGTGCGCCTCAGGCACCCTTGCTTCAGATTTCCGCGGGTCCTGCCCATAGTAGTGATAACCCCATTGACATAGACTCCGAGTCTGAGGAGTTTACAGGGGGAGCGACAAAGGAGGAGGAGACTGATCCTGAGTGGCATGATACTCAGGATATCATGCAGGTAGAGAGGGGCAAGAAGAGTGTAGAGAGGGTGACTCTGGTTTCAGAGGAGCCACTCTCCCAGGGCCATGGTGGGGAGGATGAGTCCATTTGCAGGATGCTACATTGCACCGATCCACGGAGCAACACCTCGGTCGGTAGCGAGCATCATGGTGAGTGTTGACCCTAGAGATCCATCCTAGAGGCCTGGTGATCCGAGTAAGTTACCATCCCTCCTTTTAATGTTTATTTTTGATTAAGATTTCCTTAGTTGCTATCTCTCCTTTTGTTTTTTCTTGTATTGTTTCTAATTCATTTTCTCTTTTATTTGCAGAGACTGGCCGATGAGTGGCGAGACTTGATTCGTAGGGTATGCACTGATACCCTGATGATCCCAATGGAGAGGACCCGTGCGAGATATCTATGGATCTTTGGGAGCCATCAACACTGGTAGAAATCGACATCTTCGCCCCGATGCCCGGGATGTGGCCAGGATGGTATCGACTCTCCACACGGAGCTAGCGGGGTATAGGACAGCCGAGCGCCTGATGAGGAGTCATTCTCGTGGCGAGACTATGGCTACCCTCGGGATCCTGAGCCCTCCGTGCACTCAGAGCGCCGGTGTAGCCGGAGTCCTAGGCATGGGCATGCACCTTCAGAGGGGTCTCATAGGGATTGAGAAGCCACTTGGCTCTCCTAGATTTTGTATGATATATTCTTTTGTATATCCGGGCTCTTTGAGCGTTTTGACCATGCTTAGCGCATGATGGCATTGTACAGAAACTTTGACCATTTATATATATATATTCTTTTGGATCAAACTTTTGGCATTTATGGCTTTGTTTCCTTTCCAGTTTCCTCATGTAGATTATGATGTTGATGCTTGTATGCTCTTTAAAATGTATGCAATGGAGAACAAATGATGCAAGTGGTTTACTTTCTTTTTGTATTTCATGATGCTGATATATGATAATGTAGATACAATGTGATGTTGAATCTTAGTTTCTGTAAGCAATTTTGAACACTTCATATTTGTTTTGGCAAAGTGGTGAAGATAAGCCGTATGATGAGCAGATAAACCTGCCCCTACTCCTAACTCCACACAACTAGTAAGATGCGAGGGCTCATCACCGAGAGTTGGGAAGGGCGCAAGTTATGAAATGTGTTGAAATGATATTGATGAAAGATAGACAAAGCTTTGGCGGAACCAAATTAGGATGCCACAAGCCTACTCCACTCGAGTGACTTCATAGTTTTTGGGATGCAACTTGCTTTGCGGTTTATCTAGACTTAGATCCGTAGATGGCCACATAGTAGACAAAATCTGGGTTTTTAGGCTTTTAACTCTTTTGGAATTTTGAACATCTGATTCATTTGTTTTTGACTCAAAGCTTCAAGGTTTGAATTGTTTTCTTATGACCTTTTACGTTTGTTTGTCAAGAGGACCCCCTACACTTTGCCCCATGCTACTAGTAAGAAGCATGGGTTTATCACCGTGGGCAAGGCATAGGTGAGTAAGGGAATTTCCATCCTTTCCCAACCCTACGTCACTAGTAAGAGATGTAAGCTCATCACCGAAGGTTAGTGGGGCAAGGAAATGTGTAAATTTAAAATTTTCTGTTTGATTCTATATTTGACTTGTTTATTTGAGCAAAATGTCAGTGTGTTCTTATTTCCAAAGAGATATATATACGGGATAGATGTGACACCATGAAGCTTCTAGAATAGACCATAGGCAAGACACCTATCCTAAGAAGAAACCAAAAGTGAGAATAAACCCACAGATCTTGGCATGGTTACTGTTAAGACCTTGTCATATCTAGCTTTATTTGATGAAATGATTCCGAGATAGTTTGATGATATCATGGAAATAGAGAAGTACGATTAGAGTGTTTATGCCAACAACATCATGAGTTTGTAATGAATTGCTTTGAGAAAAAAATTCCTTGATCACAATTTTTGTACGAAACAAGCGGACAAAATGATCCTAATCTATATGAAGATGCAATGTAGATATAATTATAAGTAGTGCTAGTTGCTTACGCGTAGAATCGTTTGAGGTGTAGGGAATTGACTGTTTCACCAAATTCCTCACCTTCCAATGTACATAAGAGGTATGCACCATTTCCGTAGTCCTTCATGACTCGGTATGGGCCCAACCATTTGGGCCGGAACTTCCTTCCTTCGCTAGTTTTTTTGTCGATCCTGTCTAGCCTTAGAACTAGATCACCTTCATATATGTCGCGTTCATAGACCTTCTTGTTATATTGTCAGCACATCCGGTCAGCATAGACTCTGTGCCACTATTCAGCATCTAACCTAGCTTCATCTAGGATTTCTAGTTGGGAGAGACGTGCTTCTTTATAAGCGTCTTCATCTAAGATCCCTTGTAATGAAATGCGGAGACTGGGTATTTCAACCTCAAGTGGGAGAACTGCTTCTGCCCCGAATACTAGCGAGAAAGGAGTCACTCCTGTTGGTGTTCTTATTGAGGTTCGGTGGGCCCATAAGGCCGGATATAACTTTAAGTTCCAATCTCATTTGTTTTCTTTCACCATTTTAAGGAGAATGGCTTTTAATGTTTTGTTTGTCGCCTTAGCCTGTCTATTGGCTTGAGGGTAATATAATGAAGCCGTATGATGGATTATTTTAAATTTATTGCACAATTCGTGAACTTTGTCATTCTTAAAAGAAGTTCCATTATCTGAGATAATGATTTGTGGGATACCATACCGTAAATGATTTGGTTCAAAATGAACTTGGTGATTACAGTAACCCAAGATCAGTAGTAAAAGAGGCATAGCCTCCGTCGTCAGACGAGGGAGAGAATTTCCCTATTAAATCTAGGCCCCACGTATAAAAGGGCCATGGAGTAGCAATCGGTTGTAGAGCTTGTGCTGGCATGTGAATCTCGTGGGAGAATTCTTGACACTTATGACATCTGCGTACAAACTCTACTGCATCGTGTTCTAGAGTGGGCCAGAAATAGCCCATTCGATGTATTTTATGAGTGGTGGCATGGCCACCGAAGTGACCCCCACACATTCCACTGTGAGATTCATGGAGAATCTTCTTGGATTCTTCTATGTCGACACATCTTAGAAGCATTCCATTGAACACCTTTTGATAGAGGACTTGCTCTATAATGACGTATTTTGCTACGATAATGCGTAACCACCTTCTTTGTTGTGGAGTAGCACCTTCTGGATACGTATGGTCCATGATATAATTAATGATATCAGTGTACCAAGGACACTCAGAGATAGGAGGTCTGGTTTCAATGTAGTATACGCACTCATCTGGAAAGTCCAGATCTACTAGATCGCCTCCATCTAATGGGTTATCAGCTAACCAATCCGTGATGATTTTTCCCTTAACGGACTTCTGATTTACAAATGTTAATTCGAATTCTCCCATTAAGGTTATAAAACGTCCAGCCTTCTTAGACAAGGACCCTTGCGTGAGGAAAGTTCGTAAATGGTCATTTTTACCATGACCCTTGTTTCTTGATTTAGCATATAATGTCTTAAGCGTTTGGTTACAAAGACTATGGCGAGGCATTCACGTTCTACCTGTGTATATCATGTTTCATAGTCGAGCAATGTCCGGCTAATGAAATAGATCACACGTTCTCTATTGTCATCATCTTCTTGAGCCAACATACAGGCTAGCGAGACATTGGTGGCTCGCGAATATAAAATTAACGGGCGATCTAGCTTAGGTGGCATTAAAGTAGGTGGTGATAACAAGAAATGCTTAACTACGTTGAAAGCTTCATTGCAATCTTTGGTCCAATCAATGCTATAATCTTTCTTGAG